>JBAMNC010001309.1:600000-767008 GCA_037902135.1 Cetoscarus ocellatus
AGCATGCAAATTTCCCGTGGAAAGGCCACAGGGAGTTGAACAAGCAATCTTTTTGCTTTGGGGCTTATAACACCTTATTTTACAGCTCCTCAAAACTCCCTCCCTCTATGTTTGTAAATCTCCTGCATGACCCAAATACAACAATACTTCAGATGAAAGTAACTTAAACAGAATAAGATGGAGTATGTAGGGTACTGTGTTTTAGTTTTGGAGCTGCACTCACTTGAAATACTTCCCCCTCGCTCTAAACTCTGGCTAAAAGTCCCAATGAGAGGGTCAATTTAAAACCAGGATTACAAACTCCTGCACTGTTTGATTTTCAGTGATTCATGTCTCTAATTGTTCTTCTTCTGTTTGAATAAAGTTCAGCTACAGTGACAGTTTGCGTGCAACTGTTCAGTGATTCCCTCACAAAGGCTGACCTTACAACAATCCTCAAAGTTCAACACGCTCCAGGACCAGGTATTGTCTTCATGAGTCTTCACATCAGTGTCCCCTCTCTCACAGGAACATGACGCAGAATAATCCTGCTGCTCCTTCGCTCTGATATCGACTCGACACGCTGTCCTCTCTGCTCCCTCTGCTCCGCCATCAGAATCAAACAGCTGCAGATTTTTCTGACGGTGGCAGGTGATTCAACCGCCCCCAGGGCCTTGGGGCAAATTCCCTCTGATGCCTCCAAAAAAAGTCATTATCATCGCTGTCAGAAAGCTTCAACCTGCAGCCCGGCTTTTATTAAAGAGACTGTGGGATTGTATTCACGCTGGGGGGGTGCGGAGAGGGTCCTGGCAGAGGAGCTGCATGAAGGGTGCTCATCAAACACCAGCAGCTTCCCATGAGGTCTGTCAGCACAATACCTGCATTAATATCATCTTTATGAGCCGTAGCATGCTTTACTGACTGCACCAGGCTACTAAAGGGGGGCTATAAATGTAATGGAAGTGAGGGCGATATCGGAGACATGGAGAGAAGCAGGAGGGTGTTTCTTCACATGTGGCCTTATAGCAGATCAATACTCCTGCAGGCGAGCTGGTCAATGGCCTGTGGAGGAGGAACTCATGAGACCAGGCAGGAGATCTTTGGAGCACAGCCGCTCAAACTGTTTCATGCTGGACTCATAGGATCAGATAGTGAGCTCCTGCTGCAGTTTGAGCTTTGTGTTTTAAAGCCAGTGCACATGAAGTCCTGTAAATTGAAGTTCTTGTATAGTTTTCAAACCATAGTAAGAGCCTGGACCTGGATTATTTATGCCCACTTTTTGGGTTTTAAATTTTCATCCCTTGAAATTTTTCCCTTTTTTTTGCACACCAGATCCTCCAGCATCTCTTTTGTTCACAAAAATATGGTTAAAATCCCAGCTGAGTGTCCAGTACAAGCAACATGAACACTAAGCTACTTGTGTTGATGTTTGCTGTAAGTTGTAAAAGCATGTTACAACAAACAAGCAAAGCATGTCAATACACTCTGAAGAAGGTGCAAGCCTGTAGGCATTGGAAAACCCTGTGAATTAAAGGACTTTCATAGTTTTCAAACCATTTTAAGAGCCTGGACCTTGATTATTTATGCCCACTTTGTGAGTTTTAAATTTTCCTTCTTTGTAATTTTTCCCTTTCATTCACACACCAGGTGCTCCAGCTTCTCTTCTGTTTTTTAAAAATATGGTTGAAATCCCAGCTGAGGATCCTGCATAAGCCACATGCACACTTAGTCACTTGTGGTAATGTTTGCTGCCATGGTTGTAAGATGTAAAAGTACGTTAAATCTGCTTGATGATGCTTCCTGGATTTCTGGCTCTCTCTTGATTGTGCTGATATTCAGAAGAAGGCAGCTTAGTCTGTTATTTGTGACATAAAGCATGTTTATGTTTGCAAACTGAATCAGGCGGTGAGTCATGAATTGAATCAGAGAGGGTAAATCAGGCCTAAAATGGACTTTAATCAAAACACTGTGTAGCTGAGCTCTTGTAACAATTGGAATAAGGATGAGATCTGAATAAATAGTTCTTGAGTAGATTAACAGATAATAAAACAAGAGAAAAGTCTGCTTGAAGTCCAAGGCATGGATGACAGATGTGCTGATTTTGCTCTCTAGTCTTGTCACCATAAATCATCCTCTTAAACGGGTTTGTTGCTTCAGCACCACAATAAGTGACCTTAATATGACAGCACCAACAATCCAGTCTCAAGTGCTGCTTCAAATCCAGTCTCATTCTTCCAGAAGCTTTATCAAACACGTCTATCTGGACATCTCCCGTTTGCCTGCTCTGCGCTCGCTGCTCCCTCCTCTTTGTACATCAAACGCCAGCCCTGAGACTAAAACACAAACTGTTCTGTTCAATAATGTATGCAGTTTGTGAGGAAACTCCTCTTGATGTGCGTGACCTAAAATAAAGGCTTACTTTGCCTGCAGGGGGAAAGTAGGTTCAGACGGGCGCCACAAAAACTTCCTCTTATTCTTCTTCTCTTACTTTTTATAAAGAGGGTGAGAATTGAGTAAACCAGGTCAAGACACAGAGTGAGGGTGTAACTTTATTTTACATTTTAATGATCATTAACTTAACTGCTTAGCCCGGCTCATAACAAATGGTGCTTTAAGTAAGGAGCACAGGTGAGGCTGTATTCCTGCGGTGTTACTGCTCACAGCCCTGTTTGAAAGTTACCTGAAAAACTCCACAGCTGTTTAATATCTCCAGTAAAAATCTGTGAGAATATTTACTAATCTATTTTCTCCACCCAGTCGTCATATTCAGGTCATTTAGGAGGAACCTCCGCTGCACCTCAGAGGGTCTTCAATGATTTAGAGGAAGCTCAGGGAGGGTCTGACTCAGCGACACACTGCAGCGAGAGCGGCTCTGTACACATTAAAGCTCCATTGTATGGCTTTGTGAAGTCTGATTATAACGCTCGGCACTGCCTCTCACCCCCCCGCTCTGCTCCCGTGAGCCGCGCAGATCCAACACTAATGACTCGCTCTATGGTTACTGGGGCTTCGGGGAATGCTCACAAGAATAAGAGGAGGGAGAAGGGGGGAGGAGAGGGGGTGGGGGAGTCTGCTGAAGCCCTGACGGGGAGTTGTCAAAGATAGATGACTTCATTTTGCCTCCTTTTTCCTTTCATTCTCCCCTCTGTTCTGCCTCCACACCGGCTCCGCTCGTGCTCTCTGATTCTGCCGGAGAGGCTGACGGAGACAAAATGAGACTTTGGAAACTGAACTTCTGTCAGGAGCTTGTTAGCCGCCGCACCCCAGTGATTGACTTTAAAGCATGGCAGGGCAGGTGTGGGGATGATAGTGATGGAGGATGAAAGACCCTGGAAAGTTGGCCGGAACTTGAGCAAAGGCCAAATGATCTAAAGGTAGGGTTTTATTAACTTTAGACTAAAATTTGAGCCTAAAAAAAATCATAAACCTGCGTTAAGGAGCTTGTTTTGCTTTTCAGACGTGTTGGAGTAGCAAAGCAAGTTTCATTTTCATTTTTTTAAGTTATTTATTTAAGGCTTTTAAACTTTTTTTAATGAGCTGTAGGACTTTTGCTGTACATGGAGCATACTGTTTCAATCACAAGGGAACCAACATGCTGTTTTGGTTGACATCTACCCTTCTCTACACACAACAGTGCATGTTTTGATCAATATAAAACCCTGAAAAGCAACTTTGGGACGGGAAACAGAATCAGTGACAACTAAAGATGATGAAAAATCTAGCCTAAAGGGCCATTTCACGCTGGATGCATTTTACTGGCGTGACAGCAGCGATGCGTGCAAGTTTCATATTGGCAAGCATGTAATAACAATCTGCCAGTGGGTGCCTTGCTGTGCCTGAAATCTTGAGAATAGGCAGCTTGCTTATTTTTTTGTGCAAGCTGGAAGAGAGTCTCGGCCAAGACAAACAGGAAAATAAAAAATATGGATTCAACTTAACCTTATGTCTTCAGGACTGTATGTTAAAGCTCAGTTTGTCTCCTCTCCTCTTTCAGCATGATTTCCTTCTGCAGATCAGTTATTTATTAAATCAGGTCAACTGTGGGGAGATTTATCATTGTATAGAAGTTTATTACTGAGATGATATATATGCAGAAATAGAGCTGTGACAGCAGGGAGATGCAGCCACCATGTGGCGCACCCATGTATCTGGTATGAAAGCTCTAAAGTCTCATGCCAGCTCCAGATTGAGTTTTTATCTGGTGTGAAATCGCCGTGAGCTCAAGAGCAAAACGCTGCTGTTCCTCACTTGTCCACAGGGGGCTGTCTGCAGATAAGAAACACAAACCAATTGGACAACAACGTGTGATCGAATGTGATCTCAGAAAAAAAACAAATATGAAGAACAAAAACTGTTAACTGTATGGTGATATCTCCTGCGTGAAGCATGTTGAAGACACTCGTGCTGTTGTCTTAACTCCAAGAGCAGCTCCTCTTTTTCCGTATTACACTCGCCTCGTGGTACAGCTGTGGTTATACTCACTAACACCTCCCACTTTTCACCCTTACAGGCAATCACAATCATAGTCAGCCCAACAACGTCATTCATGTTTGATAATCATGATTTCTGATCTGGGAGTCTTTACCTGGACAAATTGTCTTATGCAGCAGGCCTTCAGTGGCTGGGACCTTAGAGGCAGGGCTGGTAACTCTGGAGCACCAGGAAGATGTAAGTTGCACTCCCTGCCTCACAGGTACAAGCTACCTTCCAACTGAGCATTACAAGTGAATGCAGTGACATGTTTCATAACTATGTAAATCCTGGTCAGGAAATGACAGGGCCAATCAGAGCCTTTGAGTTGAAAGGGGCTGCAAGACTCTGATTACCTTATAAGGAGTCCTATGGACAAAGCGAGCAATCAACCTCCTCCCAGTTTCTTTTGAAAGACTCTGCTCTTTCTATCTCTGGATCTCACCCAGATGGATGTTTGAATACCCAGAGTATATCAAACAGTCCATCTGGTATTTCAGGTTGTTCAAAAGGGTCTTAGGGAAGTGAGTGGTCAAATTTTTCTTCTACATTTGGGTGATTTTAACCACTAAGAAAATGTATCAGGATAGCATCACCAACACTGCTTGAAATAGCTGGTTACATGCCCGACACTGGCCCCTACGGTCTAAATAAAAAAATATACAAATCTCATATCAAAGTTTGCATCATTAACAGTCTATTAAAATAACATATCTAATGCCTAAAGACTTAGGTTTTGTCCTGCTGTGAAAGAGCTGAAGTATCCTCACCGCCCTCCAAAATCAGATCATCAACACTTTGGCCTAAACTCCTGCAGGTCAGAATAAAGTGGGTCAACAAACACAAGCTGTTAGCATCAAACGTCACCTGCAGGGGCACAGATCTTACAGAGGACACATCTGGACTGAACCTTGAGCTGTTGGGCTAGAGGAGCCATGCTGAGATGTTCTTTGTATGTGCATGTTTTCTTACTTGTGTATGAATATGATGAAATACGTGAATCTGAAAGTCAAACAGATGGCTACCTATCAAGCGAGATACACATTCAGCTGAATTTCTGACAATTTCCTCTGCAACAACTATTTAAATAAATATTTTTAATCCATCTGTATATTCAACATTTGTCTTTTTCTTTAAGAAAATATGATCTTATTGGAGAATTTATAGATTGCAGCTTTACAACTGACACTGTGAGCCCATTTTTGGTCTTTTAACAAACTAGAGTGACAAAATTTCAATTTTGGATGAATATTTGTTTCTCTTGTATTAACCGTACTGTCAGGGCAGCAGCAGCCTCGTTAAGTCCACATGTGCTGATGGTGTTGTCTGCCTGTGACCAGTCCTGGCTTGAATCCAGCACCTAAGGTGTGAATCCCCCACATATCGTCCTTCCACTCACTATAGTAAATGCAAGAGAAGAAAAACGCTCTGTTTTAATGTAAGCTTGCAGGCTAGCTGAATCCTGGTTGTCCTGATCTCTTGTCTGTAGGAAGATCCATCTTGCAAAGCTTCAAGGACTGAGCTCAGTCTGCAGAGGCAAAGACCAACCAGCGAACTTTGAGAGCTATAAGCATTGTAAGAGAGAAGCAACTGTAGGCCTTTAAACAAGCAGATTAGCATTGATGCTAACAGCTTTAGTAGCAGCTTTACCAGAACTGGAGAACATTTCTTCATTAAAATAAAAACAAAGAAAAACACTGAAAATATTTCTAGTAGGAAAAGATATTTTCACTGCACTTGTGGCATGTTTTGGTGAGTTTGCTCAAGTTGTCTCACATTTTGTACTTTACCCCGCGACAGAAGTAACCTCCTATACTCCAATATCTGATCCATATACTCCAGATATGTGTTTGTAAGGTTCTGCATCCCCCTAACAAAAATTGTGGCAAAAAGTTTAGGCAGACACGCACCCTTGATTTTGATTTAACATGTTTTTGTTGAGATATTTTGGATGCATTTTGGATCATCTTGAGATAGCAAAGAGGTTTCTGATGTGAATTCTCAAGATCTTTAGAAAAGCAGCAATGTTAACGTAATATTAAGAGAATCAAAGGATGCACGTCTCCTCTTGGTTTCTGCAGTGATGCTATTGTTGTTTCAGTCTGTTTTTCTCGATTTGAGGTCCAAACTGCATCATTTTTTATATAATTATTTTATCAATTTGTTTAATATATATTCAAACAGGAGAATATCATCTTTAATGTCAAGCACATTAACAAAGCTACAGAGATTAAACAATTACAAACACAGAAACACACAAATCAACCAATCGAATTGGAGTTACAGAGCAGAAAATCATCAGTCGAAGCATCTACAGCCTGCCTCATCTTCACTGAGCGTCTTAAATAAAGAAGATTAAAAAGATTTGAAGAGACCAGCTCCACAAGACTCAGTTTTACTTGCAGCAGGTTCCAGTCTGCACGAGCAGATCTGAAACTTTGAGGGAAGATAAAAAAGTAAGTTTTGTGACACAGATTTAAGGTCGTAGCTCTCAGCTCTTTTCACACCAAGACAGTTACCCAAGTATGAGGGAAGCAGATGAAGTAAAGCCTCATGAATCAGGATGTGCTGATGATTCAGTCAACAGATGGGTAGAGAGGGCCAGCCAACTTGATCAAACAGAGTAGAATGATGAGTTAGTGCCTTCAAATTTGTTATAAACCTTGAAGCTCCATCATGTCCAAAGATTTAAGGAATTGAGAGGATGCATGCAGACATAAAACACCACCACAGTCAGGCAGAGGCGTAAAAGTAGCAGCAATAAAATGCTTCTTTGCAGCAAAAGAAAAAACGAGACTCAGAGGAAGAGCCAACAATTCAAAATGTTCACTCAGTGATTAAGTTGTTGGTTAGTTTAGGGCGAGTAGATATACGACAGTTTCTCATCACAAAGGTGCTGTGTCCTGAAGAGATAGACCCCTCAGGAGCCTAAACTGTGGGGGTTTGCAGAGACCAAGAACATGCCAGATTTTAAAGTGTTGAATTCATTCAAAACCTGCAAGATTGAGTCGACACATGAGCCACTTTTTAAAGATTTAACTGCAAGCATCACAGGGAGCAGGAAATATTCATATGAGCATGTTATGCAGGTTTTTAAAGACTCAAACAAAGTGAAAAGAAGCCAAAGACCGAGCTAAATCCAAAGTGACAGCCTGAATTTGCTTCACTGAGGCACAAGAAAAGTAGAAACTCCTCTGCCGTCTCTCCTCCTCCTCCTCCTCCTCCTCTCACCTCAGACAAGCACGAGGAGCTCCTCATCCTCGGCTGGCCTACTTCTCCAGAGCTGCACGGCAGTGAAAGCGAGAAAAAGTGAGAATAACCCCGGACGCCGCTGCTCCTTCATCTTACCTTGCTCTCGGCTCAGGCTGCGAATGTTGCCGGAATCGTCCATCGGTGTATTCCCAAAAGAGACGGAGCTCCATGTGCTGCTAAAACAAGGATGGAGATGCCGCTGGCTTGGACCCAATGGCCATGTGGGGGGCTTCTTCTGTCAGGGGCATGCCTCGCCCGCTAGGTGTCATCATCCAGGGTTGGGAGAACTTGTCTATGCTCTGTTCTTTCTAGTCTACCCCTCCTGGAAAGTCTGCCCTCGCTCTCCGTCCTCATTAAAAGCCATCTTCTCCTTCTCTCTCGGTGTAAGTGAGGCTGGCAGGAGGAGGACAATAGTGAGATGTTGCACACTTCTTCTCCTTCTGTGTCTACTGTACAGACTGGAGGGAGGGGAGGTGTTGCCTTGAGAGCTTTGGGAGCGTGCTCAGTGCAGTTAACCACTCACGGCTCTTGTACGAGAGGGGGAAGCACTCGGTTCAAAGCCGATCACCTGGGAGAACGAGCGCTATTAGACAGAGGGAGGGAGGGAGGGAGGGAGGGGGGGAGGGAGGAGAGAGCAGTCTGAAATACATCTGCTGAGATAAAGGGGAGGAGAGTGAGGAAGAAGCGAGGGATGCGAGCGCTGCGAAGGTGGCTGAGATTTGCAAGAAGTAAAGAGCAGCAGCAGCAGCGTGTGGCGCGCATGTTTTATTCAACGAGAGCTGCTGAGAGAAGAGCAGCCAGGCGTGGATGGGTTTGTCCCAGCAGTTGGCCGAGAAAGAAAGAGACAGATGGAGGAGGAAAGAACAAGAGAAAGACCAAGAGGAAAAGATGAAGTCCTCTCCACTTCTACATGAACCGAGTCTGAGGCCAGCAGGAGAGGAAACAGCCTCAACTCATGAGAGAGAGAAACAAACTTTTACTGAAGGAAAGTCACAGAGAGAGAGAGAAGCTGTGAAAAAGAAACTGAACGGGAAAACATTTTCAGCTTTGACCATGAATTATGAGAAGAAACAACCTCTGCAAGGGCTTCGTAGAGGGCTGATGCAGATTTATATCCACGTATAAAAGCATTGTGACTACAGGCATAATGAGATTTGATTTCATTGATGGAGATTCTATGGATCTATAATCAACTATGAAAAAATGGGTACACTCATTCAACTTGATTATCCAAAAAGCTTATCAGCCAATTATATGGCAGCAATTCATGTCATTAATCCATCCATTATCTTTACTGCTTATCCCTTTTGGGGTCGCGGGGGACTGGAGCCTATCCTGACACGCCACACGGACAGTTCCATATATCACCATGGAAATATTTCACTAGTCCATCTGGAGAAGATGCCATAGAAAATGTTTTCAGAGGCAGAACCCTCAAAAACCCTGTTGTCAGCTGTTAGCGTAAACTACATTTCAGTCCTTAGACTATCGTCTTACATTAAATTATACCACACAGATGGATCATTTACCACTTATATGTGACATGAACCTCGTCAACAAAATCCCCACCAAGTTCTCCTGGCAGTTCTGAGTAGAACTGCAATAGCAGATTTCACCAGCTATTGCTGAGTAACCACGACTACCACAGACTAACTGGCATCGTCCATGGGGGATTTCCACATCCCTCCCAGTTTCCCAGCAGTGAATCTCAGCCTCCCAGTTTCTCTGATTTGATCATCCATGAGGGCAACGAGCGGAGGCACGATTATCACAATTTCCCATCTTTTTTATGACCAGAGGAGCCAGTTAGTAAATCAGACTCTTACCAAAACTGACCAGGAGAAGAGCAAAAACATTGTTTCCCGTAAGAAAAGCTGTAGGCGACGTTCTTTGCTCCTCTTTTAAAGAAGACATTGAGTTCATTTCTGATAAAACTGCAGATATTGCAGCATCCACGGACACCGCTTCAGAAGCCGCCATTGTTTTCAAACATGCAGTCATTTCCTGCTGTCATCACGTCTGCAGCCCCTGCCTCTCTCCCCTGATTGGGCCATCCAGCTTTTTGGCTGATGAAGTCATTGGAGGTTGGAGCTTGGCAAGATGGAGCTACATGATTTCAGACAATGAATCAGGCAGGTCCATCTGCTCTGCAAGGTTAGCCGGAGCCTGTTTCTGCTGACATTGGGTGAGAGGCAGGATACACCCTGAACTGGTCACCAGTTAATCACAGGGCTCCAAAGAGAGACAGACAACCAGTATATCAGGACTGGAAGAAATGGAAGAACATGCAAAATCCACACAGAAAGGCCCTGCCCAAACCAGGGGTTCAAGCCAGCAACCTTCTTGCTGTGAGGCACGTGCACTACCTGCTGCGGCACTGTGGCGGCCTCAAGTCATAAATGTGTTGTGAAAATAGTGCAGCCTTCAGTGCTCAAGTCCCAACTACATAATGAACATTTAATTACAAAATCAAAGCATGAACTTTGATTATAAGAGGGAAATTCACATTACTTCTTAGATAAAAGTCAATAAATGTGTAATTTCTCTTTAATGTGGTGTTTTTTCTCTCTCTCTCTCTGTTGCTTATGTTGAGCTGTGTGAGTCTGAGTGTGTTTGATTTTGAAACTGCATTGCTGCCATTCTTGGCCAGGCCCCACTTGAAAAAGACATCTTTGATCTCAATGGGACTAGCCTGCTTAAATAAACATTAAGTAAATAGAAAGTTTTGTGAAAGTAATCAGGGATTTTAGTTTTAGTTTTAGCCTAGCCCTATTTGGCACTGGGTCACAGCTATGTAAAGAAACTTGATGAGGTGCCATCATTAATTCACACACCAGTGTAAGCTTAAAAGAGACCAGTGAGCCTGTCTCTGTACTGTTTAATCCAACGGTTTAATGTGAGAGCTGGAGGAGGAAAGTGAAGAATGAAGCTCAGAAGTGAAAGAGAGAGAACCATCAAGAAGCCACGCGAAAGACCTTGATAGATACATTTTAAGTTAATTGTTCTGTAAGATCAGCTGTTTCAGTACCATGTTAAGATTGGAGAGTTAAATATTGTAGCTCTGGGGAATGCATTTAGCTGAAAGTCCCCTGTTGACATGGAAGCTGTTTAAACCACTACACCTATTAAGTGCAGAGGAAAATGCTGTTAAAAGAGTGTTCACACAGTTATAAGGTTTGTGTTTTACCCTTTGCTCATCAGTCAGATCTGATCTCATGTTTGTATTGATTATTGAATATTTTATCAGCTCTGACTTCTGAATAGTTTCCTTCCACACCAGGAAGTTGACCACTCTCTTGTGCCTTGACTGTCCTCCAGTTACACACAACATGCAGAGTCAAATATATTCACAACTACCTCAAGAGCACAGGTGGAAGAGTGCATGAGCACAAGGTTTAACAGTGAGTTTATCTACGGTTGCACTTTTTTTGTTTATCAAAGCAATGGCAGGGACAGAGCGCCTAAGTATTGTCTTTACAGTCAAGCTACACAGACAGATACGAGAGGATCCAGTCATTCTTTCAAAATAAAACACACTTTGGTCTTATTCTTTTTATTTTTCTAAGGGTTGGGGCCAAATTTTCTCCAGCTGGGCACCGGTCCACAGCCTGGTGGTTCTCTGATCTAGAAGATAAATCATTTGGAAACAGTAAAATAATGTATTAAATGGTTAATGTCAGAAAAATTGACCCTTAGGAGAATGGTCCCAAAGATGTACCTGAATAGTTCGGGGAGGAAAAACTGGATCATAGAATGAAGAGTTCAGGACTTGATTCAGGGTACTGAAGCTAAGCTCTTAAAAGTTTAAGCAATTTGTCCTCAGTCTGGAGCATAATAAACTCCAGAGAGTCCAACTCTCTTAAAAATAAATGCAGAAGGAGTTTCAGTCTATTACATAAATGTAAAGGATCTTCTGTTATAACCGGCTGATCCCTGCAGTATAAATCTAAATATTAGACCCACATCAGCGTTGGCGTGCATTTGTCTGATCTCCAGCTTCACCCTGAGTCTCCTGTCCCCATGAGGCCATCAGCTGACCCCTACAGTAACAGGGTGGAGACGTTCAAACATGTACAGTGGCTGCTTAATGAAGTGGAGCCATAATGACAGCTCTTATTAATGCTATTGCTAGTGAGCTAATTCATGAAGGCACCTTGTGATGCTGGAGGGGATGCTGCGGAGGAAATGAAGCCATTTAAAGTCACGGTGCATCAACATCAAACACGGGGCACAGTTTACTGTATTTTCAGAGACCTCAGCTCCTCCATGAATAATACACATTGTGTCTCGGCTCATGCATGTTTCATGAGGCGGGAACAACAAACCTCCGGTCTTTAGTGCATGCATTTTCAGTCTGCAGACGATCATCATAACTCGGCACCGCAGGAAGGAGCTGCACCCCGACCTGCACTCTAACCAAGAGTCAAGCTTCATTTATCTATCCGCCACTTTCGCGAGCATCACCTCCTGCTGCTGGGAGGAGCGTCGGGGCACGCCACGGCGACTGCAGCTGAGTCACCGCATATCGGGACCTGTTTCACACAACCACGCCTCGGGCCGTCGGATACGGAGAGAAGTTAGCTGAGAGGGAAATCCACAGGGAACCCAGTGATGGGCTCTTAAGAGTGTGTTCCTGTATCAGGGCGAGGGTGGAGGATGGGCGTTGGGGCCCTGAGGGATGGGACAGGGATGTGGTCAGGGGCTGCAGTCTGTGTCATTTACCTTTTACTATCAGAGAGAGAAAGTGGGACAGTGAGGTTACAAGAAATATGAGCAAGAACGAGGACAGGAACAAATTACTCAACCGGCATCAGAAAACGATGGCAACAGTCACAAAGATGTTATAAAAGGGCAAAAAAAAAAGAATTAACCTGAAGCCTCCAGTTTAGTCGTGATCAATTCATGCCGCCTCTCAGAGTTGTTTCAGCAAAATCCAAAGTTTGTCTCCCTGATATTAGGAAACTAGAAAGCACTTGGAGAGCGCAAACCTCCACCAAGGCAGCTCACAGGCTGCTGTTACATCTATAAGCAATAGGTTCATGATAAAGTTACCATCATAATATGATTCATGACCCTGAAAACCCACACCGAGCACTCAGAATCACGTTGATGTCATTATTAGTTAGACAGTTATTGAGCAAAAACTATTGTTCACTAATGGAGGTTATCTGAAGCACCACCAAAATCCAATCATTTTTAAGTTGGGCCATTACCAACATCGCCTGAAAATTTCAGCAAAATCTGTCCAGTAGTTTTTGTGTAATCTTGCTAACAAACAAACAAACAAAAAAAGAGTGCCAAAAACAAAAGCGTTGTTCAATATTGCAGTGGCAGAATCCATCCATCCACCTATTATCTGTACCATTCATCTCTCTCAGGGTCGCAAAGTTTATCCTGACTGACATTGTGGAGAGTTGGGGTCTACCTAGACTGGTCAGCATTTGTGCCGATGCCCTCTTAAAGAGTCCCCAATAAAACCAACAAGCATGCTTTTGGTCTGCAAAAAGAAACTAGAGTACCTAGAAAGATCCATGCATGCACAGGGGGAACATGCAAACTCCACAAGCAAAGGCCCCAACTTGGGGTCAAACAGGCAACCTTCGTGCTGTGAGGCACGAGCACTACCTGCTACACCACCTTGCAACTAGTACAATATGTGATGTCCACTCACATCCTTCAATATTGCATTCATCCATCTATTATTATCCCTGTTGGGGTTGCAACAGGCTTGAGGCCATCCCGCCCGTCATTTCACATAAGAGGGGGTATATCCAAGACTGAACATTCACATCCACACTCACTTGAGTTCCATTTAGAGTCATCAATTAGCCGAACAAGGATGTTTTTGGTTGGTGAGAGGAAACAGGAAAAACCGGAGAAAAGCATTTGACTGAATTGATGGGAGTTGAATCAGCAGCCATATTGCTGCAAGGCTTCACCTGCTGCACCCCCATGCAGCTGCAATGACAACATTTCTTGCAACTTATAAACATGACTACATATTTTTATGTCCATCAAGAAGGTCGTGTTTTTGCCGACATTTGTCTGTCTGTGAGCAAAATAACTCAAAAAGGGTTCATAAGATTTTAATAGATTTTTCAGGAAATGTTGGCCAAAGTACAAGGAAAAAGTAGTTGGATTTTGGTGGTGGTCCTAAATGGATGCAGAACCAGTAACTCAGTTCAGGATGGCACAAAAGCTTGGGTAGAAGTCTGTGGTCACTGAGCACTCCTAACACTCTGTTTCTCATCTGTGTTGGTAGGATGTTTTTTGAAAAACTTTTAATTGTTCGGAAAGATAGTAATATTTTTGTCGTGTTTGCTGTCTCAATATCTTCAGGATATTTAATTGTTGCTCTAATATTTGTGTCAGATTTAATTATGTCCAGGTGCTGCATATATGGAGATTGTTGTCCTCAAAGTGGACATTCTTGGTTAAAACCTAAAATTCGGGTCCTGTCCTCTGTCCACTGCCCTGTCTCAACAAAGATATGAAATCCCTCCTCAAAAATCTTATTTTTTTTTATCTCAAACAGTCCTCCATACAGTCCCTATTATCAAACACATTTGACCTGAATAATCTTTGTATTACTGTACTTCACCCTGGACGTCTGTCTGACAGTCCTCATTATGTCACTCTGAATCCAAAAAGGTCATCCCTCCTCAGGCTTTACACGTCAGACAGATCACCAAAATGATTCAGAGTCGTCCTCTGAGGGAGCGAACGTCATGAAACAGAAATAAAAAAAAGAACAAAATATGTCACTGTTCACGCCAAGTGACCGACAAGCAGCCCGACAGGCAGACTGCTGGTGTAGTGTAACCCAAACATGTCGCAATTTCTGTCTCATAAATTAAAAAGGGACCTGTTGATTCAGCTTTTAGCAGAAATTACACAAACGAGGGTTATCAGGGTGATTTAAGGATGGCACCCTAAAGTGAAAGTGAAGTATTGTGCCTTGCAAGGATCATTTTACAACAATTGGATTGGATTTTGAACTTTATTTCAAACATGTATACAAAGACATGAAAATAATCCAACCCCTTATTACTGTTTCTCATGGGTCATATAAAAATATATTCTTCTTTAACATCCATGCAAATATGTCATACATATGTAAACTTCTAAATATATAATCTATATAAATGTTTATACACATAAACACTCCAAAATATATTATACACACACACACACACAAACATATAACATAAGTATCAATATAGACATAATACACATTCTGTAATGATCGCCTCTCTGAGTACTGTGTCTTTAAATGCTTTTGGTTACTATGGTGGCGCACACCGACCTAAGGACGCTACCTGCCCTCTGCGCGGTAACACAGGAGTTGCTCCGGGGATCGACATGCTGCTCTTGTTTATAACTCGAGACTCTTGAACCTTTTATTTGCTTTACCTTCACAAAAGTGTGCTTATATGACCACATGAGGAATGTCTGAGCTACCCTGCAAACATTAAACGTGCAGTGTGACGGTAGCGAGCTGTTTTGAGTCATGTTTTCACCCCTTCTGACCCGTGGGGGTCACTACAATATACTACATAAACATCCATATAAATATAATTTGTACCTATGCACACATACACATACATACTTACATGTATATATATTACATAAATATCCAAATAAATATACACTATATAACAAATACTAATCAATTTCAACATAACAGTTTTTATGATTTATTTATTTATTTTCCAATAATAAAAAAATTCCAGTTTGTGTTTGTTTTGGTTTTAAAGGAGGCTACACTTACTGTATGAATTACAAAAATATGTGAAAAAATGTTTACTGTAATTTCTTGACTACAACACGCATTTTTTTGCTTTTAAATAAGGTTTAATTTTCAGGTGTGTATTAAACACGAGTACAAGCAAAATACTTGCCATATTTTGTCTTGCCAACATCGCGATTGCAGCACATCTGACACAAAAAGCTGAAATACTCTTTTTCACTGTGAAAACACGTGCAAACACAGGGTGCTGCCATCTTGTGAGCAAAGACACACAAAGTAGTTGCGCTGTGATTGGTTGAAGACATCGGCATGTTGATAGCTGCTCTCTGATTGGTTGGTACGGGCAGAAATCGAGTAATTGTGCATGCATGAAGCAAAAGATGTTTCCATATCCGTATGAGAGAGAAAATCGTGTACGGTATTTGTTGTGAAAATACTGAAATTTCATTGCTTAAAACTTTGAATAAAGGTCATTTTTGAGTTGTCTGAGAGAGTAAGGTTTGGGCAAACTTTGGGTGCGTGTAACATTGGAGTACAGTGCAAGGCAAAAATCCTGAAAATATGGGGTGCGTGTTATAACTGAGGGCGTGAAGTAATCAAGAAATTATGGTATATGTCCCTGATAAAAAGTAGACAGTAACTAATAAAAACAAGTGCACATGGACAAAAACTCAAACTAAATTAATGGATATTTTCATCAACAAATAAAAATTAGACTAAAATGTCTGACAGAGACTTAATCCAATCAGACCTAATTTGGTCATGTAGAAAGTAGAGACAAGTTAGGAATATATCCAATCACAGCTACTTTGGTTGTGTGGAAAGGTTGGATGAGTTAAGAGGGACATCCAATCACAGCTGCCTTAGCTTGGTGGTGGTGGGATAAGTTGTGGAGCGATCCAATCAGAGCTCCTCTCTTTATGAATTGATATATTCATGTAGAGCAGGTTCACTGTTTGTTGTCAGTTCTGGTATTGTAACTGAGATGCTCTGCCAGGTAGCCTGAATAAAGGTGACTGCATTTCACACAGACGTTCAATTTGTTTCTGTTCATTTATACATTCAGACTTTACTAGCATTCAATAAAGGGTTATTAGATGTTTGATTTTATCCAAGTGTAAAACATGACTGTCAGAATTCAAGGAAATATAAAAAATGCCTTACCCTTTACACTTCATATTTTAGTCGACTAAATTTACAGCAGATTTCATCGACAGCCTGACAAAAGAGGACGACAATGATCCAACCCAGAGGGAACATAAGCATGTACTAGTGTTTTTAGTGTCATGTTTTTGTAAAGCAAAGCCTTTATACCTTAAATGTTGGAGTGGCATCTCATCCAAGGTAAGAGCTTATTGCATGGCCTCTTAAATCAGCCCCTCAGCAGCAGGTCTGTGTTGTTATTCAGAGCTGACTGTTGAAAGTGTTGGTGTCCAGAAACAGCAAAGGCAGGAAACAATCAATGTGGTGCCTTGAGCCTAATGGTCGTGCACTGTGTGACTTCTGGGTTACCTGTTCCACTTCTCTATTATCCTGCAGTGCAGCACGTTATCTCCTGAGCCGCTGAAGGAGCACCGATTGATAAAATCACTCAACAGAGAGAACAGAGATCAATATCCTCCAGGCCGGTCACTGGGTTACAGCGAGGAGGAGAACTGAGAGCCAAAGGGGCTCCTCGAGGCCTGATAAGGAGGTCGAGACAGTTCACAAAGGCTCTTCACAGAGCCAGTCTGAGTCCACTTTGACAGGTCCAGCATGAGAAAACAGGCTGTGTATTGAATATTTGAGTCACAGACCATGCTCACTGCAAAAACTCAGCTCTAGTGAGAGTATTTGTCCAATTTCTAGCTCAAAAAACCTCTCTAGACTTATTCTAAGGCACAATTCTCTGACATGTCTGGATTAACATCTTATTTGCAGATATTAGAAATAAAAACAAGACCTGAGCTGTTTGTAATAAGTAAAAATGATCTGCGAGTGAAACAAGACAAATTTACCTTGAAGGGTGTCTAAAATGAAATGTTCTATTCAGATTAGTCATGAAAGCTGAATTTAAGACCCTCATTCAGTAAAACTTCACTTGTTTCATTGGCAGATATTTTCTTATCATTACAAGCAATTCAATGCCTTATTTTTTTGCCTTGTACTAAGATACTTATCTGGACCTGTCAAGTGAATATGAATTAAATAAATGCTTTACATATTTTGGGCCTGAAATTAGACACACTTGCCAAGGTCAAAACCTGAACACAGAAGAGTTTCCGTTTAGGAGTAAGATGGTACTTGAGCTGATTTTTAGTGAAATATAAACAAACCATCAGCTTGATCCCTGATTGTGATCCAGCTCTTTGGATTAAAATCTGCTTCTCAGTAAAACAAACCCCTGTGTCATGTTCACGGCTGTTTTAGTCCGTGTTCTGGGTTCAGATGAAGGACCGTGTGCAGAAATGACTTCAGATGGTCGATCAGTTGAGCCAGCTGCGTCCACCGTAACTGTCTTATTAATGTGAGTTTCTGTTGGTGTGCATGATGCAGGTGGTCTGGAGTAAATGGGAAAATGAAAAAGTGAATTTCCGGTCTTTCCGGGGTCAGGTCAGAGGTCAAAAAGGTCCCAACATGAGTACTTTCACTGAGGAAATAATGTCAGGGGATTGAATTTGAGCTGCAGCTGATATGAGGCAGAGATCATCAACTAAATCTGTACAGAGACAGGTTTTAGCTGGTTTTGAGAGCTGGTTTAACATAAGGATGCACAATATTTATTATATTTTTTATTTAATTATTTTATTTATATATATTTGATGGTTTAGGGGCTGCTCTGGCCCAAACCACTACCTGGTGCCCGGTAGAAGTATAGTATTTTTACCTCCACCAAGGAGGTAATGCTTTTGCTGACATATGTTAGTTTATCTGTTTGTTTGTTAGCAACATTATGCAAAAACTACTGGAGGATTTTTGCTGAAATTTTCAGAAGATGTTGAAGATAGCCTAACTTAAAAATGATTAGATTTTGGTGGTGATACGGACATTTATCTGGTTGCAAAAAATCCCCAAATTTTCAAAAAATATCATAAATTAAAATTGGGCAAAATCTCTGACATTTCGTAACAGATTCCCTTCAAATTTCACAGGACAATATGGAGTCCAGTGTCTCTATCATCAAAGTAAATTTCATCTGGATCCGATCCAGATTGATGTCACAAAAGCATTGTACTCTATAATGGGAAATCTCATTGATGACATTCAATCACATAAAATCAAAACATCAAGTGATGTTCCCAAAACATGTTGTGTTTTTACAGCTTAACAACCTCCATGTATGTGCTGAGTTTGGTCTGGACCCTGGCTCTGTTCTGGATCTGGTGATACAGAGATTTCTTTTTTACTTATGTGGAAAAGTCACTGAGCTGCTTGTCGGAGGTCTGCGCTCTCTGAGTGCTACTCTCGTTTTCATTGTGATCACAGAAACCACACAAACACTGATTTATTTTCCTGCATGTGTCTGTTTTCACGTCACACAGAGAGACTCTGAGACTCTTTCTTTTTGGCTGTATCATAACGACAGACGTGATCTGAGGTGAAAATAGATCAACATTTGGGGTGCTGACTTTCAGTGTGCATCTATATGTGATGCATCGTGATGTTGGAGGATCTGGATGAATTATTAGTGTTTGGCTTTCTGCATGTGTGTGTGGGTGTTTGCTCGTGAGCTGCCCTGGAAAGTCAGTCCCCGCTTTAGAACATGACCTCCAGGCCTTGGAGAGAAACCCAATCCTCACTTCAAGTGTTTGTGTGTATATATGTGTGTATATGTATATGTGTGTATATATGTGTGTATATGTATATGTGTGTATATATGTGTGTATATGTATATGTGTGTATATATGTGTGTATTTGGAGGCCTGACATCCGTCTGATAAGTGAACTGTCAGCTCTGTCTCCCGTGTGTGGTGTTGTGGTGTTTGACAGCTGTATTTCCTCCGTCCTAACATGTTTGGACAGCTAGTTAAACATATTGTGAGAGTCCTGCGTGCAGCACACATTAGCTCAGATGTTGGATCTGTAGGCTGCTGCTCTCTTTAGGTTTGTGTTTGTAGGAGTGACAGCTGCAGTGAGTGGCAGCTGGAGGAGCAGATGTATTGTGCTGCATTGTTACATAATTTGTCACATTATGGGTGAAAAATCCTTCAGTATTTACACTGGTTTGTCTCAGATAAGTGTGAAATGGGGAAATGTGCCAAACAGTTTCATGTCTGATCCTCAAACATTTTTATGAGCGTGTTAAAGGCAACAGTGAGACATTGCAGCTGCAGTCGCTGTTTAAATATCACCACTAAGACTTTTCTATTTCATCCAATGAATCTGACAACTCAAGGAGATTTATCTAGTGAGCAACATTCTTTATATAGTTGTGCAGTTTCTAATAAAAATGTCCACCTGTCCAGTGTGAAGACTTTGGACCTGCAGCAGGCACTGAAGAGTGGAAGTGGAAGGATGGGTAAGAGGGTCGTGCAGCATCTGCAGTGCTGCAGAATTTTGGCGTGAAGAGCTTAGCTAAGCTTCCAATTTGCTGATCTATCTCTGTTCCAGCTCTCTAATACAATCCTGAGCTCCTGGTAATGACCAAAAAATTGACATTATTCTGCTGATACAGCTGTTGAAATGAGATTCCTTAAGCTGGGCTACTCTTGCTAGGGTGAAGAGGTCGGGCATATTTAATTTTGGTTGCTTCAACAAATACCACAGTACGAAGACAGCACTCCTGAAAAGTAAAATGACCAATCACATTCTGACTAACCCTGAATTTCAACTTGGTCCATCTGCGTAGCATCTCATGTAGCTTTCCTCTGACCAACGGTGCATATCCTCACCCGCTGGAAGCAGCTAATCAGTGCTGATTAGCTTAAAAAACAAAATCAAGAGAGAAGTACAGATACCAGCTAATTACCAGCCAACATCCAGCCAATGGGAGTGCACATAGCCCACCATAAACATGTCTATTTGATGATGCTTCTCTCACAAGAACACATCCAATTGGCTTGTCCTTACTGGAGTAGCGTTAGCGTAAACCAGACACTAAGTTTCTGTCATGTCATTACGGGATATCATATTATGGTGACATGACAGTGGGCAGGTACCAGCAGTCATGAACCAGTCCAGTCTCAGTCATGGGAAGTGGGAAAAAAATTTGAGTGGCTCCTTCTGTACAACTTCATGAGATTATTGTGGGATTACAAGGTAGCAGGAGCAGCAGGACGATGTTAATAACATGCTAATTTGCTGTCAGCACAGATATTATTTGAAATTCGAAATTCCAACTTGTCTTTCCAGGTTTGGATCAATGTTCTTGGCAGAAATTGACAATTACTTGCCAAGCACTGGAGATGGATCAAGGCTCAAGAAACTGACTGACTGGTGAGACTGAGGGCAATTTGCTAATTCATGCTACGCAGACAATGTGGAAATTGGAGTAAAGGATGAGGCTGCACATGTAGGGTGGCCAATCAGATTTTAGGGGAAGCCCATGCCATCTATTGCCCATGGTAACACTGTCAGCTTACTGAAAAACATCACAGCTGATGGAACGACTGGATGCCTTTACAGCCTGAATGAAGCCAAATTTCTGCACATACAGGATGGTGTGGATCTTCCAGGATGATCTTTGCTATTTGATTGGTTTACATGAAAATTATGGCAGAGATCTTTCAAGTCTGCAACATTTCTAAAGGAGAGTTATGGACATTTAAGCTCCAAAACTTTCTCAGCAGGAGCAGTTTCTCCATCAATATGAGCCTCAAAAGTTGAGTTTGTCATTGAGGGTAGTGCTGATCGAACCAGTCCTGATAAGGCTGGACATTCAATCTCTATCCCATCAAAGCTTGAAAGACCATCCCTTGATATCGGACCACGTATTACAGACAGGTGATAAACCTCCAAATGGTTCATCTTCTCTGTTGAAGCCTGAACGCAGGGATCAGGTCTAACTCAAGAGCACGTAGAGATTACAGACTTAAACACTGCCGTCACTGTCTCTTTGTCTGAGAAGAAGGATTAAAACCATTTTGGAGCATGTGCTGCAGTGACAGTAAAGTGCTGATTGAGAGCTGCATACGTCCGGCGAGCGAGCGAGCGAGCGCTGACACTTTGACTAATGACTCCTGCACCAAACAGACTTTCTTTGGACGCTGTTGTTATGCCCTCAGATTAGAAGACTCAGAGTACAAAGCAGCAGAGATTGACTGTATGGAGAGTAACCATTATCTCCTCTTAGCTCGCTCTCATTATTCTCCTCCTCTGCATAATCAGCACGCCGTGCTCTGCCTGACTCACGGCTGATAATTGGTCGCTCATTTCTGGAGAAACATCAGTCATTAGAGCGAGAGTGGGGCGCCGTGGTCAGCTGGTGGATCCTCAGGGATCTTCTGCCCCATTAATGCACATATGGAGTAAATACTGAGAGAGACTATATTTAGATGTAAGGAGGAGTATTTACAGTCTTATGTTATTGTGCAGTGGCCTGAAGTGAAGTGTTTTTTTTAAGGTAAGCTAAAGGTGGAGCTAAAGTGAAATGAAATCCTAAAGGTGACGGGAAACCTGAGGAACATGTCATTTAATGGATTTAAGAAGTGATGGCAGGTAAAATGGGACCACATTTTAGTAACTGTACCTGCAAACTGTGATAATCAGGTTGTTTGGTGGCTTCTTTTCATGCCTTATTATGCCTTTTCTGTTCTGGACAGCTATCCATCCTTAGGTTTACAATATTTACTCTTACACAGTGATCACAAAGCTGAACTGAAATAATCTAAAAATGAAGAAACAGGCATGAATGAGAGGTCTAATTAATGAAGAGTAAATATGTTTGACAGTCTAATGAGCTGAAGAGCTTTTCTTAATGTGGCACGGCGCCCTCTAGTGAGCACAAACATCCCTCCAGCTGTGAGCTGCATCTTCACCCCCCTCCTCCTCCTCACATCCTCATGCATAGAGGCTCATTAAGCAGCTCAAGAGAGATCAAAATAATTCATGCAATATACCATAAAACAGGCTGCTGTAAATATGCTCCTTCAGATGCTTTCATCAAGGATCTTATATTTGAAATGATGTTTGGATGTTATATTTGATCTTGAAGTATAACATCAGAGAAAGAAACACTGAAAACAGCAATACTCTTCAGAAAAAAACAAGTACAGGCTGTAATAGTTATTGTTAAAGTCTATCCTGTTTTCAAATAGAAAACAAACTGCCGAAAACAACTGCCGGAGTCAAGTTCCTCGTATGTGATGCATACTTGGCAATAAAAAACAATTCTGATTCTGAAATTAAATTTAATCCAAAACTACTTTAAAAAATGTTTGTGCATAGAAAAGGGTGTTTTTATTAATCTCCAACATATTATATATATTTGATAATTGGAATTGTTTTTTCCAGCTCAAAAATAGAAAACTAGAAGCCTACCTTCTCTCAATGCTGCCCAAAAGTCAATTTAAAACATCAAACAAATGCATTTACATGAAGGAAACACTGAATACAGCAATATTCTTCAGTAAAAGGCATATATAGGCTGTAATAGTAATTGTAATAGTTTATCCTTTGCTTTGAAAAAGTAGCTGAAATTAAATTCTGTGTTTAGCTCATTAAATTAAGTGATGCAACTTGCATTGAGTGAAGATATCTGAATATGCAGATAAAATAACATCTTATGGATATTTGTCCTTTATATTAAATTAAAAGAAAGTGTCATTCTTAGAGGTGGGGGAAAATTCCATCACTAAAGTATCACAATGTTTGGCATGACAACATCATATCAATTCATGGCGGCCATGTATTGATATTATTAATGTATTCATTTCCATTTCCAATTTAATGAGGCTTTTGGTTCAAATTAAATAAAATCAGTTACTCAGTAAGTGCTGTTGAGCAAGGACACTTAGGTGACATTCATAGTGCTGGAGAGTAAACAATCATGGCTTCACAGGAGAGAGACAGAAGGAAGAAGACCGTCTGCTTCTTTGTGAGGACTTATTTGGACTTTAAAGGGACAAAAGAGATGGACATGATGCCTGAGAGTAATACAGCAGACACAAGGCTCACCTCATGTGGCACCACACGGGGAAAGAGAAAGCAGTAAAGCCAATGCTAAGCTAATGCTGCTACAGAACATGTTAAGTTCGTCAAAGCTGCCTCCCAGGTCTGAGTGTGCACCTTACCTGCATTTCATTGATACAAACCAAAAAAACTTTCAAAAAAAAAAAAAAAATATATATATATATATGAGAGCCAACCAATAGGGTTACATGTAAAAATCTGTTTTTTTCGTGCAGTTTTAGCCAAAGTAGAGAGCATTTCTTGCACACTTTTGATTAAGTACTGTAGCATAAATTGCTGGATGATTTGGAGCAGAGCAGAAATGTCCTCATACTCCTGATAAACTCAGTGATTTATCTGACCGATAAAACCTCGTTAATGAGGGAGAAAACCCTCCTGATGTGGAGACAGTGATTTTTAATCATGTTGATGGTGTTAGAGTGGAGGTCATTTCCATATGTACACAGTTTACTGCAAACATAATCACTGTATTGCTCCCCCCACCCTCAGTCATAATCGCTGATGTTTTATTTCCCATCATGCTCTGCTTGTTCCAGAGTATCGCGGCCTAACAGCGCTGATTCTCTAACCCTCTTTCTCTGGAGACAAACTGCTTAAACAGCCGTTCTTTAATGTGATGGCTCTCCATGCAGAAACACAGTGCGGAGCAGCAGCTGACGGACGGTCCTACGGCAGCCTGTTTGTGCTCATACCGCCTCACTGACTCTTATCCATCGTCTCTGTGTGGACACTGAGTCCATCAAGCATGAAGCCCGTTTGGGAGCTGTCAGAAAACTGCAGAAATTATAAAGCAACATCTGACATGGTGGAGTAACGGCACATTCAGAGGAGAGAGTGTGAGGGGACTGCATAGAAAACACTCTTTTGTTGTTCCAGCTCCTACAAGTGCACAACTCTCCATCTCACATTTATTCATTCATAAAAGAGGCTGCTAAGACTAGGACTGGTATTTGGTCCCTTGAGAAATCAAAACAGAGCCTGTGTCAGCAGGGCTGCCCCCTGCACAGATGGGAGCAAAAGTTTGACCTGATCAGTTATGTAGGGTCACTGCAGCAGCCTACTCATAAAACAAGGAGCCACAGAGTGATGCAGGGGTTTGATTTTGTGGTCCAATCACAAAGTTAGCACCATGCTGCTTCCATCTGCAAATATTGTTGCTGAAGATAAGCACTGTGACCAAAAAAATAATTAATTCTTCTACTTTTTGATCATTATCATCTGCAAAAACACTAATTTAAGGGTAAATATGGGCTGTGAGGAATAAAATATAATGTTGGATGAAACAGGAACCAGACCAGTCAGCTGACTTCAGCATCACGACATGGACGTGCCAATAATGGAAATTATCTGAGTGTCTGCATGAGCCTGGCTGCAGGACTATGTGACTGTGTACGTAAAGTTTGTATGGCCCAAAAAAATATATAATTACAACCTAGGTCAACAAACAGCTTCAATCTAAACATGCAATATACTGTATCTTAAGACTCTCATGGGGGATTTTAAAAATATTTTACAGTTTTGGAAGTCCACACAAAGTCCTCAGTGGCCAGACAGTCTCACATCCCTCTTCAACTTATCCTCTCTGTTTGCGAGTAGGTTGATCCAAAGTTAGTTTGAAGCTGTTTACAGTATGTCAGTGCCCATGGATTGAGCTCAACGAACTTTCAATCTCTCCTTCAAAACTCACACCATCAGAAGAGTGAAGCTCTCTCACGCCCGACTCCGGAGCAGTGTTTCTCAACCCGGTGTCCGTGGACCCCTAGTGGTCCATAATTGCAAAGGGTCTTAAATTAAAAATACATTTTAATAAAGATCCTATGACATTTATAAAAAATAGGATTATTTTACTCAAATGTGACGGAGACCTTCATCTACCTAAACTACAGAGGGTAACGGGACTTTTTTTTTCTCTGATTACATGTTTTTACAAGTGTAATTTATCTATTTAAGTCTGTATAATACAAACTTAACACGTGTCCTCAGGGTAGATCAAAAATATGTAGGGGGTCCAGGACCCAAAAAGGTGCCACTGCCAATACTCACGGCAGGAGTGTGTACGCTGACTCACAGGCACAAGTACAGTAGCACAGATTCAGAGGAATAAAAAGACAGTGAATGAACGCTCCCAAAACTAAAAATATTGCAGCAAAATGCCATGGACATTGTTCCTAGTGACAATCGTCACATCCCTAGCATGCACACTACATGTTAAGGATGCAACAGGTACAACATCATTATTCTGAGTAATCCTGACATTTTCAGGAGGTCCCTCTCTACAGGAGAGAGACAGAGGGTTCAGCTGGTTTGAGCAAAGGCCATGTGAGGCCATGTCCACACGTATGGGAGTCCAAGTCCCTTCTTCTCTGTGTTTTGTCCTTCTGTCCACATGTGAGCAGCATTTTAGGTCACTGAAAACATACATTTTGAAAAACTCCAAATTTTGAGTTTTCACGTTTTTGGCCTGAAATTCAACAATCTGCACTGACCTGTCCTCACTGTGCCACACTCTCACTGTCACTAAACTGCTGCTGTTTTAGGTGTTGATGACTGGACTATTTAAAACCACTCCCTGAAACAAATGCTTCAGACGTCCTGGACGAGACCCGGGGTTACTGTTTCACAAGTGACTGTGTTGACTGGTGACCCATGACCGCTTGTGTCTGTGGTTGCCATGGTTACAACAGATGTAGAAACCAACAAGAGTCCTGACAAAACTTTTCAGTAACAGGATTACTGTTACTATCAAGATCATTAGATAAGTCTCTAATTTAAATATATGAAGGAGGACATATTTACTCAATGCTCCAGCTGACAGCAGATAACATGGCATAACATTCATCCATTTCCTCTCCTAAAACATGCAGCACATCTGATAAAATCCACTTTAATGGCAGTTCTGCTATATTAATCAATTAATATATACATATATATATATATATATATATATATATATATATATATATATGTATCTATAAATATATATATATGTATCTATTATATATATATATATATATATATATATATATATATATATATATATATATATATATATATATACATATATATATATATATATATATATATATATATATATATATATATATATATATATATATATATATATATACACATATACATATATATATATATATACATATATATATATATATATATATATATATATATATATATATATATATATATATATATATATGTATATATATATATATATGTATATGTGTATATATATATATATATATATATATATATATATATATATATATGTATATATATATATATATGTATATGTGTATATATATATATATATATATATATATATATATATATATATATATATATATATATATACACATATACATATATATATATATATATACATATATATATATATATATATATATATATGCATATATGTGTATCTATAAACTGAAGAGTTTGTCTTCAGCCTGCTCTATTGTAAAATGGCTTGAGGTAACACTTGTTATGAATTGGTGCTGTACAAATAAAGATTGATTGTTAAAAGTGTTTTTTTCTGCTCGTGCTCCTCTCACTAAGCAGCGGCAGCTCTTTCAGGTTCTCATTCGGCCTTCAAACCAGCAGCTTCTCCTTCGTAAAGTCTTTTTAAATGTCACGTCTGCCTCCATGTGGCAGCTTCAAACTCCACTGACAGATCACTCTACAAAGCTGCATATATAATTGAAGGTGCAGCACCTTGAAAAATAAAAGAAATGTATGGAAGCTGAATAGATTTATGTTCTGCTCTTTAGTTGGACGTGTTCCTGCAGACTTTTGTCTCCAGCTGTGACTCCAAACTGAGTCTGTGAAATAAAAACCTACACGGGGGCGGTCGGAGGAGAACAAACAGGAGGGTATGAATGTCACTGGCTCTGTTTTTTTGTTTATTGACCTGGAAATATTTATTTGTTAGATTTACTCGTAAAGGTCAAAGCCGACTGCTGCCGTCGACCTTCTGGAAAGTGATTAGGTCACTGCTCAGGAGGGAGGAGGCGGGGAAGACAAAACTACAGCGAGGAACAGGGGTTATTTTTGGTCTCGTGTCATGATCACCATCTGTCTGTTAAGTTCCCCGTTTATTTTCTCACGTTTTCATGTCATGTCTTGTACTTCCTGTTTTATTCTGAAATCACTAACCCTTGTTTCTGTTTGTAGGTTTTGCTTCCTGTCATGTCCCGTCACACCTGATCTCTGATTGTCCTTCCCCAGCCGTGTCTAATCATCCCCAATCACCTCCTGTATTTAACCTCATGTCTCCCTCAGTCCTGTGCCAGTTTGTTGTACCTCTCCGTCCCAGCACTTTCTTGTCAACTTTTGCCGTGTTGAACCCTTGCTTAGTTTTCAGACCTTGATTCCTGCCTCATGTTTTGGACACTTTCGCCTGTTTTGACTGCTCTACCATATATCGAACTACTGCCTGGTAAACCATCAAACCTTTTAGCCTTTTGACTACTGTGTGGGTCTCGCTAGACGTCAGATCCTTCCAGAATCTTTGATGTCAGACCGAGCCCAGTGGTCAGTTTTTATGATTATGGTCCTCAGACTGTAAGAGCGTGAGGACGGTGGGTTTTCAGAGCTTCTGTGGTTACCCCAGGTCCACTGAGCTTTGAAATGTAAATGTGATCAGCGGCTTTACGGCGGACCGATGGAGGCTCTCTGAAGTCGCACACACACCATCACCGCTCTGAGATCCTGACATTAAACTAAACAGCAGCTCCATGGCGTTATCCTCGCTCTCAGCCAAAGTGATCCCAGCCAGCCATAAAGACAGAAATATGATGTTTTAGTACAGTCAGATAAATCTAAATTTATTCTCCTGTTACTCCAAGTCTTAAAGTTTTATTACGGGATTTTTATTTGTTTTCTCTTTTTTTTTATATGCAAACATTTAACAATACATACAAAGGAGTAATGTGCAATATGAACAGGAGAAAGAAATAACAAGAAATTTGAAAAAATAGGAGAAAATAATACGACAATAACAAGAGACAAAAACAAAACAAAACAAATAAACAAACAAAAAAACAAGACAGTGATTGTAATAAGAATAAAAAGGCAAACAGGACAAGTAATAAAACACAAATGAGAAAGGAGTATGGGGTATCAGTCACAAGTGTTCATATGACAAAGAATATTGTTGCTTGAGTGTGTGGGCAAATAAACATGTCATAGAAGGGATAACCTTATATGGAACAATATAAATAGATAAATAAATAAAAAATGAACTAATAGGCAACTAGGGGGGAAAAAAAATAACAAAGAAAAAATGATAATTGCAAGAAGGCCAATGTTTTAAAAACATTAAATGTAGGGCTCTGAGAAGAAGAGGGGTCCATATTGCAGCTTTTTATTTCTAATAGGACAGTTTGAAATAGTTTAGGTTTTTTATCACATACTTATCCTGCCTCTACTATCTTCAATTAAATATAATAAATGTATTAACTCAATATTCCCGGGGTTGCTTCTGTGTTTGGGTTATTTAGGTTCACTGGAAATGTTTGTATTAATGCCCCTGCTTGGATTGTGTTATATAAATATAAATATAAATATAAATATAAATATAAATATAAATAGTGATACTGCAGGTGGTGTTGGTGTGTACTGCAGGCGTGTCAGTGTCAGCCGAGTTTAAAATAGATCCTCCACGTTGGTGTGGAGAGAGCCCTGAACCACTGAAGCCTGACACCTCGATTCTCCTACCCCAGATCTGTCAGCGAAGGTGAGGCCTGCACGAGTCAGAGAGACTGAGTGTTTGGAGACGGGAATGAGAATCAGAGCCTCTGTTGGAGAAAATCTGAAGTTTATTTGTGAATTTAATCCAGATTACTATTCTCTCTCTTCAGTTTTAACCTTTAGATTTTCAGTTAATCATCTTTATTCTTCAGCAGAAGGACTGACCATGATGGTCTGTTGGACCTCAGATAAAATCCTTGACTTATTTTTGCCGCTTTCTTTCTTTGACGCTCAATCATCCATCACAGAGCGGTGAGTCCTCTTCAGAGAGAAGAGGGGAGCGCTGTTCAGTTTGTTCTGTCTCTGCTGAGTTTGAGCAGAAAAGTTATCCGAGCATGAAACAAAAAGATCGATGAGAAAAAAAACGCTTCAGGAAGAAGAGGAATCCTGAGAGGAGATGAATAAATACAAAGTTCAGCTGTGGACAGAAGAGCTTGATCTCCATTTGGGAGACACTCGTGTAGTAAACGGTGCAACTATGACATAACAACGGGGACACCACAGCGGGGCCTTTGTGCTTCAGGGGCCCCTGATCTGGGAGTCCTAATCACAGGTTTAAAGTAAAATCAGGGCAATATTTACCTGAATATGTCATCATACCATCTTCTTCTTTCTCTGAAACAATTGTCTTTCAGTTGTGTGTGTCACACTGGACCAAGTCACAGATATAAGGGTGTTTTCAGACCTTCAGAAACTTTTATATGATCTGAATTACGGAGCACTTTGCAGCAATTCGTGCAAAACTCTGTAAAAGTAACTCACATGTTGCTGTTACACCTATAACCATATTTCCGTGATGGATTGACCCTCATAATGTGATTCCTCAATCCTTAAAACCTCCCCTAGCACTTGGAAACATGTTGATTATCGTTATTAGTTGAGAATTTACTGAGCAAAAACTCTCGTTTTCACCACCAAAACTGAGTCTTTATTAAGCTGCACAAATAAAGAAAAATTTAGTTAATTCCATCCAGTAGTTCTTGCGTAGCCTTGCTAACAAGCTAACAAAAGCAGACAAAAAACATGACCTTTCTCAAGTTTGGCCTGAGCTCCTATGAGGGCATTTTGTCGGCCAAAATCTGTGATACACAACAAAAATGGTCCTTTATTGGTCAGAACTTCTTCTGGGATGAACGGATCTCTTTAAGGTATATTCTTATTTAAATATAAAATGTTGGACTTCCTTGCAACTCCAGGCTGAGATTTCATTTTCGAAGATAGAGCTTAAAAATCTGAAATTAATTAAATTTGCAGCCTGTGGTGTTGTGCATCACTTTGGACTGTGTGTGTCCGTGTGTGTGTTTTTGGGCCGCGTGCTGAGAGCTGCTGTTCTGCAGAGATTGATCACATTCATCTGAATGATGTCCTGGCGCTCATTAGCTGCTTAATTTGCTTCCTCAGCTCCGTCAATGGGACAGATTAGCAGCTGATTCCACTACAGGCTGCAGACGGCGCGGCTAATTATTAACTACTACAGTACACGAGGCATTTGTGTGTGTGTCAGTGTGTGTGTGTTTGTAGGAGGGGGTGGGAGGAAAAGCAGCTACAGTCGGAGATGAAACGAGTGTTTGTTCATCCTGAATGCTTCAGAAATTTAATTAGAGAGGAAGAGGAGGATGATATGAAGGTTCATTTCTATGTGTGGCTCCATTTAGGAGGAGCAGCTCGGTGTCACTGCAGCTATAACCTCAGGTACAAAAACACAACCAAGAGTCACCAATGTAGCCTGCAGACAGAGTTTAACCATAAACTGTCTAATGTCATCCAAAATACACGAGTGGGGGGAATAAAGGGTGTCGAGTATTTCAGAGGAAGCTAAAATGCTGTTTAAAGAAATAAAGAAGATAAATACCATCTCATTACTGAAGTAAAAAGGTTTAAGACAAGAAATAAAATATTAAAAATACAAGAAATACACTTTCTTGTAGTTATAAATCTCCCAGCAAACAGATGCTTCAGGGAAACACCCGTAAATATCTAAACTGACTTCAAACTTTTTTATTTTTTAATGAGAAACAGAAACTAATGATCAGCATCGACTGCAAGATTAAAAATTTGAGCATTATTTGTAAATATGAAACATTTTTTTTTTTTATTTGACCTTGCACTTCACAATTAAGGCTCCTTTCAGTCTATTAATGCTCCAAAGTAAGGGATTTGGATTCACATTTGATTTTGACCTGAGATCACAGAAATCTGTTAACTTTATCTTTTGAGTCGAGGCTTGGCTATGCCTTGCGAGTGGACACTAACTGCCACGCAGAGATGCTCAGTGTTTTTATGCTCCATGCAGGAGATGGTCCAAATGGCTGCAAAATCAAGAGAGGACAAGGTGAGGGGGAGGATCATATACCTGCAAAGACAGCGTCAGATATACATGAAGAATTATGGGTTGTATATAAAAATCTTGTAACCAAAAAAGTATGTTTTTGCCTGTTTTTGAACAAAAAACAGCAGCAGATCCTCAAAGTTTGCCAACTTTCTGTCGTCCATGTGTCTTAAATTTTTGGGATGTGCATGGCCAGGTGAAAATCTGCCACAAAGGGGCGTGTCCAAACATGTGAAGTCATATGCGAGGATGAGGATGTGTTGAGCATAAAGCAGGCTGCAGAGTGGACAATGCTGTAAAGTCTGAAGAAAATCCTCAAGGTGATGAGTAGAGACATTTGTGTTTCCTCGCCATTCATGAAGAGTAACAACCCATTGTTTAACCTCCTACAACAGCTGCACACGTTAATTGTGAGGGTAAGAGTCCAGTTTAGGAGGTCCTCTTTCATCATAAAATATATTCTAACCTGACAGCCACACACTCACTCTGCAGATCTCTCTGAGTCTTCCTCTCTGTTGAGGAGTGAAGAAGACCCCGCTCACAGCTGTCTTAAAGAGAAACAGCCAATTAGACACGCAGGAGGAGCAGTGAAGAGCACTGACCTCCTCACCCCGAAGTCCTCCTCCATCACAATGACAGAATAACATGCCGACTGACGCCTGCTCTCTGATGTCTGATGGTTTTACTGCTCTGGAGGTCTGAGGGTCTCAGTGAAGTGAGAAGAAGCTGCTGGTTCACTGAATAAGTAAAATAAAGAATCTGAGAAAGTCAGAGCGATCAGAGAAGAAAGAGAGAGGAGAGCACAGGAACAGACCGGGGACTAAACGATGATTGGTCAAATGGTTTTAGTGATCCGGATCCAGCTGCTTCAGTTTTCCCCTTCCTGCCAGCTATCTGCCAACTTCCTCCCCGTGTCGGGCATGGCCTTTTCGTGTGGAGTATGCACGTTCTCCCCGTGCATACATGAGATCTCTCCGGGAACTCTGGCTTCCTCTCACCAACCAAAAACATGCTCATTAGGATGATTGGTGACTCCAAACTGTCCTTAGGTATGAGAGTGAGTGTGAATGGTTGTCTGTCTCTCTATGTGGCCCTGTGATTGGCTGGTGACCAGATCAGGGCATACCCTGCCTCTTGTCCAATGTCAGCTGGGATAAGCTCCAGCCCCCCACCCCACCCCCTCTAGCCAAATACCAGCCAGCTTCCAGCCATAAACACACCATTATTAGTTTAACATTTATATTTTTTCCAGTTGCATTTATTTCATAGGCTTAGAAAGATCAGTCCATATCACCCAGTCTGCCGCCAGCCACATGAGGACATGAAGATATTACTCCTTCACCTTTCTTGGTCTGTCATGTTTTCCATCACTGCGTTTGACTAAAATGTTTGATCAAACATGAAGTCAATCTAAATAAAACTGTGTAAATTTTTCTGGGTTGTGTTCATAGTTGTAGGGATGCAACAACAAAAATAAACCCTTAAAAACACAACGTACTTGTCTGCATCACATTTTCAGTGTTTTTAATATTGCAGATGGGAGGCTGTGGGCTGCCTGATCAGTCTGAAAGCCCTGACCTGTTCACATGCTGGCACTAAATGAAAATCAACTGATGGGCTGCATCACACAGGCAATCTGCATCCAGTCTGAAAAGAGCAAAATCGGCCAAACTGGAGAAGACAGAGCAGTGATGAGTTTTAAAGTCTTGTGCAATGTAAGAATGAAAGATCTTACAGCCTAAATCTGAAACTGAAAGAATAAGATTGTTTCTTTCGACAGTTTTGCAGGAAGAAAGTTTGAATCTGGCTCAGATAAGTTGTTGTGAACGAGTCAGAGACCTTGACCTCTCGTACACCACCGAGGATTAAAACTCCAGCTTCACTCCAAAAACTGAAAGATTTCCATCCTGACAGCTTACAAATTGAAAAGGTTATTGGGTCATAAAGTGCTGCACAGAGACTCTAGATCATGTGAGATATGGCACTTTAAGTCTTAAACATGAGCCTGAGGGCTGTAATAAAGGAGAGTTTGGAGAGTGTCCAAAAATAACCAGCATGTCCTTTAAAGTATAAATGGAAATCAGCCTATTATGAGTTATTACTGTTTAAAAATGAACCTTTGAGCTGGAGCAGAAGCATCTTAAACTTTAATGACAGCAAAGAGCAGTTGTTGCCTTATATTTGACAAATTTTAATGCTTGTTTTGCAGATCATTAAAAATCCCAAACTTCCAGTGACTTGCAATTACCCCCAATGAGTGTCAAAACCCGAGCAGGAAGTCGGGGTTCATTTTAAATCATTGCTGCAGGGTTTAGCCCGCGTGTTTGACAGCAGTAATTGCCGTCATTCAGCTTGTAATGAAAGATCCTTACAGCTGTCTATGAATCAGATGGGTTAATAGTTTTCTAACTCCAGGTTTAGTGACTCACCGAGCTTCATGCCGACCCCAGGGGGCTGCAGCAGAAAGGCTCGAGCAGAGGAGGGAGGGAGTCTGCGAACAGCTCCTCACTTTGGGCTGAACTCTGTAATAGGGTTTGTCTTTTCATTCGTCTCTTAAACTGACATGATACTGAAGGAACAAACCCCGGCTGAACTGATTTACTCCGACATGAAGGAGCAAAGGGAAGATCTTTTTGACTGACCGGCCTGCGGGGAATCATTCGCAGATGCAGACAGCTGGAAAATCAGAAATGGTGTTGAGTACCGCAGGTTCTCAGAAGATGAGTTAAAAGTTGTTAGAGGGCTTTGTTAAGGTTGTTATGCCTCAGACGCTTCGATAGCCACGACCTGAGGCATCATTTTCTCTGGTTTTATGATCTGTCGGCTCATTGTAGACGAGAAGGGAATCCAAACCAATCAAGAACTGAAGGCATATTGGCACCAGGAGCCATCAGTCTTGCAGGTTAATGTCAGTGTTGCCAGATTTTTCTACTGAAATAAGCAACCAGGTTGATAAAAACAAGCCCAAAATGAGCAACCTCTAGCTATTTCTTTTTCTAATGTGATATATATTACTATTTTTAAGGTAAATCTACATAAAGTGTGTTTTAATTTTCATCTACAATACATTTCAATTTCAGAGTGACATTTTTTCTTATTTGGCTCTCAACTTACTCATTCAGCATCCTTTGTTAGGAGGTGGAACATCCTTTTCTTTATGCAGAAGTGAAGGGAGGGGCTCCTGGTATTTATAACTCTGTTATCACTAAGCAGTCTGTCTAACCTTGATTTTTGTAACCAAACAGACATAGTCAGGCTTTTATCTCAGTTTGATGTTGATCCTCTGCAGCTTTATTATGGAGAAAACAGCAACAGCTACAAGAAATAATAGGAATAAACTTGATTCTGGCTATAAGGATTTATTTTTGGAGGAAACATCATTTTGCCTCTTTTTACAGTAAAATTTACATGTGTGCGTAGAGTGGGAGAAAATAGTTTCTGTAACTTCTAAATTGAGTTTATATTGGTAATAGAGTGTGCATCAGATCCCTCCTGGGTTTCGGGGCACAACAAGCCCAAATGATCAACTGCCAATATTTATGAGCAACTTTTCAAAAAAAAGAAGCCCAACGTCACTTATAATGAGCAGACCTGGCAACTATGGTTAACGTCCTCATGTCTGTGCTGGATTTGGTCTCACATTGGTACTATGTTGTATGAATTGGAGCACAGTCTCTAAATCTTCACCTCCAGCTCAAACACCAACATACAGACAAACAGCACCATGCATCAGGAAACAGTCCTCACTCTGCTGTTCTGTATTCTGGGTGAAAGTGCAGATTTAGGACGAAGCTATGAATAACTGATGAGCTCCAAAATCCAACAAACTTTTCTGTGGAGGCGACCAGACTCTCAGTAAGCCTGTGGGAGCAGGTGGGTTTGGATCGGCATGTTAACTATATTAGCTGAATGTGAGGTAAATCCCTTTGGTACACAGACCCTGACTCTTGTCTTGAGGCTCAAACATGCAGACAAAAGCGAGAGAACGAGGATCACATGGGCTGATAACAACACTAAGGCTGCAGGTCTGACATTTTCAGAGGACAGAATCACCAGGACCTCATCTCTGAAATGACCTTCAGAGAAGAAGAAGGAGAAGAAGAAGATGTCAGTCAAACACATTCACATTCATAATCTCCATCTGGTGGCTCCAAAGGGCCTGAAGATATGATCATTACACGTGAGCATGTGTCTAAAAACTACTTTTAAAGGTGAAGACACGCTTGTTTGATGACCTTCTTCTTCTTCTTCTTCTGTAATCCTATGTAAAACTGGAGAACTGCCTGTAATTTTATTTTGCAATCAGGTATCCATCCACTCATTATCTCTGTGGCTCGGCCTCTTCAAGGTTCAGTGAAGCGGTTCTGTCCCAGCTGACAGGAGCATTATTACTAAGTCTTATTTATTTAGCCAGTAAGTCTTGTTGGGATCCAAGATCTCTTTTTAACGAGAGACCGTGAAGACCCGGGGAACATGACTTGAGTTTTCAAATTTTTTAATAGAATATCAAAGTTCAGTGTGTCATTAAGCATCTTTAAATTTGGAGACAGAAAAAAACATCTCTAAGGGTTACAAAATCTTCTAAATCAGTTTATTTCACAGTTCAGGTGATTTCTGACTGTGTGGGTGTGGTTCCTTGCTTTGATTGACAGGTGTCAGTCAAAGCAAATCATGGGAAGAGCTGGCTGAGTTCAAAATGACAGGTAGGGATGTGTTCTTAGGCATGCAAAGTAGCTTTGTTTGCCTTTGAGTGGGCAGAACTTTGTGTTGACACTTTTCTATTGGCTGATTTACTTTTCACATCATCAGTGATCGTCTGAAGCCCGCCCACTTTACATCCACTTTCTAACCACCCTCGAAAACTAAACTGTGGCTGTTTTCGAACAGTTTATTGCAGGTAAGTATGATCATAAATATCATATGTAGAAAGTTTTGTTGATTTGTGTTCCCTGGGAAGTCCTTAAAGAACGTACCAACTCAATGTCCGGGCCATCTTTTGTCACAATTTTCTTGGACAGTGTACTTTATGTTATTTAATGAAGATGTAAAAAAATGCGAGTTTTGTTTCACCTGCATGTAGAGCAAGTTTCAGCTGACAGAGCTGATCGTGATCAGAATCAAATGCACGCTGAAGGTTTGCAAGAGCTTCAAACGAAAATGATGAGAAGTGTTGGGGACAATCTGTCAAAGACACTAAATGATGGTGAATAATGAAGGTTCTTCGACTGAGTACTGACTGAAGAAAACTTTAAATATTTCAGAAATGAAGGATCATGCCATTTTAAGAAGAGCTGGTAACCATTTAAACATGCATACATGTGCTGCTTTAATGAGTAATATTTAATATTTAGGTTTTTAAAAGGTGATCAGACCTTTAACTTAGAACAGCCGTGTATTTTTCCAGGATCCTGAAAGTGTTCCTTTTTCCCCCTTATTGGTGAAATTGTGTGATAATTGTCTTACTTTACATGTTGGCCTTGTGATTGGTTGGTGACCAGTTTAGGATATACCCAGCCTCTCGCCTACCAGTTTGGTTTAGATGATGGATGGATGGCTTTTCTTGCTGACATGTTTGTGCAGTTTTATTACAAATTAACGCAAATTTGATTATAATAGAATTAATTTTGTAAGAGCGACTACTAAACATGTAAGCAACACCTGACATTTTGCAAAAAAATTTGCAAACAGACGTCAAAGTGAGTCAAAAAGTTTGTTTCACCCACTTGTCAGAAAATTGTCAAACATTACCAACATGTATGCAGACCTCAGGCGGCGCTCTCTCTGTTTTGGACATAATAAAATGAAGATCATGAAGTCTTTGTGCCTTCTTTAAAAAAAATCTTAATGATATTTTGTTATGCTATGATTGCTCGCAGCTAAATGGTTGTGGGCCTCATGTTGGTCTCCAAATCACTGGGACCCCCCTCCTCATTACCGCAGAGCTGATGTTTTCCATTATGAGCAGCTGTCTCCCTCTCCCCATGATGCATCCCCTCATTATCCTTATTTTCTTTTCATTCCTCCTTAATGCCCTGAACCCTCCCTGTCCCTCCGCTCTTGAATATTTGAACGACTTGATTTCTGCAGCCCACCGGGCGAGCACTAATTCTGGGTTCATCATCTCCAAACCCCAAATGCTTTTGTAGTGATGTCTGCATACAATCTGACTCCTGTTTGTGCTGCATCATTTATTCATTCACTGCTGCGTGAGGGCATCTCCTCACCTTATGTGACATGTTTTCTGTCATAAAATGAACATAAAGAGGAGGGAACAGATGCCTCCTAACGCCGTGACTTCTTCTTCTGAGACGGAGATAATGAGTAAACATGAGGCTGGAGTCAGCATCAAAGAGGATCAGCAAAATTTATCTGAGGTATTTGGGGATTCTTCCTCATCCCGTAACCTCTTAATTTTCTTTTGTTCTGCCTGTGAGCGAGATGTTCTGATCTGCTGTGAAGTAAACAGACGAACAGATTTACATAATGTACCAGCACAGGGAACAAGCTGGCAAATATTTGCAGTAAGAAAAGCACTGATGATGATGATGATGATGATGATATAGATGCACAAAATTACCAGGGGCCTCCTGCGCTACAGGGGGTTCGGGATATGGTTATATGATGTATTTGTATATTTAGGATTACTTTACATGCCTAAGATGTGGTTTTAAAATGTGCTGCAAGCTGCAAAAATAAAAAACGCCTCATCCATGATCCCAAAACAAGTGGGAGAAACGGACGGCATTTCAGCTTCAGTGACATGATAAAGACAATCGTCTTAAAAATGTTGAAATATTATATATTATATTCCAAATATTTTGGTACAGTTAAAGACTCCAAACTGACCTTTGAGAAGAGCTGTGAGGCAGTTTGCAAGAAGGCTCACCAGGAAACCCTGTTAGTATTTTTTTTCTCATGATTTGGCAGTCTGTCCCTTAAAAAATAAAAATGCTCTGAACAAAGCAGGGAGGTAAATTTGCATTTAAGAATGACTCGTAAACGAACGTCTCACTCACAACTGCAAATTGGTTCACATCTCTACTTAAAAGGGCTGTTTCAAAAGACTCGATTCGTTCATGAACGTCACATCCCTCACCCAAACCACCACGAAAGTAGGTCAACAAAACAAAGCATCTGTTTATGAGTAGAAGAAGATAATACAATGATAGTAGAAGAGTTGCTGAAGAGTTTATCTGATGACTGTAGGCAGAGGCAGGCTAACTAAACCCGATGACTTTCAGTGTTTGAGCTAAGCTAACTAGCAGTTGGCGAGTGGTGTCTATTGCTGCCCTCCATTCACATCTGAACTGTGAAGAGGGAAGAGGGAATAACGTCATTTCAGAGTTATTAGCGTTCCAGTTACAAAGTTGGAAAAATACTCACTGATTTACCAGGCTATTGTTAGCTGTTGTTAGCACACCCTGCGTTGTAGTTTGCCCATACCACATGAAGAATATAAATAACACTATAGCAGTATTTCTAAATACAAACAAACAATACTATGTGTACGGCTGATTTAGTGTGACAAACACGAGTCAGAAGAGCTAATGAATGGAATGGGGCAGCCATCTTAGATTGCAAACTCTAGAGAGGTGAAGATCCCCCGACTTCTCAGTAGGAAATCCCGATCTTGGGGGCGTTCCAGATTAAAATTCCAACTCGGAAATCCCGACTTCCCAGTACAACTGGAATGCAGCATATCTGCTTGTCATGGATTCAGGAGTGAGGCAAGACATGAAAACAAAAGAAAATGCTGGCGAATCCCTTTAACATTCAGGCTTTGAAACAATGGATTTCTTGTTTGTGTAATGAAGACCGAGTGCTCTTGATGGTGTTTGTGGCTGTATAATTCATAGAAATTTTACACAAATGAATGATCATGAGGCCCAAAAACCTTCAACCCATTACCTCAAATATATCTTGAATTGATCCTTCAGTCTGTTCAGACTTAAGTGCAATGTTTAAAGAAAAACCCTGAAGTGTTTTTGAATAATTGCACCCAGGTGGATCATTTGAGTAGCCTTACAACCAGAAATCAAAAGCCTATGGCCTCGGCTGTCACCAGAGCAGATGCTTGTTAAATATAACGCTGTTAATGTTGGAAGAGGCCCCAGAGATGCTTTTGTATGTGGTCCACCGTTTTTCCTGAACCTCCTGCTGAGTCGTCAGATTTGTGTTCATATTTGGAGCCCCTCTGCGGGCCCCAGCACACGACAAACTGCAGAGTGTGACCTCCACAAACTGCACCAATCAGCTGATCAGTGCAGTTTGTGGAGGTGTTTTTGTTTCTCTATGTGTTTTTGTGTCTCTACGTTGGCATGTCAGACCTCCTGCTGGCGGCTGCGGCGTGTCTGCGGATGCTTCTTATTTGTCCGGGGCTTCGAGGTGATTAAACTAATCTCTGCAGGGTCCCAGGTAATTTGGCTCACCCGCTGCCCGGTGCTCCTCTCAGCAGGAGCCCCGCACAGAGAGGGGGGTGGGGGGGGGGGGGTTTGATTTGAATGTGCTTGCAAACGGCCCCCCAGAACCTGCTGCTTCTCTCAGGGAGCTTCAGCCTCTAAAATGAAGAGATACATCACACAGGTGTCAGCCCTCGTCAGCTCCGGTACACTCCAACAGGCCGAAACAGCGTCTGCTCGACCTGTCCTCCTTATTAATACAACAAGAAGTGACACGTCCTATTAATGACTCCTCAGTCACACCTGGAGGCGCAGTGACGCTCTGCCGCTGATGGTCCTTTTTTATTTAGCAGACGCCACATTGACGCTCCCCGCAGTAATCCCCCGGCCCTACAGCCACACGGGGGCTCGTTAATTGGCCCTTCGCCGCCCCGCGTGGAAGCTGATTGCAGCATCAAAAGCGGTGAGACAGGGCGCATGACTCGGCAGAAAGAGACAGGGAGAGCCTTCTGTAGTCTGGGTCTGCATGTCTGAGGCACCGGCGCACAAAACCGTGGAAACTTTGTTAAACTTCACAGCTCAGAGACAAAAGGAAAAACAGCCTCAGGCTGCAGCTCGGAAAACAAAACTGAATTTATACATTTTTATGAAAAAGCACAGCTCACCTTGTTCAGAGGCCAAATGGGACGTGGGTTATTCAGCTTAAAGGGACAGTTTGGGATTTTTGAAGCAGGACTGCATCAGTGTTCATTTTGACAGCAATTATTAATTTAGTTTTAGTTATAGTCTTCTGCCTAAAATATCTTTAAGTTTTAGTCATAGTTTAGTCATCTAAATTGTTTTAATTTTACTCTAGTTTTAGTCGATGAAATTTTCTGTGAATTTAGTCGACTAAAATATGAAGTGTAAAGGGTAAGGCATTTTTTATGTTTTCTTGAATTCCTGACATCATGTTTTACACTTGGATAAAATCAAACATCTAATAACCCTTTATTGAATGCTAATAAAGTCTGAATGTATAAATGAACAGAAACAAATTGAACTTTTGTGTGAAATGCAGTCACCTTTATTTAGGCTACCTGGCAGAGCATCTCAGTTACAATACCAGAACTGACAACAAACAGTGAACCTTATCTACATGAATATATCAATTCATAAAGAGAGGAGGTCTGATTGAATCGCTCCACAACTTATCCCACCACCACCAAGCTAAGGCAGCTGTGATTGGATGTCCCTCTTAACTCATCCAACCTTTCCACCAACCAAAGTAGCTGTGATTGGATATATTCCTAACTTGTCTTAGGTCTGATTGGATTAAGTCTCTGTCAAACATTTTTGTCTAGTTTTTATTTGTTGATGAAAAATGTCAGTTAATTTAGTTTGAGTTTTTGTCCATGTGCACTTGTTTTTATTAGTTACTGTCGAGTTTTCATCCGGTGAAAAAAGTTTGTTGATGAGAACTGTCACGAAAATAATTAGTCAACAAAATGAACACTGGGCTGCATGAGGAACATGCCAAAGCAAAAACAGGCACAGCCAAAGATCAGCTCTGCATCTGTACAGAAAGAGCTACAAATGGTGAGTGGTAAATGGACTTGAGCTTATAAGGCGCTTTTCTAGTCTTTAATTACTCAATGCAGCTCTGCACCACAGGTCACATCCACTCATTCGCTCACACATACACTCACTGATGGTTGAAGTATCCATCAGTATCAACCGACACTTTCACGCCCATTTACACGCCACTGACGCAGCAGTGGGAGCAACTTAAGTGTCTTGCCCAAGGACACATCGCCATGTGGCACCCGGAGCTGGGCTCAAACCCGCAACCTCCCAGTTACTGATCAAAGCACACTATCGGCTCTTCACTGTAACTGGTTTTTGAAAAGTTAACAGTATTATACTATAATATCTACAGCAACCTACTGTAAAAAATCTATTCCATAATTTACTGTAAATGGCAATGTATTGTGGGAATAACGTACTGATTTCTGTAAAAGTTACAGCATTTGACCATAAAATCTACAGTTAATTACCGAAAAGGGCAATGGATCAAGAGAAAATTCAATTTTGTCTGGGAAAACTAAAGATTTTTTTTAGTAAATATTTCACAGTTTTGGGTAAATGTATTTTATTGGATAAAAAGTGATGTGATTTTTTTATTTACAAATGATATCTTGCTTATTGATGATCAGTAAAGTAGTTAACGATGTAGTAATACAAATTAAAATACAGCAAGTTCACTGTATTTTAAAATGCATTTAAAGAGTTTAAGAAAAATACCATAATGATGCTGTAAATGAAAATACAGTGAGGATGCTGTTTTTGAAAATACAGTAATTATGCTGTAAATTGAACTTCTGCACATACATGACCAGAAAGACCCGTCAAAAGCATTACACCTCTAGTTCTGAGTTCAGGAGCAGAGTGTCAATGTAAAAATAAGTGCAATATTTTCTGTGTGAAAGATTATTATAAAAAATAACAATCAGAAAGTCTGTCTATTTTCCACAATAATCCAAATTCACCTCATGTGAAAGATAATCCACGTAAACATATTTCAGCAGAAACACACCGAGCATCGCTGCAGAGTTCAGAGGTCATGTCAGATTGTCTCTTTCATGAACCTGCAGAACAGTTTCACCTCCTTGTCTAACAAAAGCCGATGTTTCCATGGCTCTCTGCTGAAGTGACTCTATTCAGATGCTTTAGCACACAAAGAGACTTTTGTAGCAGCTCCTCAGCTTCACTCAGAGCCTTGACTCTTGGTCCTCTGCATCACTGATGTTTGTTCAATACGAGGACCAAAGCGCTCAGTCTGAGCTCAGACTCTCTCTGAAGCATTTAAGCTGGAGATGTACCTGCAGTGTTTATATACTCGCCTGTATGCATGTGTATACCTGTATGTGCCACGTGTTACTGGAAGACACCACTAGGGGCGCAAAAGACCTCAGGCTGTAGGCAACTACCTGTTCTGTTAGACGTAAACTGCAAACATGGTGGTAATTCTGAGAGTCAACAAATATTTGATGACAAGTGATGTGGTCACACCAGTTCAGCAGGCTTTAGGGGAGCACAGTGAGATTCATATACTCTCACAGCTCTGCGCTCCACCCTGGCTCCTCATGATCCCCTCTGATTATTTCTTAGGCTTCTGATAGAACTTTACAGATGGAGTAAAGAGGATGTCCACTATTTTTCTATGTCTCACACTCACAGCAAAAGCAAAGGGTGTAAACACTGTGGCTTGAAACAGTGAACAAGGCTTTAGATTCTCCACTAAGGTCAGGCACACAGGACAGGATAACTGAACCCATTTTTTGCCCATTTCCTCTCTGAAATCTCCAAAGATGATCTTTTCAGCTGCTCCTCATAATGGTTTGATAGTCTGAATGAGGTGGTGTGGTATGCAATTGGACAAAATCACTAAAGGAGGGAATAAGTGCAAAAATGAGGAGGTTGATTTTCCTCATGTTTCCTTTTCTGTGTTTATCACGATGACTATGAAGTCAGTTGATCTCCACTTCAGAGAGAAAGCTCTAAAATCAGTCATAAATCTGACTGTTAATCACTGAGCTCTGCTGTGTCGATATAAATATCCTGATCCTTAATGTCAGCATTATAAAAAAGATCCTCCCTCCATTTAATCATTAATAACAGAGACTGTCAGCACCAGCAGCTCAAACAGGACTGATCACCGTCCACGCTTCGATTGTGGACGCCGCTGTGTTTTCTCCGCAGACATCGACAAACACATCAGTCTTCCTTTGGATGTCGATGTGCACATGGAGTGGAAAAAAATGTCGGTAAAGGTGTCGTCATTCAATAAAACTCTGGTCAGCGGGTCGCGCAGTGATGGAGTGAGGATTGACAGTCGAGTCTTTTTGACGGATCATCAATCGTCGGCTGCGGGAGGAGGTGTCAGCACTTCGTCAACCATTTCATCGGGTTTCTATTTTTCCACATTCAGAAGATTGGGCTCATCAATCACAGCTGATATCTCACTCACTGCTGATGGAACTGATCCTGCACAGGACCCAGAAATCCAGGCAGCATTTTTCATATTTACGCTCCTTTCAGCATGACTTATGAGTGCCTTTTGGGTCAATTACCCTTTCATAATATTTAGGATTTTGGTTTTAGTTTCCTCTTTCCTCGTTGCACGGTAGAAAAACATGCAAAAAACAAATAATCTGAAAGTAAGACGATGTCAAAACTCATTTGGTAACCCATGCATCTCATTTAGGAGTGATCTGCAGCTGAAGAAACCACATAAATAAATCCTGATTAAACTCAGAGCTTTGCGTCCTCTGCGGAGCCGAATGTCCTGCCACCTGCAGCACGTTGGACTGTAACACCTCTCAGGACAGGAAGATTTAAGCAGAGTGTACGAATCATGGAGCCATCCTCTCTGGAGCATTAGCATAATGGGAGTATGGTATATTAAAACCTGATGAATAAATCATAAACATCTCCCTCCTGACCTGCTGTAGCTTCGATCTGATGTGTTTGTGGGTTTATCTCAGCCTGGAGGTGACGGCTCCGGCAGACCTTGAGGTGAAAATGTTCTTCAGGTCGTGTCCAGCTGCATATTCAGTCTTTGACCTACATTTACAGAATATGAGCTCTATTTCTACGCACTGACCCAAATACTGCAGTATATCACAAGCTGTTTAGCATCGAGCATTTCCATATTTTAATGGAGTTGTTGGATCTATAAAAAGCACGGCTTCTTTCAGGCATAGTGTTAAATGAAATGGGTTACTCTCCAACTTCTTGTTCCCTTAAACTTAAAACAAAATAACAGATGAAAACTAAAACTAAGGAAACTTAAGGTTTAAATGTTTGTTTTATTTGAATGAGACTCCAGATTATAGCCAGTCACATTCACATATAACAGGGATGGGCAACTTTGATTACCAAGAGGGCCACATATATTATTTTTCAGTGCCTGAGGGCCACACTGAACCATATTGTCGGGCACTCTCAATGAGGAAGAAAATGTATAACAAAAATAAAAAATAGCAAACGTAAAGCTTCAATAAGGATTGTCCTAATCACAACTCAATGAGCATGACACATAACTTAAGCCAATTTAAGGGTCTTTTTAATGCAATAAAATAATGAATGTTCACCATTTTTAAGCACAAATATATAACATTTACTAAGGTTTCCAAATATAGTTTTTACTAATGCTACATTTAATAGTTTAATGCCACATAAAAGATATTTAGAGATACAATCATAGCAAAGTAAGTTCTTTAATGACTTGTAAAACAAAGCATGTCCCAGCATTCTAAGCTTAGTAGAAATATTTGATCACTTATCCTAATTTGTACATTATGTAGTACTGGTTACTCAGTATGAATCACATTCAGCAGTTGTTGTTATTTTTTCTTCATATTCCCAATTTGTCCTTTTTTTTGGGGGGGGGGAATTATTGGTGGGCCGCATTGAGTGAGGTGAAGGGCCAAATGTGGCCCCTGGCCCGCCAGTTGCCCACCCCTGACATATAAGGTATTTGACATGGAGCGATGTGTTTCCATGTGAGTCTCCATGTAATCTTCCCCCAATTGGGCGCTCTCTTGTCTCGAGTGTCCTCCTGTTCATACTAAAGCAAGGGTCAGATATTTTTTAACTGTTTTAGGAGCACATGTGGACGAGAGCACGAGCATAAGGCACAGCAGAGTCAAGCTACAGAGACAGATATGTGGGAATCCAGCCAAACCATCAAAATAAAATGCTCTTTTGTTTAGTTATTAAAACAACGCTGGTGAAATGAACTGGTTCTGTTTCTCTACTGCCTGATGCTGATCCACGACTCAGAGGTTCGGGACCTTTGACCAACACTGGCTGTTTTTTGAAGAGGGGGGCACATAAATAGTCATATATATATATATATATATATATATATATATATATATATATATATATATATATATATATATACATATATAGTTACAGCATAGACATTGTCCTTGAAACATCTGAACATGTTTTCCTACTCAGGAGGATCACACAGGCTTCTTCCTTCTTCGTCTGAAAATATGTCAGTAATTTTCAAATTTTCACCAACGCTGATTTTATAAACAAGTTAATTTAGTGACATTACAGTGTCAAGAATGTGTCAGAAACAAAAGTAAAGCCAGCGAGTTTAGGGCCCACATTCTTCCTTTTCAGAGGAAATTTCAACAATTTTAACATCATTATTATAAAAATAATGTTCCTTCTCATGCACATAGAATAGGTGTCATGCTGGAATTTGTCTAAATCAATGTATGTATTTAAAAAACAGAAAATATTGGTAAGTTGTTAGCAGTTCATTGAAATGACCTGCGAAGCTTTGTTTGGAACTATTCATCTGCATGAACCACGTGACCCTCTCAGGGACACAGCTCTCTCTTTCCAGGGCTCTGGTAAGGACCATCAGGTGAAAGGAGCATGGTCTCAAGCCCACAGTGTTACGCAGGAAGGAAGGGGCTGCAAACAGACAAGAAGGTTAAAACTGTTTTAAAGCGGGTCATGTCACATATCGAACCATGGAGAATATGACCAAAACTACATTTTTGACTTTATTGATCCAGACAGGGACTTGAAGGAGAAATCAAGAGTGTAAAATGTGCATTAAATAGACTTAATTTGAACTTCATGACCCTTAAAGATCCTCTAGATCAGACCTCATACCTGTGGACACTTCTTTTATTCTTCTTTTATTGTCTGACGGACATGTTAAGACCTCTCCATGTGCAGACGAGCGTCAGAAGAGTCTAAAAGAGTCTGAATCTCCTCTGACAGACTGACACATCGATGTGAAGGGAGCCCTCCTATGAATCAGCTGTCAGTCATCCCCCTCAGCGCTCAGCGTGCAGTAATCCCTGTCTTTGTTCACCTCCGACTCTCTATAATGTTTTATTATTGAGCCTGAATGTCTGACGCTCCTCCAGCAGCTCTTTAAAGATGGAGACGGGCGGCTGTTAAATGTCGGAGATGGAGCGGATTAAGCCGAGCTGATGGAGGTGTGAAAGAGGATCAGGATGGGTGTTTGTCACCTCTCTGAGTCTCTGCTCCACTCTGTGAGTCTGCGGGTGTGAGTGTTAACCTCTCCGTCAGTGTCTCGGTGTTGCGTCAGCCTGTTGTCGCTCCCGCAGGCCGCACGGCGGCTGCAAACAGAACCCCCACCCCCACCCCTCAGCTCTGGAGCAGCAAGAGAGTGCAACACGAACGCAATCCAGAGGCTCCAAACTTTAAACATGAAGATCATGTTTCCAATTTATTTTTGTGTTTTTTTGGAAATGATTTGTGGGCCACATTGAGTGAGGTAAAGGGCCACATGTGGACCCCAGGCCACCAGTTGCCCACCCCGTTTTAGGCTATCATACTGACATACAAGAGACACCATGACATAAAAAAATATATAAGTTAAGAGCCTGATATGATCAATCAGCCAGAATCCCATCAGTCATTTGCTGATAACAGTGAACAAGGTTAAAAAAGACACGATGGATAAACTGTAATAATCCAAAACTGTCCTGAAACTTTCTCCTGTTACCATGGAGCCCATCACCCTCTGTTGAGTTTCACCTGAGAAAATGTCCTTGGTAGAGTTTAAAACAAACATCTTCTGTGTGAATAAAATGAGGTGAAATAAGTAGTAAAAATTCTACCCGTTTGGTCACATTTTCATCAATCTTAATGATGATGAAGATATTTAATGTCTTACTCAATGCAGCTGATGACTTTAAAAATCTACCCTTCAGCTCGGGGTCACATCCTCCTGCTGACGAACTTTTTCTTTACCACTCCAGCGTCTTAAATAACCTGCTCTCAGAATAACAACTCCAAGGTCTTCATAACACAGAAAACTTAAATTAAAAGTTAGAGCCTTAAAAAAAAAAAAAAACATGTCAGCTTTTTAAATTTACACCAGCCTACAGTATTTGAGCATGAACTTTATTTAACCTGTTTTTGCCTTTCTGCTGTTTTTTAAACATCTCACGATCCACGACCAGCAGCTTCGTTCTTTATTTAACGTTTACTCGGATAGTGAATGTCAGAGCTTCCTTAAATACACAGATGTCAGAACTGTTTCAATTAACATCTGCAGTGATGCAAAGACAGTTCAGGTTTAGAGAAGAAGAACAATACATGACTCCTCTGATGGTTTTCCTCCTGAACTGAGCTCATCAGAGGAGCTCCAGGAGCACTTAGAGGTCTGGAAACAACCTTAACAGACAGACTCATTTATCAGGGTCATTGGAAAGACATTGCAAACCTCACTTAAAAAGGGCAGATATGCAATTGAAATAATAAAGAGAAAGCAGGTTTAAGATTTAAGCAGTCATTTGCAGCCACAAATGGATGTGTTAATTGAGTCGTAATGTCAATTACACATGGGTGCATGTTTAAAAATAAGCCTGTCCACATGAAAATGCAAAGAAAGCATGGTTAAATGCTCTTTATTTCCTTGTAACTGTGTCATGATTTGCACCTTTTTTTTGCAATTTTTCCTCAAAAGCTGTTTTATTTTCATATTTATTCCGGCCATCATGTCGGACTGGTGTTACGGCTTAACTTGTGCCTGTGTTAATGGGTGACAGCATCTGTGTTGAGTAAAGATTTCTTGTTTATACCTCCACTCGAGACACATCTGATCAAACTCTGTTATTAATCACTTTCATGAGTACCCTTGCTGGTTTCAACAACCGCTGTAACGACGGCAAAACGCAGAGCAAGGCCATGGGTCACCAGCCAACATGGTGACTCATGAAACAATAACACCAGATCTAATCCAAAACATTGGTAGCATTTTTATCGTCTTAGTTTTTAATCCAACATCACAGAGAAGGAGCATCAGGAAATATATGTTGGCTTGAAACAGTTTAACAATGTCCTCTACAACTCAAAAGTCAGCACAGTGGGAGATGTTTCAGCCCCAAAATGGCCTCTGTTTTTTTTTTTTTTTTAAATTGTCACCTTGGCCGGAGTTTTCCAAAATATCCATTTTCAGTGACCTAAAATGCTGTTTATGTGTGGACACAGCCTCACTGACAGGGAGTGAAGGGTAGCATCCAATAAGAGACATGAGTGAGGGCATCATTTCTGGTAAAAAGTCTGAGAGACAGCATCTATTGGAATGTATTTGAGTCGATTGAGCGGCCAATAAAAAGTGCATCAGCAAGGGACATTATAAATGACATGAGACATAGGGAGGGGAATTACAAAGGTTGATAAAATGATTCCTACTGAAGTAATTTTAAAAACTTTCCGTTAAACAACATTGTAAAAAAAAACACTTAACAAACATTCAAAACTTGTCTAGAACTTGTGTAGAAAGTGAACTTCAAAAACTTTACAGAAAAGTCCTGATTCATGTCCTTGGATATGAGCTTTCTAAATCAAATATCCAAAGTGCTTCTCTCTTTTCCTGATGAGATCATATAACTCTCTCTTTTGGTCTGTTTTATTGCTTCTAAGCTGAGGAAAAACAGGTTGAAATGTGGTGTTTTATTTCATTAAAATGTTTAAAACCAGGGCTGATTATCATTTCTCATTATTACTCCTGTGCTTGGTGATGGGATCTTAAGTATTAGTGACTCTTTTATTCTCTGAAAACCTTGAAAGTTGAGCCTGAACATCTTAATTTCCTATCAAACTGAACTGAAACTAACCTCAGCTAAAACTGCCAGATGATGAGAAAATAACAAAAACTCTCTTTGGCAGAAAAAAGTGATAATAAACCTTAAATCCCTCTGCTTGAAGCTGTTAGTCTTATAGTCGTATGCTGTCTTTGCAGGAATTGACTAAGAATAAGTTTTAACAACAGATAAAGGGGTTATCGAGCTGAACGTCCCACATTAAAAACTCAATCCTGTTAAAAACATGCAGTAAACTTTGTGATATTTAAGAAATGTAACCTGCCGCCCCAGCTGTGAGATCTTTTTAACACTTCAAGCTAAATCTGCAGGAGGACACATCAGCTTCATATAAAACAATAGTTACAGAAGAAAACCTTGAGCCAGAGCTGTTCAGTCCCTGAGAGTCCTCTGAGGAACAATATTCCCGTCATTAATCCAGCTCTCAAGGCCACAGCGTGCACTCTCGTCTTCATTCAGCCTCTCCTCATGTTGGTACATAATGGATGAGATCGATGTCCAGCTGAAGGTTTCACTCTTAGAGCCGAAGCCCTGGAGGCCGACAGAGCTTTACCATGTTTACTGCAGGGACACAGAGGGAGTGGAAACCTCACACTGTAGATATTCAGCCCACAGGCACACACAGGTCTTATTTTAAAGTCTGGATAGAAGAGCTTATGGTCAAGGTGAAGCCAGGGGTACTTCAGGGACTGCAAAATGCCACGAGGCAAACAAACAGTCAGGAGAGAGTCTGTCAGGAAGAGCAGGGAGATATCCTGAGGGTGTCTTTGTGGAAACCTCTCATTCTTAGAGGGGGTAGGTGCACTATCTCCCACTTGCAAAACCAATCAGATGCATGCACCCAACGCTATATCAGTTCACTTTCTGTGGAACCTCAGCAAAGTTACTACCAAAAAAGTACAAACTGCGACTCCCTGGGAAATCAAAAATAATCTATAAGTGGGTAAAAATCAGGCAGAGACTCGAGGTGAGTCAAGCTGATGGGAGCTGTGTAATTCTTCAGGCTGGGTAAGAGCTTTTAGAAGAAGTGAAGAACAGTTAATTAAAGCCAACAAAGGCAGGAAAAAAACCATGTCAGATCCACAGTGAAGATCTTATTTTATACAACAACTACCAAAGAGAGTCATGTTGATGTTCTTCCCAGGAAGCTCAAAATGACCACGTCAGCACTTACAGTAATGGGTGTAGCTGATATCAGCATCAGCCATTATACTGTAAAGGACCTTTAACTTGATTAATGTCCCATTAAAACAGCTACTTTAAGGGAGGGGATTCTGCAGGACAGGACGTAAACAAGAGGACAGGACCTCCACAATGACTCTGAAGCTGATGGACAAACACGATGGATTTTATTGATACTGGTAGGGTCAAGGGATGCTTGGAGGGTCAATCAATCAATGTTTTGTTGTTGTTTTTTAATTTTGTAACCTTGTATTGGCTGCTACCTTGGCCAGGTCTCTCTTGTAAAAGAGATTTTTAATCTCAATTGCAATTCCTGGTTAAATAAAGGTAAAATTAAAAAATCAATTAGTATTTATTTGTATAGAGCTAAATAAAAACAATTGTTATCTCAGATGTTCCAGGTTTATTGGACGCTGTGTCAACTGGTGATTTTCAACTGATTGTGCTACTAAGGGGCTGTCCACATGGAGAAAAGTTTTAATCACACGGGCCCCAGAGTAAATAATTCTAAAAACACAACTGGTGCCTCTGATACTGCACCCAACATGCATCACTCATATTGCTGTATTTTTTATTTTATGTCTTTGTTTTACTTTTATTTTACCAGGAACGTTAGGATGCAAAAATCTCTTTTGCAGTGGAGTCCTGGTTGAGGCAGCAGCTCAAAAGTTTCACACGAAAAACAACAACAGATCATAACACACAAAGATTTCAGCAAACATCAAATCAGCACTGAGGCGTAAATCAGACCACACAGGCCACACAGTGGTCATATGATCCTTAACTCTTGTTTTAAAATCCTCTAAATAAGACAACACTCTGGTTTAAGGCTCAGACTGAGGTATTTGATAGGCCGGACTCCCAGTCGACATCCCACAGTTTGGTTGTCTTCTACTTTTTTCTTCTTTTTGTGTTTGTCTACATCACACATGTTTATGCACATGCTCCATGTCTTCTCTGGTTTTGTTATGACGCTCCACCTGGCATTTGTACTACGACATTTTCAGGGTTTGCACGTTGGCAACACATTTACTGAGATGATGCTGTGTTCACAGAAAACTTTTGGTTTGGAGTGGGCAGGGCCTAAATGTCATTGTACAGCAGCTGATAGAAACAGAGTGAGTCCTCGTGACTGTCTTCTTGTTTTGGTTAGAGACGAGCCATGAATCTCACTGATCCTGGTTTATGAAGAGTTATACTGGGCAGAACAGGGCTGTTTGTACTTGCTTTTATCCGTGATGGCCTGTCCACAGTTTTGCTGTCTAACATAAAAACAGGACAGGTTACAAAGAGGATCACTTGGCTGAAAAAAACACAACTTTCTGTTTTTAAAACATCGAATCAGAAAGTCCCAAACATTTGACACCCTCGATCAGATCTGTCCAAAACCTGCATGTTTCTTTTTGTCTGTTTAATGTGTGGAAATGCCACAAAACAAACTTTTAAATGTCAGAAAAGTTCTTACAACCTGCTGAGGTGGAAAGTTGGCATTTAGGAAAACAGATAAGTTTCTTTAAAGGCTGCGAGCTAAAGCTTCAGTCATGAAAATACCAGAATATGAGGAACAAACAAGACATAAAAGTGAGCTTCCTCCTTTTTCTTTTTAAACTCTGAGCAGGATCGATTTTTAGACATTTTCAAAGCTAACGTGCTTATCTTTTCGTGAAACTTGCTCAGAAAAATCAATAGTTTGACTTTATTAACTTTCTTACATGCTATAGAATTGCAAAAATTACTAAATAATCTGAATAGAAAATAATTAATTTGTAGAAAATCCACAATGTCCTGCTCTCTGCAGTGTTGGAGGTAAAGGGTGTCTGTCAGAGCTCCAACACCTTCATTTTGTTTCTCTTAGCCCCTTAAATGGACTTTAATTTGTCCCTAGAGTTTGTCAAGAGTGAAGCCTGGAGCCTTGAAGGCTGAATGAGAAAAATGATGGAGAGGAAACAGAAATAATAATGAAGAGTTCAGAGGCAGCAGGACTGTTTGATTGGCCTCAGGATTTAATCTCAGATACAAGAAGAAACAGATTATTATTGAATTAGAGAGGCTTGTTATGTGGAGTTGGAAATAAATGATCATATTTACTCATGATAAAGCCAAAGAGCAGAGACATCTGTCTTATTTGTCTCTGAATGCCAATTAAGCCTTCATTTAGATCCACTCATCTCAGAGGAAACACTCAGTCTTGGTTTTATTTAAGAATAAAAACAAAAATTCACATAAAATTCCTGAAAACTGTCAAACTGATAAAATGAGAAGAGCCAAATCAGGAGCTCCAGCAGAAAGGCTGCCGCATGTTAGCAGAGGAAACACTTGGCGACCATCCGTGTTGGCTCATTAGTGCACATTAGATAGCCTGAGGGTGTTTTTAATTGAATGTCACCATCATTATTAATCATCATCATCAAAATCTCCTCCCACACACCTCCATGACATAGTAACATCACTCTAAATATGTTAGACTGGCCTGTTTTGAATTATTTTCTGATTTACACTCATTATTTCTCTTCTCTTGTCCCACCTGGGATGTTATGTAAGTTTGCAGGGACCGTCCACGCAGGAAAATATGTTTGCATAATTCATAATGTTTGCAATGGTGAGCATTGTTATGTAAGATTGGTGCAGCGCTGCCAGTTTGAGCGACCATGAGAGCATGAGGAGGGACGTCCCATGAGGTCTTTAAATGGAGTCCTGCTGCACGCTGCCAGCTGAGGCTGAACATTAGAGTCCAACAGATGGAGCTGCAGAGAGCAGCAGATCCAACATCAGGCTGCAGAGATAGTCCTGGATCCAGAGTGGGCCTACATCTGGACATGGTGTGGCTCTTTTTGGCTTGGATTTAGGATTTGGAGCTAAAATGCATCAAATGTATGTTAGATAAACAAACATAGCTAAGGTTCTGGCCCCTAAAATGGTGGACATTTTTACCTCCAAAACAAATCTGAACTCAGATCACTGCCCCTAAACTCAGAGACTGAAACCCCTATCCATGCATTCATGACCTTCGACCTCAACCACAATAAGAGAGTCCTGCGTTTTGTACCCAGCAGAGCTCTGGACTTGCTCCAGTCTGTGCAAATATCAAACATCCAGCCCAAGAACGCCTGATCCTCAGATACTGCAGAAGATCACACTGGGTGCCACTCCTGTCTGCTAAGAACAGAAAACCAAGGCTACAATTCACCAAACTTGGACAAAAGAAGATTGTAAAAGTGTCTCCTGGTCTAATGAGTTTTTGTTCCACATTCAGATGGTAGGCTCAGAGTTTGGGGTGAACATAATAAAGCATCGATCCATCCTGCCTTGGATCAGCGGTTCAGGCTGCTGCTGGTGGACACTTTGGGCCCATTAGTCTCACCTGAGCATGGTTCAAACCCCACAGCCTACCTGAGTGTTGTTGCTGACCATGTCCATCCCTTTATGACCACAGTGACCATCTTCTGATGGAGACTTCAGCAGCTCCATGTCTCAGAGCTCAGATCATCTCAAACTGGTTTCTTCACTGTACTCCTGTGGCCTCCACAGTCACCAGATCTCAACCCATTCTCATCATGGATGTTCAGCTGACAAATCTGCAGTGATTGTGGAGATATGGACCAACATCTCTGAGGGATGTTTTCAGCAGCTTGTTGAATCTATGACACCAAGAATGAAGGAGCTTTGAAGGCAAAAGGGGGTCCAAGCTGGGACTAGAAGGTTGCACTTAAATAGTAGTTGATGACTGTATAATAAACTTACATACAAGTAAACAAAGCAGCATTTTACTGATCAGTAAGTGCACCTGAGACTCAGAGCATCCCATCTCCTCGCCACATGGCGACAATCTAGTGAGGCTCCACCATCACCACCAGATCCAAGTACAGCTCTGTGTTAGTGTGCAGAGCTGCTGCTGTGCCATGCTCTATCATGCTTCTGCAACACTGCAACATCCTGTCAAATGAGGCTTTTGGGTGTATTTGTTTTTTAACTACATCCAATTCGACCTTTGAACAAATGTCTCGGGTCAGATCAAGTCTCTGTTGATCATGTCTGACCCTTGAAGACCTTTCCCCCTCCTTGTCTCTCAGTGTAGAGCCCACATGAACGTCCTTTCACTAAATCTGAAGTTGGAGCATCTGTACGTCTCTCTCGCTCTTATAGCAAACAGTGCGTACGTCTTCACACCATGACAAGCTGTGATGAATGAGCAGCGCTGCCTTCACAGTCGAAGAGAAATGGCTGATTTCCCCCTCTGCCAGTTCGGGATGATTTTGGCACCGTATTAGAGTACAGTTATTGAAATTCTGTGGATAAAAAGGTGCTCCAGACTCCATTTAACTGATGCAAATGAGAGGCCAGTGGCAGCATGCGGAGCATTCATTCAAAAGGCAGAGACCCATTATTTCAGCTAAAGTAAAAACATAAAGTCATGAAACAGCCTCTTCAGGACAGGAGGAACAATGTGAATTAAGAAACAAAACACAGCACCAAGTTTAACAGCTATCCAGAAGCTCCAGAGGCTTCTATTTTTGGCTCGCTCTTAAATCTTTCTAATGGGGGATTAAAACGACCTCTGAGGGTCAGAACAAAGTCCAGCAGCAGACGGTTAATCAAGAGTGGAATAAAGATTTTTACACTTACATTCAGAATGAAGAGCTTTTTAATCTCAAGTGAGCCTTTCCTGGAATTCTTTCTTTTATATATTTTAACAAGCCGATATGATCACTTAATTTAGAAGATATTAAACACTTAATGTCAGCGATGGCGTGCATTAAGGAAGGAAAAGGGTGAATTCTCTGGGGCCCACCAGGATAAAAAGGTCCAGACAAAGAGGGGCTGTCACTGCCCCAAACCAACCTCGATAGAAGCAAACAACCTAATAACTTAAGATATTTGACTTGAGGTGTACTTCCTTTTGTCTTGTTTATTTACAGTTCAAGTGTTGATTTTTACCTTCATGTTTTTTACCTCAAACAGATATTCTAAAATCCAGCATAAGGTAACAACCTTCAAAGAATGTTCAAGCAGTAATCGTCAAATTGAACCTTTTACTCTAAAATTCATCATTAAACTGACAAAAATTCACATTTATAGATCGACGTATGAAAAATAAAGCCCTTGTTGGTGTTGTTTTCTCTCTCTTGAGTTTAGCAGAGACACCATTTTAACTAAAAAGTTGGCTCTTAAGGGTCCAATGTCCTGATGTTTGACTACAGCTATTACATAATAAACTCCAGGAAGTAGAAAACATAGCATAGGTGCATTTTCTTTAAAAGGGTATAAAACATTTTGACCAGATAGACAGTTCAATATATTTCATTAGTCCACCTCAGAAAGAGCCCATAGAAAGTGTTTGGGAGGGCAGAACCTTCAGAAGTATATCCTGCAGATGATTGGATGATTGTTCCAGGAAAGAAGGAGCTAGTGGAAGGATCTGCCATGAACAATAACCTGCTGACAAACTCTAACTGACTGATGCCGGACCGAGATGGAGGATAATGTCCAGAAGCAGGCACTGGGGGTGCTGCTGCAGCAGACATGGCTTTAAATCATCCAATTAGTACTCTGAAAGTGAATGGGATGGCGTGAAATATGCATTGTTTGGGCGACAAACATATTGAAAAATATCCAACTTCTGCAACAGATTCATCTGAAGCTGTGGCACAAATTAGACAATCAGCATTCAGAGTGAGCAGCGACTGAACAGAGGAGGAAGTGAACATCGTTGAGTATCCGGTGAGTTCAGCTCGTTTTTATTTTACTCTTTCCATGGACTGTGTTGGCTGTGCTGAAGTCAGCCAGAACAACAGCAGTTAGCACAACTGCTCCTGGCAACTGGTGTGTTTCTCTGGCTTACTGTCGGTGTTTAATTTTATTTTTTAAACAAAAAAAGCTGAACCTCACAGAAAAATACCCAGTGAGACAGAAAAGACCGGGGAGAGAGAAACACTGGAGCAGATTCAGCAGGTAGCTTAGAGGCCATCACCTGGACATCGTGGTGAAGGTTTTTGTCACAGTTTGTAAACCCAAAACTAACAAAGAACAACGGTGAAGACCCAAATGCAGATTTAACCAAAAAAGACTTTAATAACTAAAAGCAGGATCAAAAACTCCAAAAACAAATCCTTAACAGAAAGTCCAAATGCAAAAAACAGTCCATTAAAAAAGCTCATGCACAAAAACAGTCCTTAACAAAAGCTCAAAAATACAAAACAAAGTCCCAACAAAAAACACCTTTCAAAACTCAGGAGAACACTGAAGACATGGATCGAAGGAAGATGAAACAGGAATGAGCCCACAAAGACAAGGGGAAAACATGAGGGTTAAATACATGAGGTGATTGGGGTAAATGAGAAGCAGCTGGGGAAGAACAATCAGGGATCAGGTGTGACAGGACGAGACAGAAAGCAAAACCAACGGCATTAAGGGGCGACAGGAGGACTTTCAAAATAAAACAGGAAACACGAGGACAAAACTAGAAACATGAACAACAATGGTAACTTGACAAGGACCAAGAGAAGAAGTCAAGAGACACAGGACAAGAGATCAAAACCGGAAATAAGGAGTAGATAATACAAAATAAAACAGGAAAAGGAGTGAATAAACAGAACACATGTAAAAGGCATACAAAATAAAACAGGGCCAGCAGAAGCATGACATTTTTGTTGTGAAGTGCGGTTCCAAGAAGATTCCACACAAACATTTTCTCAACACTCATATTTTTTTGTGTTCGGTGTAAGCTACAGCTAAACAGGGGCCAAGTAACGTCTCTGGGCAGCCCCAAAGAGGCTGCAGCTTTTCTTGTTTGTTTTTTTTTTTAAACTGAGCCTTTTGGTCTAAATGATGGTTAAGTTGAAGAGTAACTTTTCCATCTGAAATATCAGTTACTGAGTCCGTCTAATTATAGGAGGACTTCCAGCAGAAAAAATGGCATCTGTCCCCTGGACGCCTGCAATCAGCAATGCTGATGTTCTGCAGCAGACCTAATGGAAGAAGTGTGTGCCGCTCTGACGTTAAAGACCAGTTTGCCCGTCTCTGTGCTGTGTTCCACTTGGCTGAGGTTAAAGAGTCGAAAACAAGGTGAAGGACAGAAACAGGTGAGTCTGGGAATAGAAAAGGTAGAGTGGTTCTTTATATTAGGCCTCCACCCCAAAGATCAAAATATAGAAAGAAAGGAAAGGGAATTTTCACAGATATCTGCCTTTAACAAGCAAAAAGAACAATCGCATTAACTTGGAAAAACAGGAAGAGGCCTAGTATTAAACATTGGTTTCATGAAATGTCTGTGTTTTTGTCTAGTTTGTTGGAGGAGGATGGAGGAAAATATATATCTGTAATGCTGGACTTCTCTGCAGAAGGAAATGTTGAACATGTGCTCTCGAAGTGTAAATATCTACAATATTGTATTCATTACTCCTGTTTTTAGGTTATTCATGTATCTTACTTAATCTTATTTTAATCTTACTTTAATGTGTCATCACAGGGTACCGTTTCGTCTTTGGAAAAACTGGATAAACGCTGAATATTTTTGTCTTTCTTTAGTTGCCATTTTTTAATGTAATTGAATATATTATTTGAACTTGAGGTCATACAAGGGCTCCAATTTCTAAGGGTGCTCTGAACCACAAATTTTTTGAATTTATTTCTTTTTCTTTTTATTTTGTCTTATGTAATGAATGTTTTACTATGTAAATATCACAAACTCAATTAACACATTGTTAAAAAAAAAAAAAAAAGATAGAGCGAGTGAGCAAGAAGACAGACGGACTAAATATTGGACCATCTTTTGCACTTTGATGAGAGCTTCAAGAGGCAACAGGCTGCAGGTCAGATGAAGACATGCTGCTGTGAGACAGGAGAGGACAGTGGTTGTTTCAAGCTCTTTGTCCTGTTTGTTGGATCTGATGTGCTATCAGTCCATTTCTTGACAATCTTGATGATTATGCGGTCTTAAAAAGGCGTTTGTTGCCCAAAAACATTATTAATAAATATTAAAAACGGAAGCGAGCAGTCATGTTTTGTCTGCTAGATTGGTTCGAGCAGACAAACAGAAAAACAGAATAAACACGTCAGGAGCAGACGGCCTGGTGACGTACGGTTACAGGAGGACACAAAGCACATCCCCTCATCTTTTCGTCTCTGACAGTTGTATAAGTTTTATATCCTCGGGTCAAAAGACAGAGAAACTACAGCCAGACAAACATACAAGATAAAATGGGACAGGGGAAGGAGGCAGAGACACCACATCACAGAAAATCCAGGCAGGCATGTCCCATTTGATTTGATAAAGAGATTAAAAAAACTCCCCTGCTTTAAAATTAGGACATTATCGTAATTACTGACTCATAAAGTCTCATTATGCTCAATCTGGAAGAGTGAGCAGAGCAAATAACGAGAAACTTATTTACTTGTCTCGCTACTTACTCTCTCTCTAAATGAAGAAATCTGAGCAGCAGAGTGGTTTGAATGGAAATGTGATTATTTAGTTTGTAAGACCAGAAAAAGGAGAAAAACAATAAGAACAGACTCACTGGAGTATTTATATCAGGCGATTTCACTCCTAAATTAAGTCTAATTGTGTCGGCCAGCAACCGGTTTAGGGTGTACCCCTGCCCCTCATCCAATTTCCGGTGGTTACAGAAATGTATTTGTGATCTTTGCAGGAACTTCCAGAAGTAGCCATGGAGTGATATTTCTTAAGTTGACAGGAAATGTAATGGTAATCAGCAGGGTCATGTCAGTGATCCAGAACGGCCCAGAAAGCTGGACTGAGAAAAGCTTAAGGATTCTGCTCGGGATAGATGAAACAAATTGTGAGCCTATATATATATTTTTTTTAATTTAATTACTAAGACATAATGGATTTGAAATACTAATAATAAAAAGTGTGAAACAAAAAGTAAGCTTGATCAGAATGACTGAAATAAAATAAACTTCTCAGGTGAAATAAAGTTTGTTCAACTTGATGAATGTTGGAGAGTTTAATAACTGCTTTAATCACAACACTGCACTTTAGCTGTCACAATTTAACTGATTTAATTTTCAAGAATTTTAATTAAAAAAAAATTCTGCTATGTGTTTGCTTTCTTTTCGTCATGTATGTGTTTTAACTTATTTGTTTTATCTTTTGTAGTTTCATTGATTATTTGATGAATATTTTATTTTAATGATGTTCTGGTGTTTTGTGTGAAGCGCTTTGAATTGTGACTGCAAGGTGCTGTAGACATAATCTTGTCTTATTAATGGCCAGAAGACCACCTTACATATTCATCTCTTTATTCAACTTTTATATTCTAAATGTGTTTATTTCAGTGTTTTGAATCAATAAATCTGTGTTATGCAGGTGATATAGTGTGAAATCATCTTTTATGATAAATAATATTCAACATTTTTGTCATCATCGAGCAGCCCTGTGCTCCACTGCAGGCATTTTTCTTTTCATGAAATATGAAGAAGTGATCTTAGATTTATCCTGTACTTATTTTGTTTTAAATCCCTCCCAATAATAGACAAATATCTCCATCAGAGAAAACGAAGATGAAGTTGTCTTTGGTGAAAAGCAGAATAAAATAATTGGGATCATCCTGCTGAGGCTGTGACCTTCTCTCATCAGTTCATCTGTTTGCTTGTCTCCAAACGATGCCCTAACATCAGCCCAACATCAACCCCCACCTCGCCATGAGACACCTCGATGATGTAAACACAGAATAATTCTGTCTGGCAGGTACCTCACCTTTCCCCCTCCTCCAGCACATGTCCTCGTCCCCCCGCCCCGCCGTGCAGGCTGACAGGCCGAGCTGAGGCTGGTGGGACCGGGACCCTCTGTGAGCGCTGCAGCTGGAGCCACCTGAGGACATTGTGGAGTTACCATAGTAACGGGAGGAGAGAGAGGGCAGCTTCCAGGGGTCTCAGGCGAGACTGTTGGGTCTTAGATCTGAAGTGAAGGGAGCTGGTGAAGGTGTCAGACTCTCTGCAGCTCAGGGCGGACATTTATGCTGCAGACTAAACATCCTGAGCTACCTGTGGTCTGGACCGGGCCCTGGACCTGGACCTGGACCTGGACCTGGACCAGGCTCTGCTGCTTTAAGCTCATGGGATTCACATCACAACCACAATATCTCTGATTCTTTAATACTTCTATTCTAATTTGTCCCAAAAAGGAGATGTTTTGTCTTTTACCTCTTTAAGAGCAACTGTAATTTCACCACTTGGTTTGAATCTGGAAAATGTTATTTCTTTCTAAAAGAGGGATGATCTGCAGTAAGGTCCAAACAATGACTCTCACAGTGTTTGTGTGAACCGTGAGCAGTGTAAAAAAACACCCTCAGGACCAGACAGTGTGAAAGAGTTCACCGTTTCCTCTCTGCATGATTCACTGTGGGACGTATTTGACACAGAACCTGCAGCATTATGAGACATGAGACTATGATGGTGATGCAGCATGCACAAAAACAGGAAACTGCAGCAGAAACGACACTTTAAAGACACGTACAGATGTCCATTTTGGATGAAATCATGGATTTTAATCTCAGAGGAGAGGCTCAAAAGTAAGTCATTAAGAACCACTGCTGAAACCATGAGTTTATAGAGCTGATTGATTATCAAAAACATAAAAATCACAATAATTTTGATTGATATTCAAGCCACAACCTTTAGCTCATGGATTGCACTACATCTGCATCACTGCATGAGAAATTTACTCTCAACTCTTTAATATTCATTATGAGCAGAACTTTCTTGTTAAATATTTAATCTATATGTAAATGGATGTTTGATCTAAACCAACCTATTTTACCATTCCTGTGATTATCATTTTCTATATTTTCTAATCTCTTTTCTTGTTATTTATTTTAACTTTGTGCAAACCTGTTTCTGTCTCAACACCTAATCTTAAGGTTGATGGTAGTTCTCACTGCAAAGTCTGATCTATAGGGTGGCTCGATTATGGCAAAAACATGGTCTGGATTTTTATGATTGATAATAAGATTGTGATTAGTAAACATATGAGCACTCCTTTTTTCAACATCTGCATAACTGTATTTATTAAACTTTAAGAGTCTTAACACTCCAAAAATCTTTGAAATCAAATAATGAATACAAATAAATAACTGAAAACTAATATTCTTTACAGTCATTCACAATAGTTGTTAATAATAAAGTTAAATAAATGAGAAACTGATATGTTTGAAGAAGTAGTGATGTACAATAATAAAGGCTGAAACATTAAACACTCATAATGAAGGTAATTACAGCTGTTAAAAAGCTATTAAATCTGAATTATTGATTGATGATGGACAAAACAGGAACAGCAGCATGCAGCACAGTGATTGTTTAATCAATCAATCAATCAATCTTTATTTGTATAGCGCCAATTCATAACAAGTGTTATCTCAAGACACTTTACAATAGAGCACAAAGCTCTTCATATTATGGATACACATATATGCATAGATACATATATACATATAAAAATACACATATACATATATATACAAATATATACATCCAACACCCAACATGAATCGATATAGCCAATCATGAATCCCTCCATCATGGCGGCAAGAAAAAACCTTCTGTTAAGCAGCAGGAAATCTTGAATGTGGACCCCAGTCTCATGATGAACAGCAAATCCACACCATGCTGTGTTGGGTGTGTGGGCAAAGGGAGGGAGGTAAGTGGAGACAAGTGGACTAAAGTAAGAACTAAAGCTAGTGACAGATCAATGGACCAATCATAGACCTGTCGTCGTCAAATTTGTTTCTGCTGCAAATAAATTTATTAGAGGAGTCTGTGTGTTTAGTCTCATACATTTTGTTTATATGATTTTAAGAAGCTAAAATGCTTCTAAAATTGAAACTCAATTAATTGTCAAGCAATTAATGTGACCAAATGTTCTCTTCTGTCAGGACTGAGTGATATTTTCTACCACTGATGATAGAGTGACCTTTACAGGTTCAGAGGTAACAGGGGGGGTCAGATCACAAAAGGGGGCTACACCTGAGACAGAGAGAGGGGTGGAGATGAATTAACTCTGACATCGTGACTGGTCACTTCGTATTGGTGTTCTCAGGGAAGCAGGTGGAGTCAGCTTTACCCTCTGCACCACCTTTCAGCAGCCGCAGCCTAAACGAGTGGTTGTGGCATTCAGGCAGTTAAGCGTCTGAATTTCTGGTTGCATTTTGAACACTTGGATGTGAATCTGTTTCACTGACACGTCAACATTAAGCCCACCTCTCTGTCCCTTCTGCTGAGTCCGGGCACATCATCTCCGCTCTCACTCATGACCACAGACACCTCAGCCTCTCCACGCAGACAAAATCAGTCGGTTTGACATCTTCTGTCGTGACTTTTCGTTATTTTATTCTTCACTTCTAGCACCGACCAACTCCTCTTTTTCTCAACTGCAAATCATAATTGCCAGGTCTGCTTATTACAAGCGACTTTCGGCTTCTTTTTTGCTCACTCTACTACCAATATAAACTCAATTCAGAAGTTATACAAACTATTTTGTTCCACTCCAAACACAAATATAAATTTCACTGAAAAAAGGGTAAAAAATGATTTGTCCACCAAAAAGAAATCCTCATAGCCAGAATCAAATTTATTTCTAATGTAGCTGTTACTGTTTTCACCATAATAAAGCTGTAGAGGATCAACATAAAACTTAGACAAAAGCCTGCCTAAGGCTAGACAGACCGTTTAGCGATAACAGTTATAAATAACAGTAGCCCCTCCCCTCACTTTTGTATAAAGAAAAGGATGTTCCACCTCCAAACAAAAGGATGTTGAATAAGTCAATTAAGAGACAAATAAGGAAAAAAAAGTCTCTGTGAAATAAGATGTAACTAAGATGAAAACCAAAACACGCTCTATTTACTTTAAAAAAGTAAAATATCACATTAGAAAAAAAAAGGTGGAGGTTGCTTGTCTTGGGCTTGTTTTTATAGACCTGGTTGCTTATTTTAGGAGAAAAATCTTGCAGCACTGATGCAAATACTTTCATTTTTGGTCATGACAAGCAGGCATGAGCCAATCAGAGATCTATGTCTATGAGAGTCGTGAGTCGCTCATTTACTCATTCATGTTGACATTAATTGGTCCAGAGTCAGAGGTTGCTGTCTGGACAGGGCCATACTGACCTGCATCATGACCATGTGAGATCATCCATACAGGAATGATAGTTATGATATAAAAATATAAAAAATAGAAGTTTGATCATCACCCCTGCAGCCTGGAATGGGTCAGCCCTTTGGGAATCATCCTGAACCTCCCAGTGGCCACCAATCCCCTGATTAAAACAGGCCAGAAACTGTCGCCTGTCTGAAATTACTGTCGAGCTACTTCTTTCCCCATTTCTAGCCCCTTTGAGGCTGAGATAATTGGCCAGATCACTTTCCCTTTTGTTTGCCCTGCAGCCAAAACATGCTCAAACTGGTAAGATCACAACAACCCATTTTGAAGCAGAAGTAAATCCAGTAAAAACAGCACTGACACTGCTATTCCACTCACACACGGGAATATAAGCAGCCCTGCAGACTCTTTATTTGGTGTGTCTTTGGGTGGGCTGCTGGGAGGTGTCCATCCCGATGCTCTCTGGCTCTTGATGCAGTCTGACGGCTATTAAGCAGACCTCCACAGAGACATCTGAGGACTGAAGGAGTTTGAAAATGTTATGCTGCTGTTACATAACTTCATGGAGGTCACTTATGTGCAGAACTTTTGGTTTGTTGCCCCTAAATCAAGAAACGTCCTCGACTCTCACCGACAGACTTCCCAATTAATTCCTGCTTCTTGTCGCCCGGGGAGAGTCGGACTCCTCTGAGCTGCAGATCTGCTCCTGAATACATTTTGGATCTTAGTCGGCCGTGTGCTCGGCCGTTGGGAGGACGGAGGACGGCGGGGGGCTGGGCTCAGAGCTGTCGGCTCGCTGATAAAACTCCAGCACCCCACCGTCCTGCAGAGGCCGCAGCAATTAGGCTGCGACACGGACAGTGGACCGGGCCCGCCGTGAATTCGGTCTCGTCAATTTGCAGTGATGTTTGGATCATTGCACACAGCGCAGGTCACATATCACAGGCTGGCAATTAGAGAGCAGAGAGAGGAGGAGCAGACAGATAACAGGCTGCATGAGGGAGCTTTGTTTAGTGTGCAGACTTATTAAGCTCATTAAAGGATGTTTTTGGTCTGATCACACCATCGCTTTGGATGGCTTCAGTTTATTTCAAGATTTAAAGGCTGGATAAAGAATAATGAATCTAAGATTGGATGATCTCTTTTATTTAAGATTTATGCAAAACATGGACCCAGAAACTTTGGATGCAAAGCCTTGATTAAATATTAGTTAATTAAACATAGATCTATCAAATGCAGAGTCTTATTAAAACCATTTATGACAATAAAATACACTCTATCAAAGTAGCTGTCAGTGTGAAGTTTGCATTCAGTTGTTGAAAAATGATTGTACTATTTTCTTGCCAACTACTGAGACTGACACATTTCATTTCTTTATATAAGGTTGATAATGTTGTTGATGTGTGTCTGTGTCACCACAGGGTGTGGAAAGTTCAAATACTGGTCTGGAGGGAACCAGGGGGTCAAACACTGGACTTTCAACAAGAGAACTTAAGTTTTTGTTTTAAAGTTAACTGTAAAAAATGTTTTTTTTTTTTGTTTCTTTGCCAAAGTTGGCTCCACAAAGTACACATTTATGAGACATATTTGAACTACTGATTAATTGCAAAAAATTATGTCAATTATAATGAACTGATGAATGAAGCCCAAACTGGTGAACCATGCAATTGTACAAATTGTGAAATTGTTGATGGATGGATGTGTGGATAAGTCCTGAGCTGGAATCAAGAGATGGATAATTATATATGTATAAATGGATCACCTGAACATCAGAGTGATGTATCTATGTATGCATGTAACTATGTATGTATGGATATATTACAGGATAACAAGATGCACAGGTATATGGATAAGCATATGGATGGAAGGAAAGGTGATTGAATGGATATTAAGGTTTGATGATTAGACAATACAATGGATAGATGGATTGAAGGGCAGATAAAATGATACATGGATGGATGGAACAAATGGATGATTGAATAGAGGGATGGATGAATGGATTTAAGGATCCTAAACTGGGATGTAACTGATGAAGAGATCAATGGATGGATGACTAGATGGATAAAAAGATGAAGAGACAAGAGGATGGAAAGATGGATCCCATATTGGGCCACTATGGATGGATAGATGAATGGATGGATGGATTTTTAAATCCCAAACTGAAATTTTCCCACTTGACCCTTTATCAGAGAGCTGAAGGAAGTGATCACAGATCAAGCCCCATCCTTCTTTATTACTGTTGTTGGACTAGACTAACTCTTCTGTCATCAGGCTTCATCCCATTTAAACAATTAAAAACCCTTGTTTTGACTTTTGATCACGTTTCATCGACTTAGGCTGTTGATCAGCCTGGCCTCAGTGAAAGGATGAAGGGATATGTGGGGAGAAATCTCAAAGACTCCAAATTTTACCTGAAATTGTGGAGAGTGTTGCAGATGTCTGATGCTAGCTGTGTTGGCAAAGTAGATTATGAGGTTGATATCCTACTCCAAGCACACTATTTAGCACTTCTAGAATCACAAAAAGAAGTTCACATATTCATCGCAACGCACTGACTTTGGTACGTCTAACTGACTATGTGGACGGGCTCTCTGATTGGTGGGTCAGTGAAGCAATCAGAGGGCTGATAAAGGCTCAGTTTGTGAACAGATGGATTGATGGTTGATTTATTGTCAAATTTGTTGATGGATAAGATGGATGAATGGGTGGATCCCAGCACAGAAAACAGTGTTTTTCTGTCAGACATTAGACGTCACTGTGTTTGATTTTAGGTGAATAATGCTCCTTCCTGTCATCGTTGTGTTCAGGGTCCCTCACTGAAGCCTCATCGGTCAGAATCAGGTGGTATGTTTGACCCTGAGAGCCTCTCGCTGTGTTCTGTCATCATGTTGTTGTTTCTGAAGATGGATTGATTCGCTCTCTGCTGTCTCTGCCTGTTTTGCTGCCCCTCCAGCTTCACACTTTTCATTATCTTTCTCTCTGTCTCCGTCGTACCATCTCCGTCTCTCTCTCTCGACACAGTGAGAGTAACGGGGCCTCCCGTGGTTCTGAGGCTTCAGTAATGACGGCAGTGTGACGGGAGCTGGGAGATGTTCTGTGCTCGGCGTGATTGCTCGGCTTTTATTCGTCATTATTGGAAACAGCAGGAGGCCAGTCGCAGAGGAGAAACCATTAACTCTCCAGACAATACTCAATGTCATCAGTCATACAGAGTAATCCCACTGAAACCTTCTGAGTCCACAGATGACAACACATCACACAGGAGGAAAGTCTGAGGAAGTTTCTGTCTGAGATCGGGGCGCTGACTCGATTGTGCCGCCTGGACCTCTAACAATTTAAAGCAGCCGCATATCTGACAGATTTTGGGAAACATTTTTAAAGCTTGGAGTCTGTCATTTGGCTGTGTGAGCCAAGAAGGACCTTTTGATGGAACCCAACACCCAAGAGATCAATTAGCTGATTCCAACCTGAGAGACAGCCTACAGCGCCGGCTTGTCACTCAAGCAGCCAGTCCCATTTATTCAAATTAAAACAGGATTTCTTTTTTACTGCATGAAATTTGGAAATTTGATCATGAGGATCTACAGGGATTCACTTGGAAACAGGGACTTTAGGGAGTCCAGTTTTTGGTGTTTTGGCTTTGGTATCAGTCTCTAGCCCTGGAGACTGAAACTTATTTTCTTTTTGGAAAATCCTGACATACATGTGAGCCAAGAACAAAATACAAGACAGCAAAGAGATTCATCTCATGCCTGCACACTAGCAATAGCCAGAGCCACAGGAGTTGTGTATTTAGGTTGTCTGTCTGCAAAATCCCCAAATGGGACATCCCTGTGAAGGTAGCATCTTAAAAATGCTTTAAAAGGTTCTCTTTAAACTGTGCCATCGGGCCTCATGCTCATACCTTGCTTGTGAACACATAACTTCAGCTATTCATTCAGGGAACTCCTTAAACTTTGCACACATGCCCGCTCAAACTTCAGGATAAAAAGGTTTTAGGTTAAAGGTCAAATCCTGTTACAATTATGGTCATACTTTGCTTGTGAACACAAAATCTTCTTTTAATAATCATCTAGAAACTGTGCATTAATGTCCACTTTGACTTAAGGTATGGGATACCTTGCTTGTAAACACAAAATCTAAATAAATCTCAGGGGATTCTCTCAAAACTTTGAGAAAATATCTTTACTTAGGAGGCCTTATTCTCCTTTTTTTGAGTTTTATCTGCGTTTGAGAATGTTTTAGATGTCTCCTTTACATGCTAAAGTCCTTCTATGCACAAGACAAAATTCAAGTTGCTGCCTGAAACTGAACATGGGCAGCAGATGTGGCACAGCATCGCATGCCTGCTGTCTGCACTGCATCCACTAAAAAGATAAATCCATGCCCTTTATTTCCTATTGTAAGCAGAGCATCAATCAAAGTCTCTGTGAGCCAGATAAAGTTTCTCCTTTGGTGTTGAAAGTGAAATTGAATCATTTAACTCACAGAAACAGATGACCTCTCCAATATCTCTGCTGTGTTAAAGAGATAAACAAGCTCTACTGAGGGAGAGGAGTCAAAGAAAACCAGGAAAATCCCTCTACTAGAGACTGAGTGTGAGGCAAAACCTCATGTCAAGCCGTGCAGCTTCACACTGCGTCACTCAGCAGTTTGGACACTCCCATGACTCCATATAATCAACTGGATTTTTCAGCTGACACTCGCTCGAACCGTGTTCAGTTGGGACACAGAGTAAGCTCAAACTTCCAAGAAGTATCCAAGGTATTCTCTACAAGCTTTGTACAAGTGCTCTCTTCAACTTTCTCATTTTTAAGGTCAAAGGTTAAGGGTGGCAGGACCTCAGATCTTATCACAAAACATACACCAACGCTGTCAAAGACACAGCATTTCTACCAATCACACGACCACAGAAACCACCACAGCTCTGCCTCTCGATTCACCACTGAACTCTCACTGCAACCTGCAACCTCTGGGTGTCACATGGCGATGTGTCCTTGGGCAAGACACTTAACTTCAAGTTGCTCCCACTGCTGCGTCAGTGGGGTGTAAATGAGCATGAAAGGGCGTGAATGTGTTGATACCTATGGACGACTGACAGAAACTCCAACCATCAGAGAGTGAATGGGAGTGAATGGGTAGGTGTGACTGGCGGTGTGAAACTGCTCTGGGTAGTCAAAGATAAAAAAAGAGCTACATAAGCTCATCAAGTCCATTTACGATAACCACCAGACAGCAGCTCTAGTTTGCAAAGTCAAAGAAAAAGAAGAGACATAAATATGTATGGAGATGTAGAGACTTTCAGATTCCTCCTTTGTTATGAAGACGACATATGATGATTGTTTGTTGTTTAAGGCCCTGTTTACACGGAGACGTTTTCACCAGCAACACAAAGGTTTTTCCTTTGTGTTTTCAAAAGCAATCAGCGTTCAATATGGAGACGCCAAAACGACTGAAAACGCTGTAGCCTGCATGCCAGTCCAGTAGATGGCGATGTAGGTTTGCAGAGAAACAGAGTACGAAGAAGTAAAACTTTTCACAAACAACAATGAATAGTGGACGCATGAAGACAGAGGGTTTTTTTTGTCTGGACAACAAATCTGTCTGGATAGTTTTGTCTGAATAACAATCCGAGCACGGTAAGCAGCACACATGTTGGTCGGTAGACGGCCGAAGCTGTTGTTGTTCCTGGTATGCGTGCGCAGCCTTCACGTGAAGTTCTGTGCATGCAGTAACGTCAGCCGTGTAAACCCCACCTAAAAGAATGATGAAGAAGCCCAGTTCTCTATAAATGCGTAAAACATGAAATCCTTCTCATTGGATTTGAATCTGAAACTCAGCAGCTGAGCTCAGTATCTGCTGCCTGATGAAACATTTCCTCTGCTGCGTTATGCATGAGAGAAGAACATATGACCCCTGACCTCTTAGACAACTACAGAAGAATCACTGCTGGCCTTTAAACTCTCTGCGGGGAGCTTCTGCAGCCTCCTTCTCTCACACTGCAGTAATAAATGAAGCTCAGGAGAAACCCTGAGACGTTCTCACAGATTGTGGCTCCACAAACATCCCCGCAGCCATCCCCGCAGTCACAAACTGACAGAAACACACGGCTTTCAAACCATGTGGCAGCTCGACTCCCATGAGACTCCTTACTGTTAGAAGCAGGCGCCATTTGTTTGCCATCCATCATAATATTATACAACCCGTCCTCTTCATCTGCCTCCGACAGCATCTATTCCTCATTTCAAGGTTTTTAAACGCTCCGAACACTCGTCCTCAAGGCTCAGCAATCTGTCTGCGAGTCTGTTTTAGGACGAGCTGCGGCGTGCCACCTGTCATTGACTCTGTTGGTGTGTCAACAGAGACGCCGGCGGCAGGCGCAGTGCTGACTTCCCGTGCTTCTCCATCTCACACTCATAAACACAACCACCCCCTCTGTTTACTGACTTCTCTCAGGAGTGTCTGTGAGGGCTGGCTGTGTGGACGGACGCGGCTGCCAAAAGAGAAACGATACAGCGGCCAAATCGAAGCAAATTCAGTCAGAAAACGCACACTCAGCAGACGAGAGATTTTCCTGATCATATTACAGTCTGTGGAGCTGCTGCGCTCCCTGCTGCGGACTCTCATGCATTAAAAGGTCTTTAATTCCTCAGAGTTCAGGAGATTGATAACAAATAAAGGTCTTATTTGATCGATCACTTCAAGATCTGACAGCTCACAGAAAGATGTGAAGATTTATTTTTCTTTGACAGACTGCACCAAAGATTTGCACACACTCTAGTCCAGCCAACTGCACCCATTCAACTTATTGTTGATGCAAACAGCTAATCACCCAGAAATGATCAAGACAACCAGCTGAAGCTTAAAGTGAGCATCAGAACAGAGAACAAGCTGATTTAGGCGACTTTGATTTGAATTTTCAAGAACAACCATCTCTAGATTTCACAAAGAATGGTCCCAAACAGGAACATATCCAATGAGTGGCAGTTCTCTGGGCCAAAATGTCTTATTGATGCTATAAATCAGTGGAGAGAAGTCAGAGTGGCTGGAGCTTTTGGCAGAAGACCACACCAGGTGCCACTCCTGTCAGCTAAGAACAGGAAACTGAGACTACAATTCACTCCAGCTCAGCAAAGTTTGATGATAGAAGACTGTAAAAGTGTCTCCTGGTCTGATGAGTCTGGATTTCTGCTCCACATTCAGAGTTTGGTGTGAACATCATAAAGCATGGATCCATCCTGCCTTGGATCAGCGGTTCAGGCTGCTGCTGGTGGTGTGATGGACACACCTGAGCATGGTTTGAACCCCACAGCCTACCTGAGTATTGCTGTTGACCATGTCCATCCCTTTATGACCACAGTGAACCATCTTCTGATGGAGACTTCCAGCAGCCCCAAAGCTCAGATCATCTTAAACTGGTTTCTTCAGCACAATGAGTTCACTGTACTCCTGTGGCCTCCACAGCCACCAGATCTCAACCCAATAGAGCACCTTTGAATGGGAGATTTTCATCATGGCTATGCAGCCAACAAATCCACAGAAACTGTGGAAACTATCATGGAGAAATGGACCAACATCTTTGAGGGGCATTTCAGCAGCTTGTTGAATCTGTGACAACGAATAGCAGGATATACCTAATAAAGTGGCCATGAGGTTATCTCTTATATTTCTCACATAGTCACAAGTTTTGTCAATCAAAAGTCTGTCCTGACAGCTCTGAGATTTTCAGTATTTATAGCCTCTAAAGTCACCCTCTGCCCTCTGCACTGCCTTGAAGTGAATGTGTGAAGACGAGTAAACTCAGTCCTTGGTCCAGATTCGTCCCGTCTCCTCTGGTAGAAAGTTTCCTTTCTCTCATTTTAGCATGGATGATGTCACAGCACGCAACTCACTTGAGGTCACGGTTTGTGAAAAAAGCTCTCAGATGTGAGCTTCAATCACATTTAAAGTAAATCACTGATTCTGTCTCATCTGTTTTTACAAGAAAACACAACTCAGACGGAAGAGGACTCTCCGCTCAGAGCTGGTCTCACGAAATGATTTATGTCTGACAGAATAAAAACTTTATTTTATTACTGAAGCTGTTGGAACTTAAAGCATGAAATCATGTTTGTTTTGCATTTCAGCTCCTTGTCCAAAAAAAAATGAGGCTCTGAACCTAAAAATGACAGGTTGTTTGTGTCTTCATGTAAAATTAAAGAATTTACAGATAAACAAAGTCCTAGACTAGATCTGAGGGTTAAAGAGAAGATGGATGGGCAGATGGAAGGATGAATAGTTGGATGGATGGACAAAAAGCTGGATAATGAATTGGTTTGATAGGAGAGTGGGTTGAAGGATGGGTGAATGGAATTATGGATGGACAGATGTTAATGGTTAATGGTTTGAACAAATGGATGGATGCATGGATGGATGGATGGATGGATTCATAGAAGAGCAGCGTGTGGAAAGTGTGTTAAAGGACAGGTAGATTTATAAATGGATGGATGGGTTAATTAAAGACTGTGTGTATGTATTTGGGTCGAAAATGTCAAAAATTTCGATATTCCTAAAAGTATCAATACCCAAATGCCGTATCCGGATACAATACTAATGTGCCATTGTATCGATACTACCTCAGACAAGTGTTTGCATATTTTTACTTTTGTAAATTTTAGATGTTTGGATTATTTTCACTAAGTTAAAAAGAAAAAATATCTGAGACAACCTTAAAATATTGTCAGATTGTGTTATATTTGGGTTATTAATTTTGCATATATTTGTACCAAGTAAAAATAATGTGAATGTCTTTTTTTATTGTTTTTTTTCCATTTTCTGATTATTTAACTAGCATCTGTGGTACTGTTGAGAAAGCATGCTCCATGTTGAGATTGAAAAAGTGTTTTTGAGGTTTTCATGTTGATAAAAACATTTTTTATGCCTTTTTAATATTTGTCATTTTAGCAGTATCGAAAATGGTATCAAGTATCGCATATTTTTCTGGGTATTAATATTGAGTTTGAAATTTTAGTATCATGACAACTCTAGTATGTATGGATGTATGTATGTATGTATGGATGGATGGATGGATGAATGTATGAATGTATGTATGGATGGATGGATGGATGGATGGATGGATGAATGTATGTATGTATGAATGTATGTATGTATGTATGTATGAATGTATGTATGTATGTATGTATGAATGTATGTATGTATGTATGTATGGATGTATGTATTTATGTATGTATGTATGTATGTATGTATGGATGGATGGATGTATGTATGTATGTATGTATGTATGAATGTATGTATGTATGTATGTGTGGACGTATGTATTTATGTATGTATGTATGTATGTATGTATGTATGTATGTATGAATGTATGTATGTATGTATGTATGTATGTATGTATATATGAATGTATGTATGGATGTATGGATGTATGTATGCATGGATGTATGTATGTATGTATGTATATATGTTTGTATGAATGTATGAATATATGTATGAATAGATGTATGGATGGATGGATGGATGGATGGATGGATGTATGGATGGATGGATGAATGGATGGATGGATGAGTGTATGTATGTATGTAGGTATGTATGTATGTATGTATGAATATATGTATGTATGTATGTATGTATGGATGGATGGATGGATGGATGAGTGTATGTATGTATGTAGGTATGTATGTATGTATGTATGAATATATGTATGTATGTATGTATGTATATATGTTTGTATGAATGTATGAATATATGTATGAATAGATGTATGGATGGATGGATGGATGGATTGATGGATGTATGGATGGATGGATGGATGGATGGATGGATGGATGGATGGATACTGGTCCCCATGTCTTCACCGTGGGCTGCCCTTGAATGAAAAACCCTCCCGCTGTTTCCTCACATGTTTTCAGTGTTTTTAGTTTAACCTCGACTCTGTGTTTGTCTCTCTTCCCCGTCAGCGAGCGACGTAACTCGAAGCTCTTCTTCATGGATCAAATCAAACCGGTCCTGCCCCGGATGAGAGCTCCTCTCTCTGAATCAAAGAAAACAAAGCCAGACCTGAGCGTCCTGAGGAAACAGAGGAACCCTCCAGCCCGTCTGAAGCTCACACAGCGAGGTCAGGGAGACAGACAGGACGCCACTGTGTCAGGCTGCTGGGTGTGTGTGTGTGTGGGTGTGGGTGTGTGTGTGTGTGTGTGTGTGAGGCTCAGGCTGAGGGAGAGTCTAAAGAGCTGTCCACTGACTGTGGTGCTGAAACTGAAGACTGTCTGAGGCTGGACACGCTCTGGAGCAGCCTCTCCACAGTCAGCTGTGCTGTGGCCCTGTTTGAACATGAGAGGAGGAGGATTCTGCTGCAGCAGCAGGAAACAGACGAAACTCTCTTCTCAACGACACTGAGAGTAAACTGTGATCCTGAAATAAACACAAACTGAAAATGAGCTCACAAGGTGAGCTTAGCAAAACTTTGAGTCTGTCTTTGCAATGATGTGTGGTATAATGATGGATATGTGATTATATGGAGATGGAGGGATGAACTTGTGAATAACTCAGAGTGGGTGCTGTGACCCTTGACCTTGGAGGAGGTTCACACATTCAGTCTGAGACGAGATGACCCCGGGGCATCTCCATTTCCAATTGGAAGGTCTGACTGGAATCTATTCAGAGGTTTTGTGGTTGCAGGTTTTGTCTCTGCCTCTTCTGATTCTGCAGGAGTTACAGTTTGATTGGGCATTTGCATGGAAACCTTTTTTATATTATCCTTTTGTATATCTATATATGTATTGAGTAATAGCCACAAAAAAACTCGCTCTTTGCTTCTTTATTTTGTTCTTTTATCAATCTTAGTATCTTCCCGTTTTGTGTTGTATTTGCTCTTTACCAACAAATGTGTTGAAGTTTGGGTAAAATAGCTCACAGACATAAATTTAATTTGTCATATTGTCAAACTTCCTGTAAAAATGTAGACACAGGGAAGGATTTTGACTGGCACTTCACAGAATGTGATGGACTTCTCCCCACTACTGTCACCTCCTCCAGATGAGGAGTAGGACAGTGAGGACAAAGGAAAGATGCTTGAGCCAGTGGCAGACCAAGCTAACTGTGGCGCTGGAGACATCCCCTCAATGGAGCTGAAGCATCAGGTAGGAAGATAATAAAGTGTTGGTATAATTATGAGGGAGGGACCCGTGAAAAGTTAGGAAGGTATTTTATTGGACACAAAATTGGGACACATCTAACTGGCCTATTTCACATCAGAGGACTTGTATTATCATTCTTGAAGGTGACTTTGGGGCTCATGGTAGAGAGACAAGCTGCTCGAGGTGAAAAAGAAATGCAGGGAGCAGAGAAGGTCTGCATCAACATACATGCAGCAAAATAAAAATACTGGAATAAATATAGAGCTCTTAGCCTTGCTTTGCTCCATTAATGATTTTCCTTATTGATGGGTTTGTGGGCAGAGTTGGCCTGTAGGTTTGCAGTGGCTACAATATCAAACACATGACACTCCTGATCCAGTGCCGTGCTGCAGAGATAAATGCTTCTGCCCATTGCGGGTGTTTCAGGTCATGCAGTAAGTGCCTTTATGTCAAAAATTAAGCCACATTTAGACCACTCCGGCTCCCTGTCAGTGGAAGGAATTGATAGGCGATTGGATTCCCATCTCTAGTCTTTAATGAGGAGAAGAGAAGTTCAGGAGGGTTTTAGTACATTAATTTTTAATACAAAAACACTGATGTGGTGCTTGAAGTGGGTTGCTGTTGTGGTTTAAATACAAGACTCTTCTCTGCCCTTTACTATCAGGATGATTCATAATATTCACAAATAAACCTGCAGTTTGATCACCTAGGGCTGTCTCCCTACTTTCTTTCTGCTTTGTGGCTGCTTTGGCCAAAGGGACATTAACAAGCACCGAAAATTCACGTCCTGAGGGGAAAAGTTGAACACAGAGGATAAACACCGGGCAGGTGAGCTGTTACATGGGAAAACAATGGATTTTCTAGCACTGTATCCAAGTGCATCTTCTCCTGTTTGTGCAAAGACCATGTGCTAAAAGAAGTTAACTTGAATTTCGACTTCTTGACCCTTGTAAACTCTTTTAAAGAGTAATAATTTCATACTTAGGGCCTTGTTGATGATGTATTTTATTGTTAATGTTGGGACACTTTGTATCTGTCTTTGAGTTGTCCCCATCCTGAAATGGTCGAGTGCACAGACTGAGCCATAAGCCAAGAGACTCCTTTAGTGGAAACAGTAAAAGACCCTGAATGTTTTCTAAGCTTTATAGTAATCATGTTTGGTCCTACCTCCTTCAGACTGATGAATCCTTCAGTCGATAATCGGAGCCTGAGTGGCTGCTCTGAGAGACAGCTGAGACTATAGAGTCACCGGTTCAAGTGGAGGACATGAAGGAGTGGTTTACTGAAGGACTGATCAAACTGTAGGGAAGAGATATTGAGCCAGGAGAAACGAGATACTCCAGATGATTATGACAACACGTCTGCTGCCTTAATTTAAAAGAAGACTTACAAGCCCGAGCTCAATGAGTTAGGTGCCGATGAAATTAAACAGACAGTGATGCATTCTGAAACTGAATATTTTGCACTCTTCATTATCAAATTTAAGGCCATCTTTAATATCTTTGACTTTATTGCTTCTGTTTGGGGCTTTTGCAGGAACATCAGCTCTCCATGTTGGAACGGGAGGCTTGATCATACGCGCTGTGCTTAGGAATTCACATTATTTGACGTTCATTTTCAAAGAGGGGTTGGGGGGGTATTTATGAGGAAATGTGTTGATCACCAACCCAGCCGAGCTGAACTGTCCCACTTTCTGCAGAAAACCCCACAGAGGTTTCTGCTGCGTGGACGAATACTCGTCTAAAAATGCTGATCACTCACTTTAAAATGAATTAAAAATTTAAGCAACCATTGACCACAGCTGCTGAAGAATTCTCTCTACACTTTGTCAGAGTGTAAGCAGCAGAAATGAGCAGATTTAGATCAATTCCAGTAGCAGGAAATCCTCCTCAGCTTTGTTTTATGGCTTCTTTATCCTCACATGCCGCTGCTGCTGCTTCACCAGGAAAGAAGTGACAAGATGCTGCTGTGTTTGTGTTTGCATTTCACAAATCCTGATCTAAAGTTAGCTCCTGTGCTCTCTTCCAAGTGTGATAAATCACAGCCATGACAACACATGCTGCCGTCTCCCAACCTCACAGTCTCTAATACTACGATTGTTCCCCCTATCCTGACATTCATTTACATTTCCATCAATCCACGCCTCAGTCCTCCTCCATTCTTTCTGATATCCATCCCATAATTTCTCCACTGATGCATTCATTTGCTCTCTTTCTCCTTTCATTCATCCGTTATTAGAATTCCCGTAGGCTTGTTCAATCTCGGTGGACTAACCTTTATGGCTCCGTTCCTGCCATCATCCCGGTCTGATCTAATATGAAAGCTCTCTGGTATCATATCACAAAAAGCCTCACAGTCAGCAGGAATATTACCCATCATCCCCTCTGCCTCAGGAGTCATGCAGATTCATGCAGCGCTCCATCACAGCCCGGTGAAAGCAGAGAGAGAAGTTTACTTTGGAAAGTGTGTTCAGGATAATTCAACAGTTTGCTCTGCAGGATGTTTCTTTAAAAACAAAAAAATGGCTCCAAGAATTAGAACAAGGATTCAGAGTTCATTAAAAGTTTTAAATGAACTCTGGCAAGTTTTGTTTGGTTGATTTACACATAATTAGGAAGAAAAGCTGTTAAAGTGGCCCTCCTGGTTTTGGTGATTTATTAGTAATTTGTTGTTGGATTGGACTGCTTTATATCAGCTCTTCTCTGATTATGCAAAATAAATAAATAAATAAATAAAGATGAAATGATTATTGTATTGAAATGCACCTTATGGAGTGCAGCTCTTGTTAAGGGTCTTAAAATATGAAAAATAAGAACAAAACAAAAGCAGCATCATACAGTCCTTAAAAAAGTAAAATATGTTGTCTTGAAAGAAAAATCACAAAATCTGCCATGAAAATGCTAAAAAAAAACAGTATTTGTATTTAAAATCTTTGATTTCTGATATTAATATTTATCTGCATAATAATTGAAAAGAAATATAGAATATTGTAATGTTTCTTGAACCCTTTTTGTAAGGTAGGGTTGGAATTGCTAAGATTATGATACCAATGCCACTAACAATTCTGCATATTCTTTAACAACTCCTTTATCGACTCATGTTCAGTTTTAATAAAGTTAACAGGCTTTTAATGGCAGTGATGTCAAACACGTGGCACTCCTAATATTTAGTGCCATGATTTACAGATAAATGCTTCTGCAAGTTGCTGATGTCTCCACCCCATTTTTGAGACCAGAGCGGACTGGGCTCGCGTGGTGAAGGTAGCCTTAAAGAGGCAGGAGCTCCAACAGAGCATCAGGAGTAATCTGTATATGAGACAAAGACGTATTTGTGAACATTTGTAATTGTGAATACACCCTGGCATCTTCAAAATGATTTTAGGAACCTGATTTAAGACAAAATATGAGCTTTTTAAGGACCATGAATCAAAGAATTACTGGGAAAAGTATCAAATGTTCATGTTAATGTTAGATTTCAAAGACATTTCAGCTCAGAAATTCCACCAAATGTGCCTTTAACCATTTCTATTTGCATTTAGAAAAGATCATAAACTCTCCTGCATTTCCTCATCTTTCCAATCATCTGGACACTAAGAACTGTCAGAGAAACTACAGTTGCACCCCTCCAGTGCCACACCTACATCAGACTGAAGGTCACACAGAAAATCTACTGCAAAGTGTAATGAAATGTGATGAAAGCCGGAAGCTGATGGTGCTATCACAAAGAAAAAAGGATGTTAGCGCAACCACTTAGACCTAAGAGCAGCGTTACACCTTTGCACTGTGGGGTTAGAGATGCTGCAGCAGGATGTGCTCAAGATCTTCATGCTGACATCTGATGTCTGTGTTATGAACCTGTCTTTGTTTGTCGGATTAAAATGTATCCTAATGTCTCTTGTTTAATTTATAAATCCATTTGGAGAACTACAAATGCACCCAGCTGATTCGTCTCCAGTGCACCTGCAGGTCTTACAGTTCACTCCTGAACAATCTGGTGCAGTGGATTCCTCCAAGAAATGTGGCATTAAATATGTAACTTTTTGATTCCTTTTCAGTAACCATTTCTCACTTCTTATTTTCTTAGATTCATTAAAAATAATCTTTGGGAATGTACAGAAATGAAGGTGATTCCACAGCTTACATGTGTCTTCTTTACATTCACAGTTCAAACAAATTCTGCAGTCACGAAAAGCGAATACAGCATCATGTCCAACCTGCAAAAACATAATGCAGCCAAAGGGCAGAAAGCGTCTGCCTCAATCCTCCACTGCAGACATATATGACAGAAACCATGACGAGATGAAGCCCTGCAGATGAGACTGAACCAGGAGGGATTCAACAGGTTCTTCATGAACGTTCTCAGACAAAAAAAATGTCATCTTTAACCGCCAAAACATCAAATTACACCACTTTTATTTCTTCCCATTCTCCCACAAACATAAATGAAGTCAGGTTCAGATAATAGCCCGGAGAGAAGCAAGAATTCAGACGTCAAGAGGCTCAAACTCTCAGCAGACGGCGTGAAGATGACCATGAATGGGCAACAACATCAATGAACGAATGACTGAATGAAATGTGCATCCAATGAAAGTGCTTTACAGCATCAGCTCAGGTTAAAATCCAATCAAAAATGAACCAATTAACAGCAAAAACGCACCATAAATACAATCAGTCTTCTTAACAACCAACTTTTAATAAACTAGAAAACCACAGCAAACCAATCAAACCATCACAGCCATAAAATCTGTCAAATGAAGCCACTTTAAATTAAATGAAACAATATTAGACAATTTCATCCACAAACCCGCAGCTTTAGACAAATGCACATCAGTCATATTAATAATAAAGGTTAACGTACTGAATCTCTGAGGCTCCAGCTCCATGCTGCTGCCGCTGAGTCGCTCAAGCAACTGACACCAAAGAGGCAGAGAGCAGGGAGTAATGTGCAGCTCTCTCTCTCTCTCCCTTTCTTTCTCTCTCTCCCCCTCTCTTTCTCTCTTTCTCTCTCTTATCCTCTCCCTCTATCTCTCTCTACTGTCTCCTCTGTCTGTGTGGATGTCTCTTGGCCGGGGTGCTGCTAACCCAATTTTCCTCTTTTTCTGCCTTTTTCTCATTTTTCCGTCTCTGCCTGTTATGAGTTTTCTCCTCTTCCCCACCATCCTGCCTCCAGTCCCTCTCTCTTTGTCTCTCTCTTGCAGCCTTGGTTGCCATGCACACTATCTTTGTGAGAACTAACTACAAGTGTAGAAAGTAGGAATATCCACATACAACTGTCCTTGTTATCTGCGAAATTGGGAATAATTGAAAACCATCTGAATCTCAGGCCGTTTTCACACCTACAGCTCGGTTGTTTTGTTCTGTTACAGCAGAAAAAAATGCTAAAAATGTGTATATTATATATTCAAAGCAGGCTGAATCCAGCCTGAAGGATCTAAAGTCACTCATCACATCTTTTCTCTGAGTTTGAGTCATGCTGTGCATCATGGGAAGAACCCGTCAAGTAAACTATCCACAATGCTATAATATAATAATGATAATAATGGATTTTACATGTCCTATGTAAGATGATGATGATGAAGAAAAAGGACTTTTAACACTCGCCAGCCGACCATATGGGACACCAGAGAGCATGGGAATTTTTTACAGCGTAACACAGACAAATGTGTTTGCCAAGAAACTGTCAGGAAAGAGATGAGTATCAATAAAATCAATGAATAAATTCTCCTGCTTGAACGAGCTGGACTAATACGGTCTGGGAGTCTTAACGTGTTATTAATTAGTCCATATTTTTGAGTCCTGTGATGATCTGCTGCAGAGACGGTGAGTAACGTTCACCTGTTGATATTTTCATGCACAGAAAGCGACTCTGTGGGATCAGAAATCATCATTTAGGCTGTGTTTACACAACAACGTTTTCAGCTGAAAACGAAGAGTTTTCATTGCATTTTCGCCGCCCGTTTACAAGAGAACGGTGCCCGGAGTGCCTGAATCTGCAAACTTTTGTAACCAGGGTCCAGAGTGGAGAGTTCTGAAAACGTATCAGTGTTGGGCTCCGTGTGGACAGGATTCAGCATTCAGGGTGAAACTCCGACGTCACCGCATGGGCAGTATTCTTTCAAATGAAGGCTGCGCGCACATACTAGGAACAACAACAACTTCAGCCGTCTACTGAGCAACATGTGTGCTGCTTACTGTGCTCGGTTTGTTATCCACACAGATTTGTTGTCCAGACAAGAAACTCCTGCATCTTCGTGCGTCTACTCGCCATTGTTGTTCGTGAAAAGTTTGTGTGTTGTAACACCGCTGTTTCTAAACAAACCTACATCGCCATCAACTGGACTGGCATGCACGCTACAGTGTTTTCAGTCGTTCTCGCGTCTCCATGTGGACACGGATCGTTGTTGAAAATGCAAAGGAAAAACCTTTCCGTTTCTGGTGAAAATGTTGTCATGTGAACAGGGCCTAAGTTTGTTGCACTGCTGCCTCCTGTACTACTACAGCGGTGTGATGAGTTAACTCGTCCTCCTGTCTGTGTCTGCTCCTGGGGGGGGGACCTCTTTCAGGCGATCTCAGCTCGGTTGTTTGTGCTGAAACAGGGATCGATTGCTGTAACCATATTAATTAAACTAACCGAGCCAAGCATGCCAACTTGTATTGGAACAACTCTCCAAAAGCAACCTCAATATCAATCTTTATTTTTGTTAAAAATATAAAAGAAGAATTCTCAAGGCTAAATGTTTAATGCTACAAGTGAATGCAGGTTAGGATGAAAACAATCCTGTGAAAAAGCTTTTTTAATATTATTTTTAAAACATTTCAATGTGCAGATAACGACCAGGGGAACCAACCTGATGAAACAACGAGTATATTTCTCTCATCCTCAAGAAAACCTTTGGGGAGGGCAGAACCTTTCAAAAACAAATCCAGCAGGTGATTGGGCGATGCTGTCACATTAATTATGGGCCAATCAGATATTACTTTAGGCGGAAACTACTACAGAGATGTAAAGTACAAAGCATGAGTCAGTCTGACAGCAAAATCTCTCTCAAAATAAAGAATAGAGCGTCACAGTGTTTGAATTTTCCTGAAGTGAGTGAATCAAGTTTAATTTCTGAATGCTTTGATACTTTAACTGATGTTTGTTCATGTTAGTCAATCTCAGTTTTTCTCCATGAAGGGAAAAGAACTGAAAAAAAGCACATTTTTTGCTTCCAGATAAAATAATTCATGCACATAAATACAGAAACATGTTTTCATGCAGGCACACTCCTGGTTTTGGGTTTCAAATGAGAAGTTTCCAGGTCAGGTTGTGTCACACAGCAGAGGCACAGAGCTCACTCTTCACTCTGCTGTTGTTTCCTGCATGTTTCATTCATTTCCCAGAGGTTCATATTTCCACAAACACCTGCAGATGCCCAGAGGGAGCGTTTTAATCCAGAACACCGACTAAATCTGACACAACTCCCAGATGTACTTCTGCAGCCAATCAGAGGAGGTGAACGAGCAGAAATCAGAAAAACGAACCAAGACAACTTAGTTTGTTTAAAGTTAGTTAATCGTGTCAGAGAGGAAACATCACATTAAACTTTACTCTGTGTCAGCCCTGTCTGATCGAGCTTCATGTTTACGGCTGTGACAGGATTTAGATTCAGAGACACTGAGCCTGTTTCAGCAGCAGCTGTGCTTTAATGTTTACTGGAGAACAAGTGGCTTTTACGCTGGCTGGTGACACCTGAGCCGCCGTATTTACAGGGTTTGATTTGTTTTTAGATACAATAAAAGTAGAGACAATAGGAAACAAAGAGAAGATTATTCACTAAATTAAGAACAAACATCGATTGATAGAACTTTTTGAAATACCTATTAATTTTTGAAACCATGAACATATATTGCATGATAAAGCAGAAGTGCTCTGACAGAAAGAACTACTGAAAAAACTATGTTGGCTCGACAACATGTTTGGTAGTTTTAACCTATAAGTGGGTTGATTATGAGGCTTTTGGTGGCACCATGTACTTTGATGTACTGACTACCATCCACCCACGATACATCCACCCACGATACATACCACACCATGAAGCAGCTTTTCCTCTAATTTATCCTGGATGTTAATTTGCACAAACAGCTTTTTAAAGTTTATTGGCCATCCCCGGACCATCGCTGGTCATTAATGAGCCACACTCAAGAAACCAAAAGCTCCAGAAGCCGATCCTCTGCAGGCCTGATCCAATTTAGCCCTGAGTGGTCTGCTGGGCTTTAACGGGGAAGGATACCATTTAAGATTTCAGCTTCACATTTATGACTCAAATCAACAAGAAAGACATCATCCTCAGATCTCTGGATGTATGTTTGTGGTCTCAGATGAGGAGCTGCACACTCACGTGGTCCAAACCCCGAGTAGAAGCTAATGAAGCTGCTCCATGCTCTGCTCGGGCTGGTGAGGAGCCAATGAGGCTACGCTGCTTTAGCCAATAACATTTCACCTCCACAAGCTTCACAGCCCGACGGCTGATGGATGATCGGGATTAATGTGGCAAAACTCACACACCGGTGAGCTGTGGAGAGCCGTGATGATTTCAGCAGAAAATAAAGAGAGGGATGAATGTGCAGAGAAGAACAGAGAGAGGAAGGAGCTAACACCGAGATCTGATATTATTAACAGAGGGATTAATATTCCCAGAGTGTGGAGTAATCTGAGAGACATCCTGAGGAGATGAACATGTTTCAGAAGAAGGATTTTATATTTGTTTACTATTTACAGACGCAGCTGTTGGTGCTTGTCCCTTTTCACCATAAAGTAAGAAAATAAGGAAAATAAATTATTTTATTTGAAATACTTTAGCTTCCTGCAGACTTTGGGGTCTAAAAGTTATTTTTTTTCATGTGTGACCAAGTCTCACTCCCCGACTAATACTGTTGTTTTATGGCATAGTTTCCATTAAAACAAAGATTTTCTCTAAAGTCCAGCACAAGTTTTTATTTTTTTTCTTGAAGTGGTGATCAAATGTTTACATAACTTTACGTTGGAGAATCCGCCCCCTTACATTGCCAAAAGGATCAGACAACCACTTGCAATAATAAAATCACACTGCAGTTTTAAACTGCACAAAGCAAAGTATTTCTTGACGATCAAATGTGTGTCTAATACCATTCACATTTCTTTCACATTTTTCACATTGTAAGAGCCTTTATTCTGCTATTTTGAGATTTATTTGCCAGTTAGCTTGTCTCTTGTTTGTGTGATCAAGCACTTCTATGAACACCCCTCTCTGCAGCACCATTAGCTGCTTAAAATGTCACGTATCCCTGGCCCCCCAAATAGACCTATCAGTGTGACATCATGATACCATTGTTTCATCAGCAGTTCAAGCTACCAGCTCTACCAGCAGTTTTCGCCAACAACCTTTTTTCCCCTGATGAAAACTAGAAAGTAACTCATAAAAACAAGTGCACATGGACAAAAACTCAAACTAAATTAACTGACATTTTCATCAGCAAATAGAAACGAGACTAAAATGTCTGACAGAGACTTAATCCAATCAGACCTAATTTGGTCGTGTAGAAAGTAGAGACAGGTGAGGAATATACAATCACAGCTACTTTGGTTGATATGGTTGATTTGGTTGATATAAAAGATATTTTAGACAAAAGACTATAACTAAAACTAAATTAGAAAGTGCTGTCAACATTAACACTGCTTCTGTCTGGGTTTTCTTGCAGAGATGGGCTCTGACTTTCATAATAAAAATGAAAAAATAACCAGGTTAAACCACAAAGGTCACAGCCGAGATGTCAACTTCTTCATTGTGTAAAGCAGAGAGAAGCTTTTCTCGCCCACAGGGGAGCATTTCAGAGAGTTCGTGACGTCATGGGAAAGATATCAACCGACACCACACTGTAAAATTATCTGGACCAGTAATGGTTTTAAATTGGACAGTGCTGGCAGGGAGCATGGGGCAAATCAGACCTTATGTCACCTCGTTAGCCTCTGATTTACAGCGTTTCTACCCCAAAAACAATCAAGATGTCAGCAATGATCCTGAACTCCATCAAACGCCCATTATTTTAATCTTGGACTGTAACCTGCCCTGCTCCACTGGAGTTCTCTTTCAGGAGAGTTTTGGTTTAAAGCATTGACGAGTAAAAGTCCCTTTAACAGGACCACAGAGAAGTGCAGAGTTAATGACCGGTTTGGCCGTTTGAGGATGATTTTTGTTCCAACAAAATAATTATCTGTCATGTTCAGCAGAGAGGGCAGGAGGCCGCCCCTCACAGGAGCACCCTGTCTCCTGGTGCTGCAGTGTTTCTGTAGGAGAGGGAGGCCGTGCTGTGGACGCTCCTGTTTCTCCACATTCATCTTCACCACGCTCACATGTTGACTCTGTCAGGGGGAAACAGTGCACTCGTGATCAGGGCTGAATTTTCTTTTCTTTATTATTTATCGATCTGGTCTTGTGTTTCTTTTTCTTTGTTCTGGCTTTTCTTGACATATTTTCTAAATGATCTCCGTCACAGTCCAGCGGCCTGTTCAGGACTTGTGGGTAAGTCGTCGCTCTGAGTGAGCGGTCAGACGTTACCTGAGAGGAGAGCAGCATTAAAACATCAATTTATTCATCGAGGAGGTGAAGAGGCTCCACGCTCTCGCTCCTGTTCAGGCTGAAAAACTCATTTTTGGCTCCACTCAACAAACACAATCAGGTTTCTCTTTAATTTCAGCCCTCACTCACCTTTGAAGCTCAGGTTTCTTTTAATGACTTCTCTGGTTGGTTTCATGTTTTGTTCCTTTTGATGAGGTTACTGTGCAGATGGAGGCATTTCCAGATATTAAAGCTGTTGTTTCTACTCACCTTAATCGTTTGGTTTGGTTCGTTTGGGCCGGTGTGTATTAAAAAAACAGAAGTCTCAGTTCACTTTCAAGAGGGCCAGAATTATGTCTGTGTTTGGTCAGAAAGCAATCCGATCCAAATCAAGAACCAAAAGAGGCAAGCGAGCCAAAAGGGAGTGGACTATGGCTTCGATTTGGCCGAAAATAACAACAGAAGGGTAACATAGCATTCACCGGCAATATCAATCAGGGTGCGGCTAACATTGGTATGTCTACAAATCCTTACAGGATATGTTCATACATCGCTCTAGTCAATATGCACGAGCCACCTGATACAGCTAATTGCAGCTTAATCTTTATTTTGTACCACAGAAAACTTCAGAAGTGCTTCAAGTTAGTTTGAAGCTGTTGAGTAATTCATGCTCAAAATGCAACAACCGTTTGGATGGCAGGGAAAAAGACTGCAGCTACAGCCCCAACTAGTGGCAGGAGGCTAGATTACATCTGACAAGCTTTGGTCCTCTTGACAAAGAGCAGTGTGAAAGAAGTCAAACTGAGAGAAAATTAAACAAGCAGAATTTTAGGTGTAAAAGTGACCTTAGTTTTTGTTCTGCAACCAAACAAAAGTGTTATTCTTGAAATCTACCATTAGAGAAAGTTTGATTCTTTTAGTATGTTATTGTCATAAAGATGATTAAACCTTTGGGTCAGACATTAAGTGATTAATAAACAGAAACATGGTTTGTAGTTTGTGTGAAAAGTTTTTAAATCTGAGTTTCTGAATGGCCGAGGACTTCAGCTCTCTCAAAGTCTCATTTCATCAGTGATGCCAGTAACACTCCTTAATAACACGTCACTCTGATATGACCACTTTTTTCAGTAATGACTGATCTAACGCGTTACTGTCTCCAAACCAGTAATCAGATTAAAGTTACTTATCCAAGTCACTGTGCATTACTATTTTTGCCATTTTCCTTAGTAAAAAGATATATTTGCTTTTCCTCTTGCGTCTCAGGGAGTGACATCACATATGCCACAAGTCACGTTTTCAGCATGAAGACGACTCAGGTGTAATACAAACCAAGCAACAAGCAACACAAACGTAAACAACAGTGCAGGGAGGAGAGAGATGCATGTTTTCTAGCAGGAAATACAGTCACTATTTTGAGTTTGTTTCAGCTAAAGATGGCAATATTAAGGTTCATTGTACACTCTGTGCTGGAGACAAAGTGTTATCAAGCTTCAAAAACACCACGTCAAATTTGAAGAAACATTTGGAGTCACAAATAAAATCACAATCCCAGGTTCGGCTGTGAAGAAACACCAAAGGTGTCAGAGTTTAAAACAAGATGATGCAGAGACAAAGAAGTCGTGTGTGTGAAATAAACCCTGAATCTGCAGACAGCTGCTTTATTTTCATGCTGAACATCAGCTGTAGGTTTCCTTCATCTGTTTGGAGGCTTCATGTCTGAATACAGGAGAGCATCCACATGACGTCAGTGCACCTCTGATAACACAACAACATACATGAAGCATGACCTTATCCGGAGGAGCAGATGTAGTTTAATGTGTTTCACATAAAGGACGGTGTGTCATTATCGTGTGTGTGCGTGCAGCTACAGCAGCAGATGTTTCCTTCATTCAGACTGAGCTCTGAGTATTTAAGGTTTTTATGCCTCCATGCAGCCAATAACCAGGACTGGAGGCATGATGCTAAAGGGTTGTTCTGGAAAACACAATATTTGAACAGCAATTAAAGGATTTCTCAAACTCAGACTCAAGAATAAATTGCTTTGTTTCAAGTTTCAATCTGTCTGATTCATAACTCTCACAAAAAGAGTGTGTATGGTCCCTCCCTGTAGCTCCTGTTTGAGGGTTTCCCTTATCTTGAGTGTTTACTTCTATACTTGGTGTATTTTTAAATCCTATTTATTGTCTTTTTGATAGCTTTTTGGTAGCTGCATTGGAATCATGAATGCATTTAGATATTTAGTTTACTTCAACCTTTTCTCCTCATCATGTGACTTGTATAGATCACGTGACAGGTCAAAAACCTTTAGAGCAAATAGCTGGGCTGCCATCATGTACCTGCCCAGGTACTTGAATGTCCGAATCATGTTGGCATGGCTTTAAAACTGTGTGTGTGTGTGTGTGCGTCGATGCCATTGCAGACAAGTGGCCTTGCTAGACTTTCTGAAGGCTGAATACCAAGCCAGGAGGGGCAGTAGATGACTCAAATAACAAGATCTTGCATATTATCATGTTTTTGGAGCAGTGACACAAAAATATAAATACTGAAGCTTTAAGTCTGTAGCCCTCATGAATTAAAGGCTTTATATTATTAATCCCTTCTTAGTACACTTAATGTTTGAAGAGCACCAGAAAAAGACATTTACAGCAAGATTTTGAACATTTTTTCACAGTCGCCGGCTCTCCATGGATCTGTTTTTATACCACAGAAATCAGCCTGATCTACTTCTCGAACTACCACTGTATTGTCATCCAACTGTGTACCTTATGGGCAAAATAACAGCCCCCCATTGTTCTAGTTTATTGATGTATTTTTAGATTTAAGGATTTTGATTCCAGTGCTGTCCTTACTGAGGAAATTCAGGCATGAGCACTCCAGCTTGGACTGCAAACCACATCATATTCTCTGCACTGCATGTGTTTGAAGGGTTCTGCAGAGACTCATGATACTCTACAAATAAAATGCTCCACACAAAGGCATGAGTGGGAGAAAATCCCTCATATTTTCTCATTTATGGTCATGTCAGAGAAGAGGAGTGAGCTGTTAGCCTGACATCTCCTCACTTTCCGAAGACTTAAAGTATTTTAACATGATGCAGCTTCAAAGTCAGAGATCATCCATTTTGATCTTCCCTTTCTCTTGAGAAAAATATGTTATTTCTGCTGTTAAATGCTCTGATATGTTTCCCAGCTCGTCTCTAACTCAGTGTATGTGTCTACGCAGCTCCTGGGCAGGTGTTTGTTTTATCCACAGCCTGTGAGCACCGTGGAGCTGTGAGAGTTTTGGTTCCTCGTTCTTGGAGCCGATCGCTCCCTCTGCTCCCACGCTCAGAGACGCTTCAGACCGCCCGGCTCAATATCACACACCGATAGTAATGAAAAAAAAACTAAAAGTTGTACAGTATCTAAAATTTAGATGGTGTCATTGACAGAATAATTTAGAGAAAAAACGAGACATTAGCAGATTTATTTGTTCTTTACCAGGTTTAGTTTGCTGCTTATACACATTGTTGTAATGATAGGCCAATGATCCATCTCCTAACAAGAAGGTGGCGCTGTCCTTTTTTGGCTCATTAAAATTTCCTTTGAGTAGTAAAACAGATGACAATGGTTAGAATATTCAGTTCAATCCCCACCCACTTAAGTCTTCATAAAGTAAAACATATGTCAGGCATCATCTTTGTACTCTGTATGAAACGTCCATGGACCAAAAATATTATATTTTCTCCCACTTATATCTTTTGTGTTTCACACTTATGTCTCTATAAATGCTCAAATTAGATCAAACAAGTATTATTCTGCTTCCAAAATCTTTAATATAAAAGTATTCTTAAAATGCAAGAAAATATGCATATACTATATCAAAATTTAGATATTTATTAATTAAATATGACCACATAGATGCTGATTTCGTTGTTCAGATTAGATAATAACCACATCTCAATCATTTCTTTTTTGTTGATGTGCCTGCAGTAAGACTGAGTGCTTGTTTTGACACCCTTAAAAGTTTTGTTCTCATTCAGGGTTGTGCACAATCACATGATCAGCATAGCACACCACATGCTTACAGACTCATTCACCAACAACCAGGGTCTCTGCAGTTCATAACCTTGCACAAGCAAGCAATGATCTGGAAAAACAATATGGTGGACAACAAGCAGATGGAAGTGAAGCCAAAGGTGGTTAGCTCCCAAGGACATCACAGCCTGTACTTACTTCAGTACAATTTTTAGTATCTGTATGTTTTAAATGTTTGCTCTGTTTGACGAGCACAAACTTCATCACCGCCTACAAAAAGGTCGAGATAAGGTCAGTTACAAGTAAAAATTTGACTGAACAACTTTCACTTGTATTGGAGTAATATTCGATCAGGAGTATCTATACTTTCACTCAAGTAATGGAGCTGAGTACTTTGTCCACCACTGCCATAAACATAATTCATTAACAGTTTCAAAATCCAACACTGTGCATCCCTACCAACAACACCTTTATGGTTGTTGCATCATCCTTTTGTCATCATAACTTCATCCAGAGCGAGCACAGAGGCGTCCCAGTCCTCCATCCTGATATTGTGGACACTAACTCACGTCCTTTTTGACGGATTTCCCTGTGGCCTCTGTTTATTTAAATCAGAGCGATAAATCCAGAGGAGTTGTCTCTGCAGTGTCCTCATTTCCTGAAGCCTCAGAGTGAATGTGATGAATTTGCAGCGTCTGTCCTGCTTTCTCTCTGCAGAGAGTCCACGCTGACTGCAGCTGAGACAGACTCTGCCGGCTTCACTCTCACTCTCACTGGAGGGCTGGGACTTTTCCCGGGCTCTCTTTCTCCGAGTGTGTTCTCATAAAGAGGATGGAGCAGCTGAGGACAGGCCTCTTTTCTCTGCTCCAGTTACAGGGGCTGAACATGCATCCCCTGCAGAAACACTCACCGCACATGCTCACAAACACACACCGCTGCCTCGCCTTTATTCTTCCTGCCTGACCCCGCTCTCCTCCCTCTCCGTCTGTTTCTCAGGCTTGTTTATCCTCTGCCTCTCTTGTTCTGTCGTCATTCTCTCTGTGTCACCCTGAATAAGTCATTACTCCATAATCTCATTTCTGACATCTCTGTTCTGGTTGTAACACGTATCAGTCCTCTGAAGAAGCTCTGAACAGATTATCCGAGTGGCACAGAGGTTTTTAACAGCTCTGTTGTGTTTGAGCAGAAGCTTAGAGCCTCGGGCTGTTCATACATTTATTAAAACAGGACAGAAAAAAGACGATTAAGAGGAGAAATCAAATTATAATTCAACTGTTTTATAAAGAGGAACAAGAGCTTGTCTTGACACTGCAATCTGACCTGATAAGGAGTAACGGCAGAACCTGAGGGACTGGCAGACGGAACGACGGCTGCAAAATTAATCTCAATTTTCTCATTATCACTTTTTGAGTGTTTGCAATAAACACGTCACAGAGTTTATCCAACAATTTATCCAACAACTATGGTTCTCTTTCTCAGATCATGCCTCGTACCTGTCACACTTTTTCTATCCCCTCCAGCGGGGTTCCCAGCGAGCTGAGCCAAGACAACCACTGTACACACCAAGACAAAAATGTTTTTGCAATAAAAATGTTCTCTGTAAAGATGGTATCACTTCAAGAAATGTGTATGTCCACACGAAAACACAGAAAATGCTGTAGTATATATGCCAGGCCTGTAAGTGGTGCTGTAACGCTGCTTTATAAACTCTGCCTTTTGCTTCCTGGAGTTTATGATGTCGTAGCAATACAACCGCCACCTATATGTGTTTCCTGCTTGTCACAGGCAGACGCCATGACTGCTTTGAAAGTCCGCTCCACAGCCTATAACCTCTCCTTCCCCCTCCCATAAGGCATCATTTGGGCAGCCAATCAGCGCAGAACAAATGATCATAGCCTCCTGTAGCCCCGCCCCCTCAGATGTGAGTGTTTCCACAAGGGAGGGCAAAAGAGCTACACCTGATCCTCTACAGCAGTGACTTCCAACCAGGGGTACGCAGGGGTAAACATTTAATAATTTATTTCCAACTTGAAAGTACTGAGATAAGCCTGTCAATAACATGGCAAGTATATGCTGCTACTAGTTTCCCCGGGGAGACAATAACCTGCGGCACAGGTGATTGTCTTTTCCAGATGCTTCCCGAGTGTTTGGTTGCTGTAAATGGGCTGGCGTCATTGAGTTATTTGCCAGGACTTTACCGCAAAAGAAGCGCTGAGGCTGCAGTGGGTCCGTAGATGTAGAAGTGAATGAACATGAACGAACCAGGGTGATTACGTTGACTTCTGAAGAATCATCAACACGGATGAGTGAGTGGGTACTCATGGTATGACAGAAAGACTCAGGGGGGTACACAAGACAATAAAGGTTGGGAACCACTGCTTTACAGAAGGGGTGCAACTTTAGTAACCATGAAGGCCATGTTAATTTTATTCTTAGTGACAGAGGGCCACATTGTAGAAATAGGAACAATAAACTTGGCTACTAGCTTATGTTTATTTGACTAACAGACTCGTTTTCATTTTAACAAACACAAGGGTAATTCTAAAGAGATAATTACAGCTAAGTACAGCTCTGTTTTCCCGGAAATATTGCTATTTTTAATGTTTTAATGCTAGATTTTGTCATGTTTTCTTCACTAAGATGCATTTTTTGACATTTTGAGTTGACAAGTGGGCCATACTGAGAGGGTAGGAGGGCCACATGTGGCCCCTGGGCCAACCCCTGCTCTATAGAGACGACACTTTACATTTTTTTATTCAACTACAACAATCAAATCCGTTCTCATACACCCCAAGGACATGACATAAACAATCAAACACATTAGGACATGGACCTTCAAACTATTACAATCTATATTTTATGCAATATTAAACACTGTTATCCCAGAGTGCATGTTTTCCTCATATCGTGCAGGCCTGTCCTCAGTGAGTAAAGTACATTTTGAAGCTTCCCTGAAGTCCAAAGGTAAAGTGCACCATAGTCTGTGATGGTAAATAGCTAGCTGATCGTTTTCCAGCTCGTTCAATCAGCTCCTCCGTCACCGTGGCTTTAGTTTGTCTGCAGCAGATGAAGCTGCTCCAGTGATTCCTCTGTCATTAAACGGCATGTTGGTCTAATTCATGCTGTAGGTGAGCCGGACGTTCTTTTACTAAAGCAGATTTTTGTCCTCTGGCATTTTGCAGTGAGGCTCCACTTTCTCTGAGTGTGTGTGTGTGTGTGTGTGGGTGTGTGTGTTTGGGTCATCCACTTAACTCCCTCGTCTTTCCCCTGTCTGCGCTGACGTTAATGCAAGGTGAGCCATTGTTTGAAAAGTCTGCGCTTAATTTGGGTTGGAATGAGCCGGGTTAAGTGAGACGAGGTTTGGGAATGAAAATGGGGGCTCTGATTTTTAATAGCATGACAATCAGGACGAGGGGACGATGAGAGGAATACTGAAGGAGCTGCAGAGAGCAGAGGAATGAACAAGAGGCTACCTCTGTGCCTTTTTTTTTAATTTAGGTTTTATTGAGGATTTCTGTTTTTGGGGAAAATGCCATGGACTTCATCCAAGTCTTTTACAGTCTATGGATCTGTGTATAATGGCGGTTCCAAACCAGATGCATATGGCTGGAATTCTGAATATTGTAACGGACTGGATTTCATGTTTAGAAATGTTATGCTAGTTAAGTGAACGACGGTTGGGAAAGTTACTGAGTTTTACGTGATGTCAGTGAAGGCACCAGTCTGAGAAGGAGTGAGATTAATTGTGGACATGTTCAGTCTGTATGCTCGCGAGTGTTGATGAGTTGTTGCCGTGAAACAGAGCGAGATGTAAGAATTAAGAAAAAGAGATGCTTGTACATGTGTTGCTGGCGTTGGCTATGGCCTACAGTAGCCTGTGTTGAGCCGTTAACAAAGTGCATGAAAACGTTGGAAAACGTCTCGTAGCATCTCTATAGTGGAACGTTACAATATGTTGATGAATTTTGCATACCATTGATTTTATTCTGTGGAAAACAGCTGCATCAGCTGCTCTAATGTTGGTTTAACTTACCTGGCAGATCTCATTAAGCCTAAGTCATCACAAAGCCAAAATGTGATCCAAATATGAGCTACATATCCTAAAAATGCCTTTATTTTTCTAGTGCAGTATTCTAAATAAGAGTAACTATATTCCTGAATCCTACCTCCCTCCAGTAAATCCTACTTTTAAACAAAACTAAATAAAACTCAGTGTTAAAGTTTGCTTCATAAAAACTCCAGAGTCCACATTTTCATGATCTTCTGACCTTGTCATGTTTATTTCAACATATTTGATGAAGCCCCTGTAATAACTGCGCTGATCTTAATGTGTGAAATCCTTTCATTTAATAAATAAAAGCCCTGCTCCCACAGGATCCTAATAAAAACCGCCCTGCTCTTATAATCACCCTCACACATTAAACAAACTCAGAGGAACACGCCGCTGCTCCCCCGAGTCACTCAAGTTGTATGTAGATTAGACCACCGTCACATCCTTCAATATTTCATGACTCCACTTTCATTATCCCCCTGTTTCAGACCCCTGCACCCCCCCTTTATGCACATAAGGATATTTTATCATTACACTCTGCTTTATTATTCATTAGCCCGGCATGTGGCACTGGGTAAATGGCAGCGAGCCGGCCAGAGGTGCTATCTGTGCTAATTACTTTGGATTGATAATGAGAGTCGATGTAGCCCTCTAGGACACACACACTAACACGAGGGGCACAGATATCTCTGTGAGCTGGCTACACATCCATTATTATCATGTATGCATAAAGAGCATACATTAAAACCAGCACCGCTCGGTCAGGGAGCAGGAACACATCATGTAGGAGAACATCAGACACAATGGAGTTCTGATGGTGAAGAACAGATGGCTGTAGGTTTCAATTCATTCAGAGTGTCCAAAGATTTGTTTTTACGCCGCTGTCCAACCAAAGGGACACTCAATTCTGTGGGACTTCCCATGGTGTCTATTGTGCCTGCAGTCCCCCCTCTGAAATAGAGGGCACTCCAGTTTCCTCCAAGCTTGTTAGGTGAATTAGAGACTGTTTGGACTCATTCACACAACAACAAAAACAGCCAAAAACAGAGAGTTTTCGTTGCGTTTGCTTGTTCGTTTACACGAGAACAGTGCCTGAATCTGCAAACTTTTGAAATCAGGGTCCAAAGTGAAAAGTTTTGAAAACATTTTCATTTTCGTCTCCGTGTAAACAGAAATCATCGTTATCAGGGAATACAGTGATGCACAGGGAATGCAAAGTACTCTTTCAGATAAAGGTTGCGTGCACACCGAGGAACAACAACAGCTATGGCCGACTATCGAGCAACACATGTGCTGCTTATTATGCTTCAATTCACTCCTCCAGTAAAATGTGGATATGCTGCGTCAATACTCTGACCAGCGGAGACGCATCTACAAACCTACATCGCCAACTACTGGCCTGGCATGCACACTACTGCATTTTCAGTCGCTGTCACAGAACCATGTGAATGTGAATCATTTTCACGCCGTCTCTGTGTGAACACAGAGTGCTTTTGAAAACGCAAAGGAAAAACCAAGTGACAGGCTGCACGGTGCAGCAGTGAGTAGAACTTTTGCCTCACAGCAGGAAGGTTCCTGATCTGAATCCCAGTTAGTTAGGTCCTGTCTGTATGGAGGTTGCATGTTCTCTCTCAGTGCATGCATGGGCTTGCTTTGGGTGCTCCAGGTTCTTCCCTCCAAAATCATGCTTGTTTGGTTGATTGGAGACTCTATATCTTTCTTGAGAGTCGGAGTGCCTGGTTGTTTGTGGGTGAATTGTTTCGGCACATCTCGGGGAAAAGGAGGGCAGAATCAGAAGGAGCTCATTTGCACTTAAAGAGACACTCCCAAAAACAGACTGTTCTCTGGAGGCTGTTTAGAGCTGGTTTATGGAGGGTCAGAAACCTCCTACAGTGACTGATCAGTTTTATATTTGGACCATATTGCACAAAAAAGGTTTTTCACTCGGACCTAAAGGGACTATGTTGATACCTGTATGTCATCTTTGGATCTACCACTGGCTTTGCCCACCTGTGGGATCTGGTCTCTGCAAAGAAATAATGTACGGACTGATTATGCATGAGCTGCAGAGAGACTGAATAAAACCCTATGAGCTGTTTGTCTTTAGAATGAGCTGCTTGTTTTGAAAGAGGTAAATCTTATATATTGGACTAAAGAGTGAAGCCCAATAGTTCATCAAAGATCGTGTGTATTCATCAGAGCTCTCTCATCTATCTGAGATAGACCCCCTCCCCTCTCAGTAAAGTCCCATAAAGCCTGGACCCCCTCACTTTGAATAAACATGAGGACAAATGGAGGCCATTACTCTATAAATTAACTTTCATTATGGGTCTGATGTCAGGACAGTGGATCCATAAACCTCTGTCTGTCTGCTGCAGGGATGACGGGAGAGCTGAATGAAACAGACTGTGGCTGAGGGACGGGGGGAAACAGGAGGGAGCTGCACTGCCCCCCCATGGTCAGATACGTGGGCCTGCTAAAAAACAAACTTAGTGATGTTTCAAAATGAGGCTGAATCTTAGAAATGATATGAGCAGGTTTATAAGAACTATAAATCATAGCACCAGTCTTTTGATTTGATATTTCCCTCACATAGAAATATCCACAGCAGTGAAAATACCAGAATTACAAACTTTTGGCAACAAAGTTTGAGGTCTCAGACACCAAGTTAAGTGCTTCATAAAAACTGTTTTAACATCCAAAAAAGGCAACCTAACTCAAGAACACTGTCCAAATTGGGCCAAAACTCTGTCGACATCATCCCTGCACCGTGGCTGTCAAAACAATCCTTATTCTCATGTAATATGTGTTTCAAATGACAAATAACAAATGACAAGAGAGCAGTATAAGAATGCACAAAAATATCAGTAACATGGTTCAACCATCGAAAGCTCCATTCATTTGAGCAACTGGTGGAGCAATTTGTCTGCAAATTTCTATTATCTATGATGACGCTTACAGACTAGTAAACAGCAGTTAGTGAAAGTCAATGGTTTTCATTAATGTTGCAAACCTGTTTGTGCATTAATACCTGTGCACAAACAGGTTTGCTCATTTTGTTTCCATTGAAAACAGCAAATTGCCCATCACACTTAATGACAAAAACTTAAATTTGCTGTCATTAACTAAACTTTTCAGTAGACAAAACAAATTGTTTTTATGTTGTGTTATGATCAAAGGAGTTACTTCAACTATCATTATACAGTTTTTCATGTAAAGTTGGTCTATTTCTTAACTTAAGTTGGCAAAACTTCGATCAGGCTTGGTTTGTGGTCAGGCTCCACATAAACATAGAATTTCCTGAATTAAAGTTTGGCGCAGCGTTATACAATCAGCCACAACAACTCTGTGCTTCTATGGACCTGAAATCAAATCCTGCTTGAGATCGTTGTTATTTCAGGTAGTTTTTCTCACACCTCCAAATGAGTTTGGACCTTAAACTCAAAAATCTAGTAAAGACAGTTCCCTTGAAATTTTGAGCTTTCTGAATTTTGTTTTACAGGTCTTAAGGACTTTTATTTTTGTTGCTGTAGCATCAAAGCAGGATTAGCATCATTTGATTTTACTTATGGTAATATAGTGTGCCAGGATAAAACAGCTGGATGACTAATAATTAGGGATGTGCATCTTGTAACAACGATGCTGTAATGTCCCAGTTCTGTCTGTTCTCCTTTCACAAAATGAAAGAAAAATTTAGTGAAAAAAAGTGTGTAAAAAAGTGGGTGGAAGTGGCACTCATCCAAACCTTGGTGATGTTTTTGTGCAGTAAAGACAGTGAACGAGTTTCTCTGCAATGATCTGATGATTAATGTGGAGAAAAAAGAAATGTTTGACACGACTTTAACCCAAAGTTTACTTAATTAAGTAAAAAACTGAACTCTTGAGACATCATGCAGCCTTTGTTAGAATAGCATAATTTGCCCAGAGGTGATTAAAATCCTTTTGTAGCTGCAAAAACACCTTTTTTATGTTTAAAAGTCTTTAAATCCCCCTGTTATGTCACTCTGTAATGCACTTTGCCTTTGGGAGGTGATCCATCACCAGAGCAGACAGCAGACATGTATGAAGATAAAAATCGTCTGCAGGATAACATCTCATCTTTACCCTGAAGGTCTGCACTCAGAAAACACAATCACAGAGAGGAGGCTGCGGGAACGAAAGATCTCAGACTTCTAATCAGACATGTTTATTTAACCCTTTAACAGAATTCATCAACAGCAGAGTTTAGTTTAAAAATAAAATTTAAGGCTTTTTTGTCTTTGTTCAGAATCAGCTGAAAAAAATGCAACAAATCTGCTTATTTCCTTTGGATTGTTTCATTGTTACAGGTCAGATCTCACAGGGCTGCCTTTGCCTCATATGTCACAGACAGCCATGCTATGAACACGAGTTCTGCTTTGCATTCTGGGAATGAAGTTAGCAAGCTAAGCTACCAACAAATTATCATTTAAGAGAGGAGAACATATGATTGGTTAACAATTTTACAGATGTTTAACACACCTTATGATGTAAATGTATACAAACTTTAACACTGTCAGAGGACACCAGATAGCATGGGAACTTATTACAACCAAACACCTGCCTCCAGAAGGAAACTGTCAGGGATGCAGGAAAGTAGAGAGCAGATTTAAGAAGGATAAGGTAAGGAAAAGATTCTCTTGCTTGTTTGGTTTAGTTTATCTCACTGTATTGGTTCTACCTGTTACACGCGGTCTACCTGCCTCCACCAAAAATAAGGAGAAGGTCTCTGTTGCCTGACAGACAAAACCCAGGGCAGAGAAGTCTGCTCTTACAAGCTCCTGATCTTGAAGCTTCATGTTCATGGGAATATTATGTTATATATGACTGTTTTCATCAACATCTTACTGCTTTTATAGCTCCTGGACCGTAACATTAAAAACAGAGAAGTATCAGTGGTGATTTTAAGTTGAGCTGTCCTTTGTCACTGAGGCTTTCATGTTTTTCATGGGCAGAATCTCAAGGTGCAATCGGGGTAAGAGGTTTTGGGTTTGGGGACCTCAGAATTACATGTTTGCCTCATGCAGATGATGTTAAAGGTATAGAGGAAGTTTGCAGCCAGAGTTGCCAGGTCTGTTGCTTATAAGCAACTTTGGGCTTCTTTTTTTTTTTGAAAAGTTGCCTGTAAATATTGGCAGTTGCAGGTTTTGGTTTTTTGGGCTTGTTCCAAAAGTCCAGTTTCTCATTTGGGCTTGTTGTGCCCCCACACTCAGGAGGTATCTGATGCCCTCTCTACTACCAATATAAACTCAATTCAGAAGTTATACAAACTATTTTGTCCCACTCCAAACACAAATATAAATTTTACTGTAAAAAGGGCGAAAATGATGCTTCTGCCAAAAAAAAAATCCACATAGCCGAATTACATTTATTTCTAACATAGCTGTTACTGTTTTCGCAATAAAAAAGTTGTAGAGGATCAACATAAAGCCTGACTATGTCTGTTTGGTTATAAAAATCAAGGTTAAACAGACTGTATAGTGATAACAGAGTTAGAAATAACAGTAGCCCCTCGCTTTACTTTTGTATAAAGAAAAGGATGTTCCACCAGGCTTGCAGCCAGATGATGTCAAATCATGTTGATTATTTGATTTGATTCTTATGTTAGATTTAGTCGTCATAAAGCAGAATAATACTAATCATAACACAATAAGTAGTTTTATTCTTAGGTTCTGATGTACAATCTTAGCCTGCTGATGTTTTTCACTTCTTATCATTTTGGTTAGAAAAGGTCTTCTTGCAGAAATAACCTTTCCATTTGTGCTCTTCATGATGAAAACAGGATTAATTTGCCAATTAAAGGTGCAGGAAGCATGAAAACAGACAAACAGAGCTGATGAGTTCTTTCATTTCGAGCTCCGCGTGTTCTCGTCTTGTTCCGTGTTGTTTCCTTCACTCCTGATAATGAGCTTTATAAAAACACAAATCCAAACACAGCTGCTGTCTCTCTGCTTCACTTTGATAAATACCACTGCAGATCTGAGATTTAAGTCATGAACTTCTGTCAAAAACACGAGGAAGAAGGAATGAAAATCCAATTTAAGAGGAAAACTGGTGAGTCTGATTCATCCTCCGCTGCTCGCCTGTCGATATGGCCAAATAAATCAGAGACATTAAAGTCTTCAGCCGAGGATGTTTGATATAGAGACGGGCTGACGGCCATATTTCAGCTCAACAATAAAATTCCTCTCATGTCGGCTGAGCGTGAAATCTCACAGAGTTCAACTGTGATAAAAAAAGATCGATTAGTTTATTAGTTTTGATCAAAAACAGAGAGAAGGTCAAACTCAAACACCTCTGCTGTCAGAGGAATTTAAACACAAGAGTCAAAGATAAATTCAACAGATTTAGTGTAAATGTCAGACTTTATTTAACTTTAAACACAGTATTTACGCTGCTTTATCAGCATTTCTTTGGGGTTGTTGAACCAAACTGACACTTAGGAAATTAAAGAGAAGGAGAAACCGGCCAAACTGTTTAAAAAACGTAATCATAAATTAATCTGAGACGCTCCATTAGAGCCGCTGTCACTCTGAGGCCCATTAGTGATTGGACAGTTCAGTGCTGCTTACTGCCATATTGCCAACAACTCTGCATTCATTCTATGGTCCCTGCTCTGCACTGGGCTTGTCACCTTGAGCCCATGAGCTTAAACTGTTTAGAAAACAATGGTATGACATCACACTGGTAGGTTTATTCAGGGGAGCCGGAGTTACAAGCCTTTTCAGGCAGCTACTGGCTCTGTAAAGAGGGACAGGGGTGAAGTCCTAGTGCTGCAGACTTTTCAATCTCGTGCACAGGACTAAATGTTCAACATGTCCCTGACGCATGATGGAGTACTTCTACGCATGAGACAAAAAGTCAGTGGCATGTGGACTTCTCCCTTTTTCCAGCAGCTGTAGCTATAGCCTGAAATTGTTCATTCCCCCACCCCACCACACCAGTGTGACGTCCTGTCACTGATTAGTCAGCAGTTAAATCCACTGGCTTGGGCAGGCAAGCCAGTGAAGAGCAGAGACACTAGAATGAATACAGAGTTGTTGACAACATGGCCCAGAGCAGCAGAACTGACCATTAACCACAGAGAAGACCAGTCAAACAATCAGAGCAGACTGGGTCCACATGGGAAAGGGGGTCTTAAAGTGACCTCCAACAGAATGTCACAAGCAGAGTGAGAATAGAGGTGGATCAGGGGAAAATCTGTAAGGCTTCGTAAACATTTGTGATCCTGAACGTTCTCCAGTGGTCAAAAAACCTTGGGTTAAGTTTAGGAAAAAAATGGGCTATTTAAAAATAAGATATGACATTTTTATACTAAAATGCACAATTCAATTCTAAAAAGACTTCATTTACATTTTAAGTACAATATCGCAAGCGTTTTAAGTGTTTCTAAGCTCTTATTTCTAATGCTGTTCCCCTCAGTGACACCTACAAAAGTCTATTTTATTTATTAGTTTATAGTTTATTTATTTTAATTCATACAGAAAAAACATGTTTTGGGACCAGGCTCTTCCTCAGGAGCTTCCTTACTTTTAAGTGAAGTTAAGGAATAAACATTGGCTTCTGCGTGAGCAACAGTGTTTTTTTGTTTTGCCCTGCATCTTCTTGTTGAAGCTAACATTAAAAAGCCGCCATGATGGAAAAGACATGTCAGCCATTGCACTGCTGTTACACTGAAGACGGCGACATTATTCTGCAGGGACTGCTCCTTTCTTGCATGTCATTCCCCTCTCTCTCCCCTTCATTTCTGATTCTATCTTCTGTGTAATTTATACGATAAAATCTTGACAGCTTAAACATAAATCTAAAAATGAATTCAAATGTATTAAATGTTTCATCCACTTAAATCAGGACTGTGAGGCTGCACATTAAAAAAAAATCTAAAATACCTCCAAAGCTCCTAAATTCCCTTAAAAACGAGGCCTTGAACAGAGTGTGCAGCCCCTCTTCAATGTTGTTGGTGCAAAGCAAAGATAGTTTCCCCCTCATCACTCAGAACAGTGTAAGGATTATTAAAATCACACACGCACACAGAGCTGTTTGACTGACAGCCCTCCGTCCTCTCCGGGATGCAGCAGATGGTTTCTAATTGCTCTGCAGCTCCGTGTCTGTCTGCAGCCGAGACTAAATTGGAGGTTTGAGCTTCAGGTAAATACTCAGACGTTTTTTTTCCCGCAGACTTCAAACACCTGCGGCCTCCCTTCATGCACCAGTCACGTTCCCGCTCCTGGCTTCATTTTTCTGAATGGACTTCCTCTCTTTGGTTTTGGCTGCAGAGTTCTGAATACTGACGTCGGCTCCTGTTGTGAACAGTATTTTATCTGCTGCTGGAGGGCTGCGCCGCTTTTATATCGTTAACAAGATTCTGGGAGTTTTTGTGGGAAAGGAAACAAGAAAGACTTTTCACTGTGTGCAAAGAATCTGCAGTCAGTGAAGGACGGAAAAGATAAATCATGTAAAATAACCTCTTTAGTCATAATTTTATGGTCACAGTTGTAAAACAAAATGACCTGCATGAGTTATGGGCCTTTTTAAAATGTTCTTTACTGAGGATTTATGACTGTTTATTGCTCTGTAGCTCAGAAAAAACAATGATGTAAAAGTGGGAGAGGTAGCGCCCAAATGTCCTGAATGGATTCTTTCACAAAATAACAGCCCTATTTAAGACATGCATCTTAAGCCTTTGTCAAATATGTTTTTTCAGACTCCTATGTCAGTGCATCAAGAGCAAAAGTCTTTATTTCAGCAACAGGGATGGACAAAATGCAGCCTGGGGGCCACATGCGGCCCTCCCTCTGACTCAGGGTGGCCCACAAGTACATTTCGAGGGTCAATAAACTGCAAACATAAAGGAAAGCAAGAAGAATTTACGATAAAAATATTAAAAATCTGAATATTTCCTTGATAATATTTGGTTATTGGAATATATTTAGCTCTTTCCAAGATGTTAGCTGTGAAACTGATGTCTTGATTCTTTAAGAATCTTGTGTATGCAGCTCTGAATGTATTGTATTAATTGGAAAAGACCCATAAGTACATATATTAGGGGGAAAAAACTCCATTAATTACACAGAAAAAGTCACTTCAGTTACCTTGATTCAAGGTTTAGCTTATTTAATAAAGTCTTACTACTAATATCTAAAATATGAACGTGTGTAATTGTTTTTTAGAAAAGCTTAATATGTTCTTTTTGCTTAAAGAGTTGAGTTTAATTTAATTAATTTTATTCTAAAGGGACAATGTAGTTCATATATTTCAGTACAGGACATGAAGCTGATGTGCTTCACGTAGAGGTTTTGCTTTTGCTAATTTCCAACTTCTGTCCTTAAAGTTGGACTTCTGAAAGTACTGTTTTAAAAATGCAACAGTATTCTTCAGATATGCTCAGTAAGGAGTATTTTGCAGTTTGTTTTGTGCCCATCCAGCTGTGCAGATAACATTCATGGACCCTCTGATGGCTGAGGTTGCTTGTTCCTGCTGTAGAGTAAAGAAATCCAATTCCTTCTCCCCGATAACAGAGCATACTCCTGCAGCCCCTAGCTGAGTTTCCTCCAGTCATTAACTCACTGATCTGCATCCTTCCCCGTCAATACCTATTTGAGCTAATAGTGTTTAACAATGCAGAGTGAACGAATAACAGACCAATTATTGACCAGGTATCGACTCTGAGCAGTTGTTTCAGTCTGACCTGAGCGCTCCTCCGTTCATCTGTGGAGGCAACAATTAACTAAAACACATTATCTGTGCAGAGCAGCTGCAGGAAACGGAGGCGAACATCACACTGAGGAGGAGCGATTGGATCTGTCTGCACAAAAGCCCTCAGCTCTGTCTAAGCATCTATCTCTGCTGCATTAGAGGGAAAGTCTGGAGCATGAAATACAATTTAAGAGCACATGATGGTTTTAAACTTCAAATTTAACCTATAACCTCCAAAATGTTGACAGTCCAGAGATGAGGGTGAACCATGTTCATCAGAAATGACTTTGTGTCACCTGCCAGCCCTCGTTAGGGAATAAAATAGACTGAGAGATGGAAAACCTGAAAGCCCCAAAAGTTAGCAGCCTATATATCTCAGAGGTCCACATGTAGCTGGAAGTAGAAGAATGTCCTACATTAGTGGGATGCAGAAAAATCTAAATGTTTGGTCATTTATACCAGAAAACTTGTATTATTTAAAATCATTGAAAATCCAGCTCCCTACATCTGAAAAAGCAGCCCTTGAACAAATGCAGTTGACAGTCCCTGCTGTAGACCTCCCCTCCCCATGAGGGCCAAGTCTGCTCTGATTGGCTGACCAATCTACCCTGCAGTTCAGCGCTGCTTGGCACCATTTTGTTAAACAACTCTGTTTCATTCTACCATCTCTGCTCTGCACTGGACTTGCCAGCCTGAGTCAATGAGCTCAAACTGCTGATGTAAAACCGGTAGAAGTCACACTGGTAAGTCTATTAAGGGGGGCCAGGGGAACGAGACATTTCAGGCAGCTACTGGAGCTGTAAAGAGAGAGAAGGTGACGTCCTGATGTTGTAGACTTTTAGTCTAATGCACTGAAGAGCTCGATTTGGCAAAGGACTCCTAAAAACACACTAACAGACAGATTAAACTCAAGAAAGCAGAATTTAGCCTCCTTAAAACAAACACAGCCTATAAGCTTTAAAACAGATCACTGTCTGCAAAGTGAATATAAATTCAGATTTTCAGGATCGTAAATAAATGTCAACCCTGAATGTGAGACTCCATGGCTTTGACCTTTGAACTATACCTTTTAAAATTGAATCACCTCATCTGATTGTCTGAGTTTACTTCTTTGCAAAGTTTGAAGAGAACTCCTCAAATAATATCTAAGATGTTGCATCAGAATCAAGGATTTGTGCCTGAAGCTCTTTGGTCTTGCCCTTTGACCTTTGTTCTCCAAAGTCTGATCAAGTCATCCCTGAATCAGCGTGAAGGTTTGTGCAAAGTTTGACAAAAATCCCTCAAAGCAAACCTGAGATATACTTTAAAATATCTGGACATGTGTGCAGGATAAGCAGAGAACATATTCTTTGTGATCTCCTCAGAGTCAGAGGTAAATCTGAGGAGACACCTTCAGGGGATGTCCTCGCTCAACAGCTTTGTTTAGTCCTCAGCAGAGGACTTCAGAGATCAGCCTGGACCATGAAGTATGTGTTTAGAGCTCCACCAGGTTCATCCACAGCTCTGCTCTCACAGCGTGAGCCTCAAATCTGCATCTTCATGTTTTACTCCAGCTGCTGGTGAACCATTAGTCTCCCAGAACCATAAAACCTGGAGCTAAAGATCACACGGAGCACTCATTAAGACCTAAACCCAGCCGGCTCTCACCCTCTGCAGCTCTTTGTCTGTTAGATTCATGCAGCAGGGCTCTGCACCAAACTGAATGACATCTGTGTCCTTTTCAGACATGCAGACAAACACAGCAGAGCCTCTGCGGCTCCGTACGACTCTGCAGAGGAACGAAGAATCAGACGGAGCCGCTGCTAACCCCTCGACCTTTAAACGCTTTCATTATTCAAACAGCGTTCAGCTCCGCAGACCAAAAATATTCTTCTGATGAAGCCACAGCGCTGATTCTGCTCAGAAATATAAAGTTTCTCTCAGTCGGAGAGTTTTGTAGAAAAGTTCAGATGATATTTACATCTCCTGATGCCAGTTCTGGTGCCTCAGGGTAATTTGGACCTGATGTTGGCATCAGTTTGGGCATCAGTTTGGGCATCAGGAGAATAAATTGTACCCTTGGTAGGCCATGTGTCCACTCCAAGCATTAACTGTCTCCCTACTGACAGCCTGTCCCTCACTTGTCCACCGCTCCTGCACATAAGTCCCACATCACTTCAGTGGCTCTCAGGTTTTTATTTGTCTGTCCAGCAGCCTCACAAGAGTCCCTCGATGTAGTAAAGCCACTTGCAAATAAATGTGGGCAAATTAGTCACCAGAAAAGAGTCGAGCAGGTCCTCTTTAGCAACCTTTCTCCTTCAATTACAAACAAAGAGGTTTTAAAGCAAACAGTAAGATACTGCTAACAAATAGTAGGTCTACACACAGAGTGCCTCTAAGCTATCTGTGCCCTAGCCTGTGCTATTCTCCCCATTTTCCTCAACACATGCAGCCGCAACATTTTTCCGTACCGCTACGATGCTTTATGATTTCTTTGCTAGCTTACCTAACCTTCAACTTTAATGTGGTGAAATACAGTGGTTATGCTTAGGTGACCAAATTCTGAAAACTCAAAAAGAGGACCCTCAGCATCACGTGTCAACATCTTGGCATGTTGGTACACTGGAACAATGCCAGTGGTCCAGTGTAACGCTTTATTATAAATATTAACCCTTTTCCTACTATGAATGTAAATGGACGCCTGGTCTTTTTTGCCTTTTTTGTCAATAAATGTATCAGAAAATGCCCCTTGAATAATTTATTTTGCACCTTTTTTCAGGCAGAAAAAAGAAAGAAAACAGATTTTAATTTTCAACAGGTTCCTCTTTATAAACAATTCTAAATGAGCATGTACAACACTTTTGAGAAGACAAAACCGAAACTCAACCTATTTTATATTATTTATAATTATTATTATTATTATTATTTTAAATATTATTTATGTTATTATTTTATTGAACTATTTATGAAATCCGTAAAACACGCACTATGATGAAAAAGACAAAAGATGAAGTACGTGAAATGAACTACGTGAAAATACGGCAAAAGAACGGCAAGAAAACACTCCAGAATGATACTAATGTCATTATTTACAATATGTTCACATTGTTTACACAGAAAATACTGATAAATCACCGATAAATGACTCACTGTTTGTCTCTGAACCCCCTCCCTGCTCTCCGGCTCAGTCAGCTCACTTCCCACCCCTCTCCCTCAGGCAACCTAGCCTTTACCGTAATGTACCGTGTATCACTGGAAGGCTCTGCTTCTCAGCTTTCAGAATCCACTGGAATTATCTGGATCGCGTAGATACTCGAGGAGTTACGGTAGGAGGCTGAAGTGAATTCTGGTATGCTGCATCAGTACCAAGACAGTATTTCTACCTTTTACTATACATCAGAGCTTGATTGGTAAACTGGTATTTAAGACAAGAACCATGAAGCAGGCATGATTTAATATTTTAAATGTTTTAACAAACTATTATTAATCTCGAGGCACCACTGGCTTCTTTGGGCAAGAGTATGTGTCCACAATAAGCTGGCTCAGTGTCATGTCATGCTTTGTCTTATCCAGGACAGTAAACAGTGCTTTCCTGTTTGTAGTATTTGCTCAGCTCGGCCCTGCACAGTTTAAATACTGCCTGCTGCATTTTCAGTCACAGTATTGGTATTCTAAGTTGTCATAGCATAGCTGTGTGGTACTACCCTGGCATCCTCACAACAACACAGGAGGTAAAGATAAATATCTGCTCTTTTTTTAATTCTGTTTTTTAACACTTCCTAATGACGGCTTTATACGTCTACATTAACATAAACATGGGACATGTGTTGCACAAAAGCTGACACAGATGCTGCAAAATGCACCACTGATTTATGTTAGAGTGTTTGTGCGGGGTAAGGCAGACACACATCATTTCAGACTGCAGGAGGGTTTTATCCAGCAGTCAGAGATGTGATGCATGAAACTGAGCTTAATCTTGATAAGAAGCAGAAATTATAAGGCAGTAAAACCAGTGATATGATCCAGCAGGAAGGAGCAGAAAGCTAATATTGTTCAGCAGAGAAAACCAACAATGTGATACAAGCTGCATCAAAATAAAAATCATCTTTTGCTGTCCCCCACAATGAGTTTTACGAGTCATTTCGTCGCCCATAAAACAAAAATGATTCTTGCAAAACAACATGATGCTGCTCCTTAAGGCAACCAAACATCATCCTTCTTTGTTTTCCAGACAAGCAGATGAGCAGAGATAACAAATGCTGCGTTCATGTTAAAACTTTGAAACTGTTTCTCTCTTTATCACTATTTTCAGACACAATCAGCTCTTCCTGCAACTTGCAGCCTCCAGCTTACCTTTTCATCATCCCTGTGCATTCATCAGATCCAGACAGTGAAGCCACATCTGGAGGATTTCAATCACAACATTGTCTTAAAATCTGCTTCAATTAAATCATCCAGAAAACCACTTTGAAGCATCTTCCTTGATTGTAAAATACACAAAAATGTCTTCTTGTTTCCAGCAAACCAACAAACCAAACCAACAGCAGGATGGATGTGCCACAGTATTAGACCTGACACGTCCACACTCACTGGCAGAGTCACAACACGCCGTCAGCATCCATTAAACAAACGAGCATTTATCACCAGCCAAAGGTTCCTCTGAGGTCGCAGACCAGTCACTTACCGACGTTGATGACGTTGGCGGACAGGAAGTGGCTGCAGGGCAGGCTGGAGGTGCTGACGTACGAGTCGCCATCCGTCGTCACAGTAGTCCTCGACCTCAGCGACGGGTTGGGGGAGTCGGTCACCATCGCCATCCTCGCCGCTACAGACTCCATGATGATGGATGAGCCGGTTTAATCAACCCGGTACCAGGTTTTAAGGTGTGTTTCCAGATCCAACAACCAAACGATCCGTTCTTTTGGAAGCTTTAGTAAAATCCTGTTGAAAATTCTGCTTTTGGAATCCTTCATCAAAAAATTCCACAAAAGTTGGATAAAACAAAAGCAGGTTGAAAGCTTCCTCAATCCAAGTCCAGGTGTCAAGAAAAACGGGACGCTGGTTAAAAACTGAATATCAATCCTGGGTCCAAAAAGTCAAAACTGTATCCATGAAACCTTTCAGGAATTCTCCTCGCAGTCCAGCTCCAAACAGATGTCTATTTGCTCCTTTTTCTCAAGCCGAATTGGAGGAACTTCTTGATTAAAAACATCTCTGCTCGTCCTGATCCAAGCCCTTGTTCAGTTGCCTGCAAGAGAAGACAAAGACAGGACCAAATTTAGAGGAAAGAAATATCAGGTTTGGCTTAAAACATAAGCAAAATGTCACAAACAGCAACCAAAGTTAAGGACAAACTGGCCAGTTTAGGCCTTTGCACACTGAATCCACTTTATTCATCTTTAATGATCTTGAGTTTTGTTGATTTCGTTTGCATGCTGTTTTGAAACTTTTGTCATATGTTTTCAGCTCGATGTCCTGTTTTTTTCACACCTGTCTGGATCATTTAAGTTGGGTTTTGACAAGGATTGCAAATTTCCAGGTATTTTTTAAAGTTGGAAACTGTCCATGAGAATCAGCAGGAAATTATGAGAACAAACCTGGAATTGACAAAAATGAAAGTTGGCCTTAACAGGTCATTTGGATATAGTTGGGGAAAATGTATTTCAGCATAATCTTGACTAAAAAACAGATTTCATGCAAGTGCACCTGAGAATATCTCTGCTATTTCATAAACACATTGAGCTTGTGGACATAAAGTGAAGCTGAAATTGATTTTTCAGTAAAATAATTAAAAATAATAAATCACTTACAAATAAAGATGTCAAAATATTTTTTTTTAGTTGCGCTTTTTGTATAGATGACTAAAGAAAAGGTTTATATTCATGTTCCATATGATAAATATCCCCAATTTCCAGTTAATTCCCATAATTCCCATGAAAAGTTTTCAATTTGAAATATTTGAAAGATAGCTTAACTTCCCAATAAAACGTTTCTGGCAATTTACAGAAAAATTTCTGCCCCTTTGCAACTGTAGTTTTAACTTTTTGGAGCAGCAACTGCAGCATTGTTTCTCTCCGTTTGCACTAAAAATTCACTTCAGACACCACACCGGGGATTTCAACCATAGGGCATAATACACAAGGATAAAATTTGTACTCACAGCCACATAAAGCAGGAAAGACTGAGCTGAGAAGAAACAGGCACTCTTATAAAGGTGTTTTCTTTTCGATCTTGGAAAACTAATGATGCATCTAAGTGTCTCTGTGAGAAGGGGCTTCTAACCAGCACTTTATGTTGGTAGGTTACGAAAGATAACTTCACCTTTCCAGTATCCATCAGGTCACTTTGATATTTGATAATTCCCCTTAATCAAGAAAATATCACCTACAGATTATGAAAACAAGTCAAAGAATAAGGCTGTGGTATCACTAACAGATGTAGACCTTGGAATTATTCCCCCAAACCGATGAGTCCGATCACTTTCTCTTCCGCCATTGTTGCTGACAAAGCCGATATTGGAAGTCCCCTCTTGATTTTTATAGGTCAGTAAGTGAGAAGTGACAAAAGTACAGCAGGGCCCCAAAAGTTAAACATCTCAGTGATTTAAAAAACCCATATCAATGGCATCTTAATGCACTGAGCGCTGGAAATGTGCTCCCCCAGCTAAGAACATGTCAGTGGTGGACTTGGTCCAACTTTACTCTTTACTAAAGTCCATGTGTTGGTACTGAGCCATGTCAGGGTGCAGGGCTGCTGGTTTGGCTTTCTGGTGTACAGAGGGACTTGCAGAGTCAGCAGTTCCTCAGTATTTCCCGTGACCCTGGTGTGGTTTTGTTCTGATAAATAACTCTTTTTCAGCTCACGAGTCAATAAAGCGTCTTTGGGATGTCGCTCTGGTTTGTGGTCTAGACTTCACTCAGCACAGTCAGGTGTGGCTCAGACAGGTGTGTTTGTCATTTCTATCAGAGACTCTGCTCAATGTTGGCAAAAATCAGGTTTACAGGTGGAAACCACAACTACATATCCGAAAAACATATCCGACAATATCACCTTCACATGAGGGCAAATCTTATTTGGTCTGTGGGGGAAACAAGTGTACCTGGAAGAAAAACACAAATGCAGAATGAGAACACGAAAACTCCAAAAAAGACCAACTCAGAGAGTCAGACCAGCAATCTTTATTTTGCTGAGAGGCACGAACAAAACCTGCTGCTCCACTGTGCAGCCCTGGAAAAAACATGATCAATTATTTCAGAAGTTCTGAGCAGAAAATATTTATCACTATTCCAGACTACCCAGCTGCTGATTCACTTTAGGTTATATGGTTGGTGATTCGCCCTTTTCAATCCTTACTAATTACAGACATGAAGGATTCACATGTGACATCTGCTGGATTAATCTTGAATCACCAGAGGTCACCAGGTAGGACTGATCACGTGTGAGGAGGTCTCCGAGTTTTATCGAAATGACAGAAAATGTCAAAACTCATGTTTAATGAGTGGCCATGTGGCGCTGTTTGGGTGGTAAAGGGACTTTTGTTGGTGGAGTTGAAGTCTTCTTTAACTGTCTTAGCTGCATGCCTAAAGGTGTCTGTGCATGGGCCTGCTCAGAGGTCACATGAGGTCACCTCAAACCCCCTCTGGGCTCACTCAAACTTCACTTAACCTCAGAACAGCTATACAAAGCTCCTTGAGCTGCGTAGCACCGAACAGGTCACACAGACAGAGATGTGAAGTGACAGAACTACAGAGAGAACTGAAGAAAATATAGAATGTAGATGGCTAATTAGCCAATCACATGGCAGCTCAACACATTGAGGTATGGTCAAGACAACCTGCTGAAGTTCAAACTGAGCATCAGAATGGAGAGAAAGGTGGCTTAAGTGACTTTGAAACTGCTGATCTACTGGGATATCAACAACAGGAAACTGAGGCAGGCTTACAAAAACATGATAAAAGAAACTTGTGAGAATACAGTTATTACCCAGTTAAACCCCATTTAAACAAGGTTCAAACTAACTGAACATACCAAAACCCAGTTTAACTCGGGTCAAAACCATTTTAACATCATTATAACCCAGTAAAAACAAGTTAAAACAAAGTTTTAACCAATTACACATGTTAAAACCCAGTTAAACTTTGATTAAAAACAGGTCAAAAGCCATTTAAATGAGTAAAAACTAAAATAAAACCATGGCAAACATATTAAAAACTCATTAAAACCCAGTTTAACTTAGATTCAACTTGGTAAAAATAATAAAAAAAAAAAAAATACCAGAGCAAAACCAATTAAACTACATCTAAACCCAGAAGATTTAAACAAGTCAAAAGCCTTTAAACTCAGTAAAAAACAAAATATAACCATGGCAATTAAGCTGAAACTACGTCTCAACCCAGAAAACCTGGTTAAACTTTAGCCAAAACCATGTTAGCAACATTAAAACCACAATCCAACAAGGTTAAAACAAATTAAATATATTCAAAACTAGTTAAAAAAAATAACTTAGATTAAACAGGTCAATAGCAACCAAACTTGCTAAATATTTTTTACGTCTCTCAAACACAGTTATGAAACAGCTAAGGCAAGTTAAAACAAAGTTCAGACCAATAAAACATGTACAAAGACAGGTAAGCCCAGTTAAACTTTGATAAAGACAGGTCAAAGGCTATTGAACTTAGTGTAAACTAGAATAAAACCATTTAGACTACATCTAAATGCAGACAACCCAATTTAAACATAGGTCAAAACCATGTTTTCATAGATAAAGCAGTTATAACTCATTAAAGCCAAGTTAAAACAAGGTTCAAACCAATTTAACATGTTAAAGACTAGTTATTACAAGTTCAACTTTAATTTATCCGTTCAAAGGCAATCGATCTTAGTAAAACCAAAATTAAACCAGGGCAAATCCACTATAACTACATCTAAACACATAAAACACAAATCAGTGTTTACTTAACTGAATTACAGTAATAATCCAGTTAAACCACATTTAAACCAGCTTCAAACTGATATTCAAACCTCAGTTATAAACAGTTAAACTTGGATTAAAACACGTCAAAAGGAATTCAACTTAGTATCAACTTGTAGATCTCCATGTTTATTTGATGTGCAGCCTGATGATGGTTAATACAGTGTCTGTGTGTGTGAGTGTGTGTGCCTTTGTATGTATGTGTGTTTGTTTGCGTTGGAGGCAATCAGGGTTTGGTCTGCACGTCGGCCTGGCAGGACGACGTGTTCAGATCTGTTTTTTAAGGTTGGCGGTCAGATTGCTTAAGCTGCAGGTCTGAGCACGCTCCTTTAACCATCGCAAACACACACAAGCACACACCAGAACACGCACACACACACACACTCTACCTGGATAGAGGAAGAAGGTGTGTGTTTAGGGGGGCGGTGTGTGTTTTACTATCGCTGGAATGTGAGGAGGTAATTCCAGAGCCAACAGGCAGTCGGATGTTTTTCACCGTCCCAGTGTTTCATTCTCACACAGAAATGCTAAAACTCTGAACTCTGGACGGCTCTTATTCATAAAGATTACTGAACATGGACAGCTTGACAGGTATAGAAAATAAAAATAAGTAGATTTACATATCAGAAAAAAACATAAACGGGCCGTGAGGGGCATCTTTTATATGAAACAAATTCACAAAATGAGCATAAGCAATGACGTAAGGATAATTTATCGAGTTATCACCTTCAAGGTTAAAAAAAATCCATGTCCATCTGATTTTGGGTTAAAAATTTTAGGGCACGGGCAAAGTGGCAAGTAACCAGGCACGACCAATAAGCACGCTTCTGCCGGCCCAGGTTCGAATGTGGCCAGTCTGCAGAGTGTCCTCCCCCTTTCACAAGCCCATCCACTGGCTCTCTCTCTCCCCACAATAAAAATGCCCAAAAAATCATCTAAAAAAATGTCAGGGCATATTTGTGAGCTGAGAGTAAATCCTCAGCTACAAATAATTTCAAAGTTTCTCTGTGAGATAATTTCTCTCCCTAATCTCAAAGAAACACTGGGACCAAAAAAACGGTTAAATAAGCAAATATGAAGCAATAGTTCCTGTTGACTTAAAAGGGGAGGCAGGACTTGAGAGCAGTGTGACGTCCTATTATCAGGGGAAGGAGTGATTTTATGAATGAAAGATTTGTTGGTCGTGACTCATCTTCAAACTGCAGGAAGCACTTCAGCTATCAAAACAAAAAGAAGATAACAGACTGGATTTTTACGTGAGATAAAAATCTGCAGACTCCTCTTCTGGTGCTCTTCCAGCACGTGATACCAGCTCATGTCAGGGCTCTTCTTCTACTCCATCAGGGTGTGAGGTTATAAATGTGGCATTAAGACTGTCCATCAGAAGGAAAGTATCATCTGTAGGGGCATCACCAGCGGGATTTCCAACATGGGAATCAAACCCCTCTGTGCTTTTCAGTCGTATTTTGTCTCTCTGCTTGTAATCTTCACTGAACCAAATATACAGCAGAAAGATTCTGCATGTTGCAACCTGATTTCTTATTTTTTTACCTGATTTTTATGCTCTAATCTATTTTAATGTCTCTTATCTATTTTAATGTCTTTATTTAAACTGCTATACTGTGTATAAGAGCAACTAAAACAGCCGAATTTCCCCTTGGGGATTAATAAAGTATTTCTAAATATGATTCGGATGGTATTTAAACACATCACCCTTGGCGTGTAAAGGCCTTTATTCTTGGACTCTCTGCTTTTTGCTGCTCAGTAGGTTGACTTAGTTTGTTTTTAGAGCTTTCTTTAAATATATTAACCTTGCTCAGCAGCTGGATCCACCTGATTTATTGCCTGTAATGGTAAAAATGGTAACTGGCCTCTTTTCTAGTCTTTGCAGAATGTCCATCAGCATCATCACCTTCAGGCCCTTTCATACCCATTTACACACCACTGCTGCGTCAGTGGGGGCAACTTTGGGTTAAGTGTCTTGCCCAAAGACACATCGACATGTGACAGCTGGAGCTGGGCTCAAACCTGCAACCTTCTGATTGCCAAACAAGCACACTATCAAACTGGCAGATCCATCTTACCAAGCTCCAATCTACAACGAGTGTGCTTGGCTGGAAGAGGTGGAGCTACGAGCGAGAAGACAGCAGGAGGTGACTGCTAGTAGAGATTAGCATAGATGCTAACAGCTTCAGTAGCAATTTTATCAGATCTGGACCACATTCCTTGATAGAAAGGATATTTACCTCCGCCAAGGAGGTTATGCTTCGCCAGGGTCTGTCTGTTTGTCTGTTAGAAAGATTTCGCAAAAACTATTGGATGGATTTACAGAGGTGTGGTTTGGTCCAAGGAAGAAGCCATTACATTTTGGTGCTGATCCTATCCAGATTGACGTCACAAAAAAACATTCAAGTTTATAATGGCAAATCCCATTCATTCACGGCATTAAAGGAATTGTAGTTTATTTGCTGACGTCAACATTTTTCAAGCCTACATCACTACATTTCCCAGCTTCCCTTGCAATGCCAGCGGAGGAGTTCTCCACGCCGCTCCATCTGCTGTCTCTACTCTGTCTCCAGCATTGTCCCACCCACAGCTCCATCTGATTGGTTACACGCTCTGGTTACACGTAGAGTCACGGCACAGCGAACAGCCAATCAGCAGTGAAAGCTGTGCATGCAGTTCTACTCACAGACACAGCGGAGAGGAGGAAACGTTCTGCCAGGCACGGTTCCTGGAGCCTTGGTTTCTAAGATAAATTAAGGCAGCAGACTCTCCTGAAATTGCAATAAACATCCCAGTCCTCTACAAGTCACAGCTACTAGTAACATTACTTTGAGCCCATTAACGTCATGGAAACATACACGGCAGCTCTGCTCGCTCGCAGTCCTTCAAGCCGTGCCTGTTAATCACTTGAAACAAGGTTGCTGATAATGTCAATACGGAAATAGTCCGTCATAGCAGAAGTCTGTGTGTGTGTGAGTAAAAACCCCCAAAATTCCACATAGAGCAAATGCGCCACACACTGAAGCACCGTGGTTTTGCTCAGACCGACAGGCTGGAGACATCGCCCACTGGAAGCGTTGCGGCGTGCACAACACCAACATCTGAACAAGCAGCAGCAAACTGGTTCAGTCAACAAGTTACTAGACCCACTACTAACTAGGTCACTCTATTGGATGATATTTATGTCAACAATAATCACACTTCTTACAGATTGATATTTTTCATTCCACAATGTTCATGTTAATAAATATAGGACTATAATGTTGGGTGGAACTGAGCTGCTTGGCAGAGGTCTGCGCTCTCGGAGTGCGTTTCTAGTTTCGCTCTGTTTCCGACATGTTTTGGTGAGAGCTTGTTCTACTTTACACTGAAGCAGGAGTACCTGCCTGCTACATTATCGGATTGGAGGTGATGAATGTGATTGAAGGAACGATCGGCCAATCACCTGCTGGATATTCTTCTGGAAGGTTCCACCCATCTTCAAACACTCTGTTGCACGATCCATCTGGTGTCACATTATAACATATTCTTGCATCGGAGAGAGCACGGCCGTCATGATGAAGACTCAAACGAAGATCCACAGAAATCTCTGCGCCCACATCAAGCACATGAATCCTCACCTCGCCCCTCGAGTCAAACAGAGCGATTACGAAGAGTAATGACACTAACACAGAACAAAAGAGTTCCTGCAGGCGCTGACACCTACCTGCAGGTCGACACCCTCGTTTCTAACAAAGAAGAGCGAGTCAGAGACAAGCCGTAGCAGGTCACGCACTTAACCTCTGTTTCACAACACCCAGCGTGAGTGAAGTCAGAGAGGCGACCTGAGCTTTCACATCAGGTCATGTGAGCGGGACGTGACCATAAATACACCACACAGAGTTGACACAGAGCTGTGGCTGGGGCTAGTATCAGAGGACTCGTACAATCTACAGACCTCAATGACAGTGTGAACGATGTGCGAGGTGTGCCGTCAGAGCGTGAGTCAGCTCCAGGAGAGTGAGCTTGAGTCTGTGGTTTGGACTGACGACGGCTGTTGTGACTAACGTGATACCAAAAACTGTGGAGTACAATGTTTAGACAATGACTGAGACAACAGGATGAAGAAATAAGACACATATGACGAAATCTAAGAGCTCCTCAAACCCCCATTTACACACTTAACCCCTGAACATTCCCTGAATACACCAGCATTGCCAGGTCTGCTCATTATAAGCAACTTTGAGCATCTTATTTTGAAAAGTTGCTTGTAAATATTGGCAGTTGCAGGCTGTGTTTTTTGGACTCGTTCCAAAAGTGCAGATGCTCATTTGGGCTTGTTGTGCCCCCACACTCAGGAGGGATCTGATGCTCACTCTACTGCCAATATAAACTCAATTCAGAAATTACACAAATTATTTTCCCTCACTCCAAACACTAATGTAAATTTTACTGTTAAAAAAGGCAAAAATGATGCTTCCACCAAAAAGAAATCCATATAGGCAGAATTAAATTTATTTGTAATGTAGCTGTTAGTGTTTTCTCCATAATAAAGCTGTAGAGGATCAACATGAAACTTAGATAAAAGCCTGACTATGTCTGTTTGGTCACAAAAATCAAGGTTAGACAGACTGTTTAGTGATAACAGAGTTATAAATAACAGTCACGTCTGTATAAAGAAAAGGATTTTCCACCTCCAAACAACGGATTTTTGAATAAGTAAATTAAAAGACAAATAAGAAAAATGTCACTGTGAAATTGAAATGTCATGTAGATGAAAATTAAAACACACAGTATGTAGATTTCTCTTAAAAAAAAAAAAAAAAAGTAGTAATATGTCACGTTAGAAAAAGAATAGCTGGAGGTTGCTTGTTTTGGGCTTTTTTTCATTGACCTGGTTGCTTATTTCAGTAGAAAAATCTGCCAACTCTGGAATTCACCTCAGCGAGCTGCATGTGTGAACACAGACAGCAGGGGTTTTCATCCCTGATATGTTCCTGCTCACCTTTGACCCCCAATCCCTACATCATATACCTGGGTAGCGTCCTGACTACGCTGTGACCAACGTCTCGTGTCCTCATCCTCTGTTTTCATATTTAAAGAGCTGCAGCAGCTTAAAACACAAGATTATAAGGTCACAAGAGAACTACAACTCCATGAGAGCATTGTGAGATTGCACAATAACAGACACGTATAAAGGAAGAGCAACATGTAAACACAAAGTTCTATTTACTGTCTGCATTGAGATTATCTCCACATGGTGCTTTATTTTGAAATTACCCAGAAACTCTGAGGGCTCTCTCTGTGGAAACAGATGTGGGTTTGGCTCCTGCTGAAAACCAACAAGCCAGATGGAGACAAATCGAGTCCAAAACAAAGCCAGCGTTTGCTATTCTAATTATGATTATTTAAAATGTTTAAAGCTTTTATTTTGAAGGGTCCTTGAAAATGAGTTGAGTTTTTTTTTTAAATGTTTTGATTCCTTTTTCAGAGAAGCAGCTTGTTTGGGTATCTTCTTAATCCAGCGCACACAGAACTTCACATAACAGGAAATATTGAATAAATCAGCAGCTGATTATGTTTTGATGCTGATGCCATGTATGTTTGAAGAGAGAGAAACAGCAGTATGACATGATTTCACTCCCACGGCGTTAACACTCAGGTCTCTTCCAACCATCAGGTTGTGCAGTGAGAGCGAGTGAATTGTGCATGTTAGTCTTGTGTTATAAATGATTCAGTTTGACACCTGTGATGTCAGTTTGTTTGTTTGTCCGTCTGTCTGTAAGTATGACAACTCGAGAAGTTATGAACAAATTCTGATGAATGTTTCAGGGAATGTTGGTCATGGCAGAAGTGATTCGGTTTTAGTGATGTGAAGCTGGATGCAGATCCAGGATTTTTAAAAGGATTTCTTAAAATTGCTTGATAAGCAGCTCCATGTTTTCAGTAATAACTCTTCTAACGAGATCAGGCAGCTATGGCGGAGGTTTGAGCTCTCTGAGCACTTCAGCTTGTATAAGGTACGACGCACTGATGTGCATTTTGTCAGAGCAGAATCAGGGATGAAATGTGTACCCACTGGGGATAGAAACTTTCTTTGAAGGAAATCAGATACAAGAGGGGGAATGTCCCGATTTCCACACAGCTAAGTGTCATAAAAATGACATATTCTGAAAAATCAAATTGCTTTTTGTGCTGCTGCACTTTATATATTTATAATAATCAAGTACTGTATTAACAGGATGTCCTGTTATTTTTTAATATCTGTAGCTAAATGCTTGTCTAGAGAAAATGAGAGATCATCTTTCAGTTCTTAAAGGTGTTTTTTCCATAACAACTTAATTTTTTTTAAATCTTATGGCACAAAGAGAAATCTATACCACCACTCAGAAGTACCTGTCTTTATTCAAATGTCAACTTAAGGCAGATTTTTTTAAGTGTTTTGATATGTTATTAATACCAAACTCCTGCAAAACTTATAAAATTAATATCAGAGTTGTTTTTTTTTCCTTTTCTCCTCTTTTTGTCTTTTCTTGGTGAAATGTTTTTAGGCCTGTTGTCAGTCTTTAAATTTCTCACCTTGTCCTGTCAAGATTTGCCATTTTTTACTAATTTATTTACATACTGAGTTTTAATTTGCTTTCCTGTCACTTCTGTAATTATGTACATTTTAAGGAAAAAAAGAAAAATAATATCACTTTTGTGCTCAATTGCTCCATGTTAAAGGTATTTGCCCAGAAGTACTCCTTTATCTTGTGAAACAAGATGCTGATATAACAGATATTAGTTTGATATATTTACAGTAAACTTAATTTCCAATCTCATATTTCTAGCTGAAACATGGCGGTTTGTATTTCCCACCTGAAGGAACCTTTTGTTTCAGTGAACTCTTCCTCATGCTGCATAAATTCACGTCCACACACACACACACACAGACCTCTAACATCAGCAGCCAAAGCGCTCACACACTTTCCCTGGAGGCTGCAGGCTTTTCAGGCTCTCAGGTCTTTATCCCAGGTGAGGTGCCGGGTTTCAATACTGTTAAATCCCCCGTGACTGAGCTGAAAGAGGCTGAAAACCAACACCCAGCTGAAAAACAAGCCTCCACAAAAGGGATGGAGAACCGGCTTTTCCCAGCAAACCACACTCACCCTCTCGGCTGCCAAACGCGGGCGGTGGAGTCATCCAGCAGCAGGTCGGACAATGTGCTGAATGTGTTCATCAGAGGAGAGGCAGGAATCACACACACACTGCTACTGTGTCTTTTTGTTAAAGTGAGAAGCAGAAGCAGGAAAATCTAAGGCCCTGTGGTTATACTGTCGCCTTCAGCGGGGTTGAGCTCATAAAGTTTACACGAGGAGTGAAGGCCGCACCTCCACATCATTAGGCATAATGACAACATGAGTCTTCTTGAAGCTTTCTGTTCAGTACTTAAAACCAGCTTGATTACATTTTCAGGAATAATGGAGCCCATACAGTTGAGTTTTCAGCAGTGTGTTCACCACATTATGGGAGCAAAAGCTGCAAAGGAAAGAATTTATCAATTTCCACTTTTGTCTTCACGTCTCTTTTGAAAAATCCAGAAAGTGAATGGATGGATGCTCACTATTGCGGTAAAGCTGCCATTCCTCCCTCGTAGCACCAAAACTACACCACACTTGTATCAAGAGCTGTGCATCTTGACGAGTCTCGCAATTTCATTCGATTACAACTATTAAATAAACAACTCAATTCAATATCACGATGCATCACGATACAAGGCATTGTGTAATAGCCATGATTTTCCATATTACTGCACCAGACTGTTTTTGATGTTTAAAAAAATCCAAGTAGGCAAATAAATATGCGCTCTTCTATCAGTTGGAAATGGCTTTTGAGATCAGCTGCAGCAGAAATGTCTTTTTAATGTAAACCATAATAAATAGAACAGAATAAACCCATATTTATCCCACAAAGGGAAATTTGCAATGTTACAGCAGCAAAGGGGACAGCAATGATAAATAAACAAATAGACTAGAAATAAAAAAAACGTGTGCATTATTATAAATATAAAGACTAGAAATCTAAAAAATAAAAAACTATAAGGTAAGAATTATTTACACAAAATTTGCACAGTAATTGCATGAGAATATTGTACGTCCTCTGCAGTATTAAATAGTTACTGACTGTCTCTGCATCGATGCATCCATTAAAGTATTATTTTTGACACCCCTGCTTGCCGCTCCCTTCTCTCTCACCAACAAGGACACTGATCGGTCCAGTATTTCTCTGACCAAGATTATGTGTCTCATCATGAAGCTTCTGAAAGGAGGGTCCACTTGGTGGCTGACACAGAAATCAGGAGATAAGGTAAAGTCATTTTTACAAAGCTTGAAGAATTTTCTCAAATGGTAACTATGATGCTGTGTTACTAGAAAATCCAGGACGCACTGACTGACATCTCAAAACATAACTCCTCCAGCCCCGGCTGTTTCACTCCTGAAGGCATAAAAACATCAAATCAGCTTCAGACTGAGTGCCCGCCTGACTCAGAGCCAAACTGGAGGTGATGAAGTTTTCTGACTGAGACATGAAGAACCAAGAAGTGTGACAGAAGAAGAAAAACAGCTTCAATCACTTCACCCCCAACAACTTTTTCAATCTGCAGCTCCTCGCTGAGCAGAACTAATGCTGCTCTAACTGAGACAAACTCTGGAGGGTTAACACGATACAAACATCCTCTACGAGTTAAATCTCTGTCCTCATGTTTAATCCACTGACGCCTAAAGACTCACTCACTGCGCTCCTGAAAATCTGAAGTAAAAACGAAGTTGCTCTCAGATCATCTTAAGGGATCTTCATGTCTCCAAAAGTCTACGACTTTCATCAGCTTCATTTGTTCAAGGGCCAGTTTTTTTCTTGACAGACTTTCTGAAGCCTGTGTTTTAAAATAAACTAAAAAAATATATGAACATTTACAACTAATTAACATTAGTTCAATATCTTATTACTTCCAACTGTATGTATTTCATAGCCTTTAAAAGTGAGATCAGTCTCTATCACCCATACAGCATATATATCTACTGAGGGTAGTTGTGATACCTTGGCAGGGGCTCTTGTGTTTTCCTTCACACCAGTTTTCCTGGTTAGATTTAATTTCTGGAGAGGTGGATTTATGAAAAACAAATGAAATACGATCAAATTTCTGAACAAAATATGTTTCAGTCCAAATAGAGTGGTGCAGGAATAAGTCCAAAATTGTGAAGTGAGCTAGCAATCAGCACTTTCGGCTCCTAAGTTCAAAAGTCTGTGAGGTTTTAGTAGAGCTTTTCAGATAAATACCTGAAATGAGGTCAGTGTCGAACACGTACAAGGTTTAAACATTTCAATCTGTACCATAAGATGCATCTGATATTACCCAGCTTTGAACTATGAAGCATTATTGTGTGTTTAAAGAATGTTAGCTAACAAACTGCTAACAGAGCTATAAAAATGTCTGGAGACCCTAATGCAAGCTGATTGGTTTTTTACAAACAGGGGCACCAACTTCATCAGGTCACACCTTTGGTAAGGAGATTCACAAACAGAGATATACTCCAGATCAAAAATCTTAAGACCAGTAGAAAAATTGAAAGAATTTGCATTTTGCACTGTTGGATGTGAAGAAGCTTCTAGATTTTCAAAATGTTAAAAGAAGAAATGAGAGTGAGAGGCAAAAAAAAACTTAATTTAGGTTCATCTAGGCCTCTTGATGCCAGTGTTTCCTGGAAGCTCACGTTTGCTCTAAGTGGTGAAGATGGCTTCATGAAGGGCGTCCACTGTCTGGAACCAGTCTTAAGATTCTGATCAGGAGTCTATAATGTGACATTGATCAATGGAAATGTGGGAGTGATTTTAAGTCTTGATAAAAGCTTTTTAATCTGGCCAATTACATTTCAGCTTAAACTAGGGAAAATTCCTGAAGACTCTCATGGTGAACACATAAGGTCGCTTTGATACTCAATGCATTTGGTCCAGACCAAACAAACTCTGTTTTTTTTTTTTTTGAAAGTGTGATTGACTTTTGGAGGTGTGAAGCTCATACAAACCCTGGTCTGCCTGAAAACAGGGGGTCTTGTGAATCACAGCTTGGTTTGTTGTGAGTGTGAAAGCCTTTCAAACCAAACAAGGACCAAACAAGGCAAGAGAAACAACAAGTTCCCTCCCCATCACAGTAGTAGTCTGGGGCTAGTTGGGCCTGATGTGGCCCCCAGTCGATTGCTGCCCTCCATTTACATCTAAACTGGGAAGAGGGGAGTGGGAATGACAGCATATCCGACTTATCAGCGTTCAAGTTACAAAGTCAGAAAAAACTTGCAGATACACCAGGCTGTTGTTAGCTGTTGTTAGCACGTTTGCAAATACTACAAGAAGAATGTAAATAACACTATAACAGCATTTCCATATATTCTGTATATGTCAAACAATACTATGTATACGGCTGATTTAGACCGACGAACACGAGTCAGAAGTGCTAATAAGTGGAATATTACAGGAGCTTAATAACTGTTTACACCTGGGACAGCCATCATAGGGGGTGGTGAGGATCCCTTGACTTTCCAGTAGGAAATTCTGACCTCGGGGGGCGTTCCAGTTGAAATTTCCAACACTGAACTCGGAAATCCCGACTTCCCACAACTGGAACGGAGCAGATGATCACTGGTCTTTTTTTATTTGACTGGAAATTATAGTGAGTTTGGGACGCCATACAGAAGTACAAATGATGACGCTCTCAAGTCACCTGAAACCAAAATAAAGATGGTACTGAAGAAAAGGACAGAGAAGATTCTTGATGGACATTTTTTAGGATAAATACAGTCAAGGCGGGTTGAGCTGATACCACACAGTGAAAATGCACCAACCAAGTGATGCTCTGTTTTGCACCACGAGGAACTGAAGTCTCAACAATGAAGATTTTAACTGAATAAGTGAATGATAACTAATAGTAGCAAAGAGAGCTGAATTTTAGGATAATTTAACAGATCTGTTCTTAGAGGTCAAAGAAAATCTGAAGGTTTCTGGAGAATCCTGAGGCTTCCTCTGAGCTCATCTCCAAGTCAGATAATCTCCACTCGTCTGGTCAAACAGACGGTCCACGGCGGTCAGCATGTGGCCAGAAACAAAAGGTCAAAGTGAGTCAAAACCACACGGACGGGATTAAAATCCAAAATTATCTCGTAGAAGAAGAATAAAATGAGTCTCTGAAAAGGTCAGGATGTGTTTTAAATGTCCGTGGATGTAGCGCGGGGGCAGTGTGTGTTTTGTTATAGCAAGCGAAGGTTAATGAGATTCACCGTGTGACAAAGATAAAACCAAACAGGTGGTCCCTCTGTCTCTGGATGTTAACGTGATCCTGTCCTGTTTCAACCTGCCGACACTTTCATCTCCATGTGCTGCAGAGTTAATTACACACTTCACACGTTAATTACTGTTCCCAGCGCTCTGTGTTTCAGCCCTGATTGATTTTATAATGTAATGACTGCTGCCAAAGCACAGCATTTACACACTCACATGCGGCCACTTGTTAGACATACAAATGAGCCAATGAATCGTAAATTATGGAGATAAATACGTTTTTTAATAACAATGAGTCAGCAATCGTTAAAGTTTTCATTAAAGTTTAATCCAAATAAAGCTCAAACTCAAACACAACCTCAGCCCTAACAGATGACTGATTAAAACAAAATATAAGAAAAAGAGTCGGGACATTTTTCACCGAGCTTAGACGGGGCACACACCCTGAGATAAACAAATATTGTGTAATGTCATCTCTAATTGAACAATTGATTCTTTAATAACACATGAGCAGAGCCCATGATTTATGGGCTAATGATCTGATGCTCAAACATGCTCTGATGATAAATATGAACCGAGCAACAACAACGAAATCTTATTGTTCCCTCAGAACAAAAAAAATCTCTTCAGCTTCAGGTTTAGATCAGCCGAGAGGATAAAGATATGCTGAACAAACAAGCTGGAATGGGATAATGCTCTTTCACACTGCAAAAAGAAAATTAAATTAAAAAAAAATTAAAACTCACATCTAGATGAGAGTATTTGTCCAATTTCTAGTCCAAAAAATCTCCCTAGGCTTATTCTAAGGCACAATTCCCTGACATGTCTGGATTAACATCTTATTTGCAGATATTAGAACTAAATATAAGGCCTGAGCTGCTTGTAATAAGTAAAAATAATCTGCCAATGAGATGAGCCAAATTTACCTTGAGGGGTGTCTTAAAATGAAATGTTCTATCCAGAGGAGTTATTAAAGCTGAATTTAAGACCCTCACTGAGTCAAACCTTCCTTGTTTCATAGGCAGATATTTTCTTATCATTACAAGCAGTTCAGTACCTTATTTTTTGCCTTTTATCCCTTGCAGTAAGACTTATCAAGTGAATATGAATTAAAATAAGTGCTTTAGGTATTTTTGGCCTGAAATTAGACAAACACACTTGCTGAGATCTGAGTTTTTGCAGTGCACTATGACAGAAGACTTCACATTTTTGTCTTTGAAAGCATCTCATCATGAAATGATCATGTTTATATTGACAAAATATAATGTTTGTTTTATATACACTGCCTGGCCAAAAAAAAAGTTGCCACCTGGATTTAAGTAAGCAAATAAGTACGAGCCTCCTGTTGGATAATTACAGCATGGACGATTATCTTTCAGCTGGCAACAAGTTATTTAACCCCAGTTGATGCAATGAGTAGCTTCTCATTTCTTAAACAACCATGTTGAAAGACACATCCTGTGGTCGTGGAAAAGATGTTAGTCTGTTTAAGAAGGGTCAAATCATTGGCATGCATCAAGCAGAGAAAACATCTAAGGAGATTGCAGAAACTACTAACATTGGGTTAAGAACTGTCCAACGCATTATTAAAAACTGGAAGGATAGTGGGGAACCATCATCTTCGAGGAAGAAATGTGGTCAGAAAAAAATCCTGAATGATGGTGATCGACGATCACTTAAACGTTTGTCCAAATCAAATCGAAGAACAACAACAGTAGAACTCAGGGGTATGTTTAATAGTGAAAGTAAGAGCATTTCCACACACACAATGTGAAGGGAACTCAAGGGATTGGGACTGAACAGCTGTGTAGCCTCAAGAAAACCGCTGTTCAGTAAGGCTAACTGGAAAAAAGGCTTCAGTTTGCTAGGGAGCATAAAGATTGGACTCTGGAGGACTGGAAGAAGGTCATGTGGTCTGATGAGTCCAGATTTACCCTGTTCCAGAGTGACGGGAGCATCAGGGTAAGAAGAGAGGCAGGTGAAGTGATGCACCCATCATGCCTTGTGCCTACTGTCCAAGCCTGTGGGGGCAGTGCTATGATCTGGGGCTGCTGCAGTTGGTCAGGTCTAGGTTCAGCAACATTATGGCCCAAAGAATGAGGTCAGCTGACTACCTGAATATACTGAATGACCAGGTTATTCCATCAGTGGATTTTTTCTTCCCTAATGGCACGGGCATATTCCAAGATGACAATGTCAGGATTCATGGGGCTCAAATTGTGAAAGAGTGGTTCAGGGAGCACGAGACATCATTTTCACACATGGATTGGCCACCACAGAGTCCAGACCTTAACCCCATTGAGAATCTTTGGGATGTGCTGGAGAAGGCTTTGCACAGTGGTCAGACTCTCCCATCATCAATACAAGATCTTGGTGAAAAATGAATGCAACACTGGATGGAAATAAATCTTGTGACATTGCAGAAGCTTATTGAAACAATGCCACAGCAAATGTGTGCTGTAATCAAAGCTAAAAGCGGACCAATGAAATATTAGAGTGTGTGACCTTTTTTTTGGCCAGGCAGTGTATTCTATGATATATTCTTGGTGCAGCAGGTTAGTGCTTGTGCCTCAGGTTGCTGGTTCAACTACCTGAATCAGTCAGGGCTTTCTCAACTTACATACATTTTCCCCAGATACTCAACAAGGTAAAGGTCAAACTCTACCATGCAAAGACAAAGCCTTATATCAGCAACACCCAGAAACACTGCCGGCTTCTCTGGGCCGAGCTCATCTGAGATGGACTGAGGCAAAGTGGAAAAGTCTGCTGTGGTCTGAGTCCACATTTCAGACTGTTTTTGGACATCATGGACGTGGTGTCCTCCGGGCTAAAGAGGAAAAGGACCATCCAGACTGTTATCAGAGAAAAGGTCAAAAGACAGCATCTGTGATGGTATGGGGGGGTGTTAGTGCCCATCGCATGGGTAACCTGCACATCTGTGAAGGCTCCGTTAACACTGAAAGGTACATACAGGTTTAGGAGCACTATGAAGCCTGAGATATGACAACAGAGACCCCGGACTGTTGAGCAACTGAAGTTGAATATCAAGCAAGAATGTGAAAGAATCCCACCTACAAAGCTTCAACAGTTAGTGTCCTCAATTCTTCTTCTGTCCCAACGTTTTTTGGAAAGTGTTGCAGCCATCAAATTCAGAATGAGTGAATATTTGCTAAAACCAATAAAGTCTGTCAGCTTGAACATTAAATCTCTTGTCTTTTGTAAGTCACTGTTCTGTTTTTATTTGTTTTACACAGCATCCCAACTTCATTGGAATTGGAGTTTGTAGAGCTGCAGACCTGACACTCCCTCGCTTTTAAGATGTCTCACAACCAAGACCCTGAAAATGCTGATTTTTATTTACATAACATCACATTTATTAATTTTTTAAAAAGGTCTATTTGTCAACAGAAAAGTAAAACAGTGGCTCTGCTGATATCAGACGTGTTGAAACAAATTTCACCTTCATCACCTCAGGAAACTGATGACCTTTCCCTACTCTCTGAAACACCCTTGGGGGTTTACAGTCTGAACACCAATTATTCTAAAATGAAGCATAAAAAGGTTAAAAATTGGGCCGACTTTCTAATGTTATTTAATCATTTGTTCTTGTTCCCTCATTTGACTTGTAAAATAATACATCTGAATGTTTCATGGAGATATTTTATAAACAATTCTTCATCAAATGTGTTTTTTATAACCTCAAATGGAAATGAGTCCTGTTTGATATTCATTGGATTGAAATAGGGCACTGAGCTGTGATTTAATCCAGCAGGAACATGCAAATGAAGAGGCGCACTTTTGATGAAATACACTCTTTGAGTGAGTTCATAAATAACAGGAATACGGCCACAGACACAGTTGGAGAAACATTTGTCTTTGAATCACTGTGTTCTGTTATAACTTTTAAAAATATTGTTCATAAAAGCTTCTTCTCCTATACATTTTCCCTTTTCTATATTAGGATGAAAAAAACTGTCAATTTATGAATTATCAAGGCCTCTATGAAGAAGAGAAAAGAAAACTTTATCAATTACAAATCAACAGTTAATTGGCAATATTAATAAATCAAACAAAAACAATTAAATTCTTATGCACAATCAGTCCCTTAATTTACCAGTTATTTCATGGCAGGGTGTGGGGGCTGAAGGCTTTACTTCTGGCAGTTTTGGAAAGAAATGGTGTTCCACAAGGTTCTATCTTTAAACCACTGTCATTAAGACTTAAAATAATAATAATCTATGACAAACATCACATTTACATGCAGTTAGAAAAAGTCCATTTAGTGTGCCAGACTGACCAAAACCTTCCTAGTACTGGACTGGACCCCCTTTCACTTTCAGAGCTCCTTAATTCTTGGTGTCATAGTGCTGGAAACATCCCTCAGAGATGTTGGCCCACATCTCCATGATAGCATCACTCTATTGGATTGAGATCTGGTGACTGTGGAGGCCACTGGAGTACAGTGAAGAAGCCAGTGTGAGATGATCTGAGGGTTTGAGACATGGAGCTGCTGGAAGTCTCCGTCAGAAGATAGTCCACTGTGGTCATAAAGGGATGGGCATGGTCAGCAACAATACTCAGGTAGGCTGTGGGGTTTGAACCATGCTCAGGTGGGACTAAGGGACCAGCAGCCGCCTGAACCACTGATCCAAGGCAGGATGGATCCATGCTTTATGATTTTCACACCAAACTCTGAGCCGACCATCTGAATGTGGAGCAGAAATCCAGACCAGGAGACATTTTACAGTCTTCTGTTGTCCAGTTTTGGTGAATTTTAGTCTCAGTTTCCTGTTCTTAGCTGACAGGAGTGGCCCCTGTGTGGTCTTCTGCTGCCGTAGCCCTTCTGCTTCAAGTTTCAACGTGTTGTGCCTTCAGAAAAAGGTCTTCTGCAGTAGTTGTGACAGGTGGTGATTTGACTCACTGTTACCCGTCTATTATCTTGACCCTCTCTCTCCATTTGTCCAGAGTCACTGCTGACAGACTGGTGAAGGCTTTAAATGTCTCCTGCTGAAAATGGACCAAGCTCTTCATCCCGAGGGAGTGAGCACTGAGTGGGGCCTCATATACCGTTTACAAAGAAAAACTGTATGCAGTGTGTTTCCTCTTAATCAAATGTCATGACTAAGTTGGTCTTCATGGTGTTGGTATTACTGTTAATTAAACAACAATCAGAAATGCTTTCATTTGGGTCCCTGGCCTTTATATATTCTTTTAAAAGCACAAACACACTTAAATATACAAAAGCAGGGCAATATCAGGTGCATTTTAATGTTTTCAATTAAACATTAAAATCCCGTATGCATGTGCTCATTGTGGATTTGTTCCAGACGTTTACCCAAAAATATATTTTAAAGTCCAATATACTTCCAGCCTTGGGAACTGGATATTGCCAATTGCTAACTCACCTCTGCATTTTTAGACTCATTCCAGCAGCTGTCTTTATGAAAATATAGTAAGAAATCTAAACACCGTGAAGGAGTAATGTCTCGGTATTAGTAACAGCTGCTTACCTGGAAACTTTACTAGTAAAAGACGAGTAAGATCACTTTGTCTTTCGCCATTGATGTTGATAAAGATAGATTGCAGATAGTGGAGGTCCTTCCCTCTCAGAACTTCACTGATCAATAAGGTAGAAGTGATATTGACAAGCACAGTGCTGTTCTAAAAGTTGGACTGTTTTCATCTTACAGTGCCTCAAAAACAGCTGAGGGTTTTTTGATTGTTTATGTTTTATTGCCTGGCACAGTGGGCGCTCTAGATTGGCATTGTTTTGAAATAGAGCAAAGCTGGAGTGAAAAATGACAGCTGTTGAGCAGGACCCTAAAATCTGTTTTTAAAAAGAGTGCTATATGGATACTGAAACCTCTGAAATGCTCATCCTAATTCATACCCAGCACCTTGCCTATTTTTTTCTTCGAGGTACCTGCATTCTTGATGTAAAACTTTGACATATACAATCTCATGCTTTCTGTGGGAAGTATAAACAGACGTCCTGCTGCATGTGCTGATATACTCAGTGACTGAGGGTGGGGACAGATCTCCTCCTGAACATGGTGAAGTTTTGTCTGAGCAGCTTTTTAACTTTGACTCATACACCTGGCACCGTCCCCTTTAGTGCATGCAGTCATATCAGCTCCAAACAAAGGCGGCCCTGTTTGTTTTACCTTATTGCCTCATAAAATATCCTACAGTACAACAGGCTTTCTCCCGCTCCAACAGCCTGAATGGAGAGCCTGACGTCATGCTTTTAGACTTCCTGCAGTACATGCCAGAGGCTGAAGAAGAGTTACTACAATTCAGGACCTGTCTGATCCATGTGATATATGCTTACACACCCACAGGAACTGCAGGGAGGTGAAACAAAGACATAAACATGAACAGATTATTTTAAGTGCTCAGTTTGCTTTGACTTATTACAACATGACATCCAACATCTCCTAATGTAAGCCAGACCTACCACACAGCTGTTTGATACCTTCACTTTGTGCAAAGCTTTACATAAATCCCTCAAAGTGTTCTTAGGATATCAAGTTCACAGGCAGGAGACGATCATGAGGGGGAATCACTTTTTTCTCTTGACCCAGACATGTTAAATCAGGTTATCCATCAGTTGGAGAAGTAAAATAAAAAAAAAGAAAAAGAAAGCTAGTGACCCCAACCTGATGGTCCCGGACCAGAGCACCTGAACTTCACAACCCTGCACTGTATATTTTTTCATGTGTTTTCCTTCATCTGGTCACTCCGGTGTTTTTAACATTTTCAGTCATTCAAACAAACAACTTTTTAATAATGGATATTTGCTGTGAAAAATCCCAATGATAAAAAACTCCATACTGGCTATCAGGATTCTTCTCGTACCAGCTTGGAACTTTAATGCATCTTAAAATCAGACTTTATAAACTGATGATCCCCTAAAGAAACCCCTCAAAGACCCCTAAAATCACTGCAAACAAAAGCCATAAAACAGGAGTTTGAGGACTCCTGGATGTGTGTCAAAGGGCTCTGAAGCTGCTCAGACATTCATGAAGACTCCTGCATCCTTACATCACTGTACAGGTGTGTGTGTGTGTGTGTGTGTGTGTGACCCAGACGTGGGGAGTGTGTGACGGAGCAGCAGAAACAGATGTTGTCTGAGGTGATTACAGAAATAACTCTCTGTGTGTCGACTCAGCAGGTGTCGCCTCTGCTTCCTTCCATCTCATATGTGTGTGTTGGTGTGTATTTATGTTTCTGTGTTAGTGTGTTTGTGTGTGTTAAGTCCTGTAAGGATGTCCCTTTACAAACAGCCAGCCGCCCACACACACTGTGAAACAGCTCCCATGATACTCTGTTGTTATTCTGCTCTTGTTCTCAGTTTAACCCAATAACAGGATCATTTCTCACAATAACAAACAGCTGATACTGAGGTGGTGATGTTGGCCTTTAAAAAAAAAACACACACCATACTTTCACAGTGCTTTAACCTGCTTTATACTGTTTTTAAGCCTATAATATATACAAAAACTTTAATATCTAACATGCCAAAAATGATAGAAGTTCTTATAGTTGGTCACATCATTTGGATAAACTGCATGTTGGGAAAACTGCAGTCTTACTACAGTACAGAACATTATATTTTTGATGATTTCACTTTTTTTTTTACAAGTATCAGTCTTAAAAATTAGACATCAATTTTTTTAGTTAAAGTACAGTTCAATAGTATTTATCATTAAAATACAAGAGAGAGTATAATTTAAAGCATTTGATATTAAAAAAAAAAAAAATCATTTATCAACAATTTTAACAACCTTACCTCCAACACCACTATGTACATTCACCTCCGCAGGTATGTTGAGCTACAATCATAGCCTACTTAGGCAATTCAGGTGTTGCAAGTAGCAAAATTTGGCAAATTTACAGCCCTGAATATTTCATACAAACTACGGAGGCAGGCGATAACATGGGGTCAGTGCCTGAATGGGAAACTGTGGAGCACACTCAGGATCCCTTAAGCTGGGTGCACATTTTAAGATTATCGGACTGTTTTTGTCCCGACTTTCCCCCTTTCTCGACCAAAGATGGCAAACTCCAGATTATCATCTGTTTTATAAGATTATCCTATCAGATTATCCTGTGGTCTGAGGTGTGTTAAGAGTGAATTTGTCCCGATAATCAGCTCTGAAACGGGTCGGGGCCAACAATCGTAAATGTTAAAGTTGTTCAATATTTATCAACAAAAATCTTCATGTGTGTGGGGAAAGCCGAAGACGTGAATGTAGCCAATCAAGAAGCAAGCTGACTAAGGAACAAGGAAGCAGGCGTAAATAAAAACAAACATGACCGACCTGAAACATAAACTTGGGTGGAGCTCAGAAATGGAGGACCAGCTCATGTGTTCACGCTGTCTTCAGGATTTTTTCCACAGACTTTTCTTTTTTTTAAGTTCAGGATTGTCCCAAGACCACCATCATTCCCTCTTCTCATATGTCCTCTTCCATGTTGTGTTTTCTGGTTGTTGCTGTGTTTCTTCTTCTTCATTTTTGTTAGATCACGTTTGATCAGATTTCTGTCTTGGTGGACTAGATTCTAGCTCGGTGGTGGGACAGAATGGTTATGCGTGTGCTGTGCTGCGTTGAGATTATCGGAGCACACCACACACAGAACGATCAAAGCTGTTCAATGCCTAATTTTTTTATCTTCATCAATCAAATATGTAACACTGCCCCCTGTGTTATCTCTTTTCAAAACTTTATTAAATGCTGTAATCACACAGGTGGAGATATGGACAGTAAAGCTTTGCACTGGTGAAAGTTTGACTCAAAAGCTTCTCCGTAAACATCTGACTGTAGGCCAAAAAGTTTCTGTGTCGGTGTGGACAGGGTCTTGGTAAAACAAGCAAACAAGCTCTGCAGAGTGAGACAAGCAGAGACGAACAAGGCTGTCCTCCAGCACTTTGTCAATCTGCCTCTTTGCTCCTTGGCCAAGTCATTGTGAGTGACAAGAGGGAAAATAATAAAAATCAGGGTGAAACAGCCATTAAGTGCAGCTTCATGCTCCATCTCACAGGTAGCTAAGACTCCAAAAGGATTCAGAGCAATCAAGTTGACTTCAGTGTTAATTCAGTGGGACACATCCATCATCTGTCCCACTTTATCCCAGCTGACCCCGGGGGAGAGGTGGGTCACATCCCAGACTGGTCAGCAGCCAATCACAGGGCAAACATGTAAAGATCAGCAACCATTTCAACCACTCTCACCTTGGAGCAATTAAGAATCATTGATTAACCTAACAGGGATGTTTTTGGTTTTCAGAGGAAATCAGAGTGATCTGAAAAAGTCCAGCATGCACGGGGAGAACGTAACAGGAAGACCTCACCAAACTCAGGGAGGAATATTCTTGCTGTGAGGCAACAGCACTACCCACTGCACGACTGTGCAGCCCCAAGATGTGAAGGAAAAGCACCTAAAGAACAGGTAAAACATTCGATGCTTTGAATAAACACCCAAAGTTCATTTCAGTTTTCTTTTAGCTCATTAAATTAAGCACCAGTGTTTGCATTTGAGTTTTTTGTGCTGTTGTGTTCAGTTCTAATGAGAGTTCCTATGTCAAAGTACAAGCCATTATGATTTTGTCTTGAGAGTGATTCTCTTGACAGTCAAATCAACCTGTTCCTGATATAAACCAAGTCAATGATTAAAAAGTATCATCCATTATCAAAACAGCAGCACAGGTAACTTTCACCTGGACTGGAGCCTTCAGACTCAGATTATCGTATCTGATCTGAGTCTGAACTTTCCGACACGACTTTAAGTCTCGTCCAAACATGTTCAATGGGGAGCAGAGCAGCTGAGATCATTACAGCGTCACAATCAGACGTCTGGATCTCCTCTGCTCTGATGCCCTGAACTCAACACAGTTTGATATTCAACACCTGGAACCTGCAGACGGTCAACTCTGTGTCCTACCTGTTGAATCCCAGCCTCTCAGTGCTGAGAGCTCCTCAGTGGTTTAGTCCAAACAGCGAGTTCCTCCCTCACCATCCACCTTCCATCTGCAACAAACACAGAGTGGATCCTGAGTTTAGGGAGGAGGAAGAGAAGAGAAGAACCGCGGCTCCTCCCCTCTGAGAGCAAAGTTCAGCCTCCTGGTGTGCAGGACGGAGCGACGACCTGTCCAAGGGTTGAAGTGGAGAGTAAAGGGAAAGGAGAGGGTTTATGATGGGATGTTCTCGGTGGCCGTTATCGTACACCTCACCGGCTCAGGGAGCAGCGTGGGGAGACAAAGGAACTGGTTCTGCAACTTTTTCAGATCCCAGCAGAGCTGCCGTCAATGAATGGATGCACTTCACCCACTCACAGAGAGAGACGCCGTGTACAAACATGCACACAGGGCTGCTCTGAGGCCCTCTGAGGGCCCTGGCAATAATCAATGAGGCCCCTCCCCATTTACAGGATTACATTGGAGCTTTTTGAGGGGCTTTTACTCGACAGAATGACCATTCATATCATTAGTTAAAGGGGTAGTTCATGTTTTTAACTGGGGTTGCTCCAGGCTTATGGCACTGGTGAATATAACAGCCAATAAAGCAGCATCTGACCTTTCCTGATCTGAAGTTCTTCTCTCCCCTTATCCACTGTTCAGATCCTCTCCAGAAGAAACAACAAACACTAACTTATATCAAGGAGCATCTATGCCTTACACTCTTGAGCAATTTATCAGTTTGGACTCTTTGCCTAGAGTCCAAACTGAATTGGGGAAACAAGGTTTTTGTTATGCTGCCCCCACCGCTTGGATCACTGTGCAATGCTGGTCGTTAATTGTTAATGTCCTCAAAACTGTTGCACCTCCACTGTCAAACTGCCTTTTTTCCATATTTATTGTTTGTAATTTATTGCCTTGATCTTTTCTTGAATTTGTATTTATTATGACGTTTGCTGCTGACCTCTTGGCCATGTCGCCCTTGTGAACGAGATCCTGACCTCAATGGGAATTATCTGGTTAATAAAGGTTAAAAAAAAAACTTCACTTCAACTGAACTAAAAATAAGTGATTCGACTCGAGTGATGATGACATGTGAGGTTATCTTTATAAACCGGAGGAAGATCTTTTACAGATGGAGTCAGAGGGAAGGAGAAACTGCTGTGGAAACTGAGGAGCAGGACAGGTCACAGGTTGCTTGGTGGGCCGGATGCATGAACAGTGAGTCCGTGAACCTGGTGGTCCACCGCTGTCAGGAGTTGGACTTAGTAAGAACACTTCTCCTGGACCTTTCTGGTTCTGATGGGTATATTGAGCACAAACACAATGTTCTGTGCTACAGAGAGCGGAGTCCCGATGTTCATACTCAAGACAAAAAAAAAACAAAGGTCCTTGCTACGCGTTGGAAATTCATCCTTCTTAAAGCTGCTCTCTACTTTCACACATCATTGACAGTCTCTCTGCAGTCCCCTCTACAGGTGTTACAGTGTAATAAGTTACCATGTTAGCTGATGTCCTCGTTGGTCTGCTATGCCAGCGAGAGTTAAAAGTCACTCCTCTTCTGCACTAAGTTTTTTTTTACGTTTTTAGCACAAGATTTGTCAAACACATGAAAAAAGTAAATATCTAATATCATTCATAAGACATTCAACCTCCTGTATTAAATGGCCCATTCTGAAGCTAGCTTAGCCTGCTAACCCCTTTCCCAGAATGCAAAGCGTGACCCGTGGTCATAGTAACGTCGGCTGTGACATCATGACTCAAGGCTAGCCCTACTTTATTGTGTAATTTTGTCTGTTTCAAAATACTTATTTATTATGTTTAATGGAATAAAAGAAGCTAAAACAACATATAAGTTTGTACTTGACACAGATAATGTAGGGATTTGTTATATATGGATGGGTCTCTGTTGATTTGAGGATCCTAGGCTGAAAAGATTGTGAACCCCTGCAGGAGGCTCCCTGCAGTAAAAGGACTTTATTCATATGTATATTAATATTTATCTTTACATCATATTTATACTGTTCAGTTCTCATCTGTACAGCTCCTTCACTACACCTTCTGTATACTGTATACTGCCAGGTTGTGCTTTTTTCTTTTGTGAGCCTATTGCATATTTTGTATATTCTTTATATATACCGAATTCAGTTTTGCACTATTTCTACCTATTTTTATACTTAAAAAATTGCTTGTATATGCAAATGTACTTGGCAATAAATCCAAATTCTGAAATCCTTTGTCCCAGCTGCTAATGTTTTTTTAAACAAGCTGTAGGTGAGCTTGATGGGAATGATGCAACGGTGATACTGTGCTGACTCTGTTTATTTACTTGTATCTGTTTGTATGCTTTTACTGTGATGAGAGATATTGTAAGAATGGGTGTTTTAACTTCTGTTGCAAACCAAATTGCGCTGAGGGGACATTAAAGACTTGTAGTTCCTCCTGCGGCCGCTGAGCGTCGCTGTGAGTCCGTGAGCAGATTTTCATCCTCAGAGCGACAACTTCCGTTTTTGCTCTGGTTAGCTTGGTGGTGCTTACTTTTAGAACTACAATTAAGGATTATTATTTAATTTGCACACTTAAGGGTACTGACATAAGCATTTTACGGCAGATTATTGCTTACGTGTGTTTTTCTGTGCGTCTTTGTGTGTCACAGCGTTTCCTGACATCCATATTTAGCATGTAGCTGTTGATATGCTAACGGAGCAGGCTGCGGTGTGGATGGAGTTTTTTGCTCTGAGTGAGTTTTTCGCTCTCATTCTGGATCTTTGTGTTTTACCATGACAACATCAAACCTTTGACTCCCGTCAGTGTTAACACAGCTCCTCTAATGTGAGGTCGCGATGCCCCTGGCTCCTGCTAACCAGTGTCAGCTGATCCGGTCCAGTCAGAAGGATGAGTACTACCAGAGCTTCCTCAGAAACAGCGCCAACGAGGCCGTCCAGGCTCTGGCAGGTGAGTTTATGGACCCACATCACTCAGGTGTCACAGGTATTCTACTTTATGAAACCAAACTTACGTCTCTGCAAGCTCCCAGCGTCCTCCTGTTCTCCTGTCCTGGAGCAAGACTCACGTTCACCTGTAGTATTTTCAATGATCATTAACAAATCAATTAACGAATCAATGAACGAATCAGCTTCAATTGGTCCCCACGGGGCAGTTCAAGCACAGACAGCAGCAGCATGCAAATGAAAACACAAAAAATTAGTAAAACTGGGCAAAACTGCTTACTGCTTTTAGAAATGTGAGAATATTTTCTGTTAATGAGATAATTGACAAAAACTTACAATATACACATCTGTGAAAATGAATCTGCTCTGTCAAGCAGGCAAAAGAAATTCTGTGGTTTTATTACTATACCTAAAAACACAGACCAGGCTTTTGAGACATCATATAGTAAAATTCTCTTATTTTTATTAAAAGTAATCGAATAATTTGGGATGATTATCTTGTTACTATTATCATTATTTGGCAGCCCATTATGCTCCATGTTGCTTGTGTATTGTAGATTTTGTGATAAATTACTCATAATGTCTTGCAATGAGGTTAATCTTAATAAATATATATATCAGCCACACATATCAGCCATGTAGCGGCTGGAATATCGGCAAATTATATAAACGTACAATGTTGATGCACCTTCTCATCACTGCATGGGTACACTTAAATATCGGAGGTTTCATTTTAACAAGAGTTAAAAGCTGTTTTTCTTGTTTTACATCTGTTCATGTGATAATATACTGTAACACTGAAAGAAACAAGTCCATTTTTGTTAAGCACTGAGCTTGTGCTCTTCACCTGAAATATCGGTATCGGCGATAATGAATTTTAAAAAAAATCAGATATCGGCAAAAATCCAATATCGTGCATCCCTAAAAACAAATGACATCATGTTGTTTTTGTACTATTTAGGCAGTGTTAGGAGGCTTGTTTGCTGTGTTTTGATCACTTAAAATAGAAAAAAATAAGCCTTGTATCAGATGGCATTGATATCATTATCATAGACATTTTTTACAGAAATATCTTAACATTTATTCATCACATAATTTGATGACACTTTGTTATTTTAAAATAGGATGCCTTGTTGAGATAGACATAATGTTTGAGAGCTGAGTCCATTCAGCTCTCAAACATATGAAGATATTTTTTTCTCCTTTATTCAGCGCATGCAGTCTGTGAAAGAGCTTTGACTCGTATTTTCATCTTTAATTTCTGTCCGTAGGATCCAAAACATGGCTGGACTGGAGGAGGGAGATCGAGCTGCTGTCAGATTTTGCTTACTATGGATTGACAACCCTCTCTGGTAAATATGGTCTAAAGCTCATGTCCATTTAGTTTTCCTTTTTGTATATTTAACAGATTTTGTTCTCCAGGTTACCAAACTCTGGGAGAGGAGTATGTCAACATCATCCAGGTCGACCCCACCAAACGTCGCATCCCGTCTCGAGCCAGACGAAGCCTCCTCCTCCTCCTCCACGCCTTCTTCCCGTACCTGCTGGATAAGGTCCTGATGTGCCTGGAGAACGAGCTGGAGGCGGGCCAGGAGAGCGGAGGGGCTGTGGGTCGGCGGCAGGCGGCCCCTGTATGGTGGAGTCTGGAGTCGTGGTTGAGGAAGTGGACGCGGCGGGCTGTGGGGCTGCTGACAGAGCCGCAGAGGAAAGCGTGTCTGCCGGTGGTGTTCGTCCTCCAGCAGAGCCTGAGCCTCCTGCACCGCCTGCACGTGGCCCTTTTCTACATCAGCAGCTCCTTCTACCACCTGTCCAAGAGGGCGGCCGGGGTCAGCTATGTAGGTGCTCATTTACATGGTTATAAAACTCTTTAAATATAAATGAGTAAATGTTCGAAACACTTTTAAGGTCATATCTGTAACAAGGGGAACTGGAAAAGTACTCAGAGAGCGCAGACCTCTGCCAAGCAGCAGTGATTGATTAATTGAGGTGGTTTCAGTGTTTAAGTTCACTAAATGCATGAATAGTTAGCTGGATGTAAAATCAAAAAGCAGATTGGTTCAGAAATCATGATTTGTGTCAGTTAAATCATCATGGTTATGATTTTTGTCACAGCGGAGCAGCCGCCTTCGGAGTTTGGAGATTTAACAGGCAGTTTTAATCTGTTTTTATTCTGCACTGAGTATGTCAGTGTCTTCTTCTCGCTGTGTTTTACAATGAATATCAAGAGGAGAGTCTTTAAGAGAGGAGACAGATTACTTTCTGCTGTCAGCCTGTAAAATGTGGAGTGAGGGGCTTTAATTGATTCGTCTTTCCTGGAGACACCAAAGCTACAGGGCTGAACATCATGAGAGAAGCAGCTGCTGTTATTGTGACAGAGAGTCAGAGATCTGTTTTAGCTGCAGGTTTTATTCTGTAGGTTACATTAGGGCTGGGAGATATGACCTAAAAGGAATATCCCAGATTTTTCTCCACAAAACTCAATTTACGATTTTAATCCATTTTTTCCCTCTCAAATAAAAAAAAACATCCAAGTGACAAAAATTATATTGTTTAAGTTTTGCCTTTACGTTAATAAATATACACCAAAATGGAACAGACTTTCCCTCATATAGATTAATACATGCTGTAATTAATTTAATTTTGTTAGGATAGCAACCCGGTCAGAGTCACATACATCATCAGTTCCTCTAATGAAGAGACTCAAAATTCTTACCATTTAGGACATTAATATTTTTCAAATATGTGTTTTATTTACAAGATACTTTCAAGTGAGGGGAATATTCCTGAACAGTTCAAGATGTATTTTAAAGAAAACTCACAGGTTGATTCTTACGATCTCCATCCTTCAAAAATTCTTACTTGCAGATGTCAGTTTTATTCAGATATAGAGGTCGCAAATTATGGAATAGCCTTTCTCACCTGTTCAGGAAATGTCCGTCAACAAATTGTTATTAAAGATGTTTAAACGACCATTTAATTACTGTTTTGAAATAGTTTCTCTCTTTCATGTCAGTTATGTGTACATTTTTTCATTATTTGTTGTTTTTGGTTATAGTCATTATCCCTGTGAGTCATTGGCAAAACAAACCCTCATAGAACTCACACGCGATCATACACGCCACTCACATTTTCTATTTAATCTTTCATTTTTTTCCCTCTTTTTTTAACTGTTGTATGTATTTTGTTGCTAGTTTGTCATAACTTCTGAGTGACTTGTTTTTTTGTTTGTTTTTGTTTTTGTTTGTTTTTGTTTTGTTTTTTTTTGCTTGTGTGCATATAATATTGTGTAACTTTAATATACTTTAGGTGGAGGCTTTAAATAAGCCCTTTGGGCTTTTTGCCTCCCCCTGCACCTCATATAATTTGTTATTTTTGACTTTTTTGTATTTCATATTTGTGCAAAATAAATCAAAATTAAAACAAAGTGTTGATGATGTAGTTTAAACACAGGGAGGTTTGTATAAACATTGAAAAATGAGCTATTTTCACAGAATATTAACAAGGAACCATCTGATCAATATTTTATCTCATTTAAGAAATATTTAAAAGCCTAGACGTGCTTGTGCAAAACCTGACAGGGCCTACCATCATGAAAACTGTACACTGTCAGTAATTGTATTTTTAAACATTTCAACAACGTATGGTTGGAGTAAGATGAGAAAAAAAATCTAGATTTTTAATATTTAAATCTTCTGCAGAAAATAATTGGATTGAGTGGATATATTGTCCAGCCCTTGGTTATATCGATGTTGATGTTTCTTCTGTTCTTGGTGTTTAGCTGCGTGTGACGGGCCTGGATGGCGATGACGGGAGCATCAGGAGCAGCTACAGGCTGCTGGGCGCTGTGTCTCTCCTCCAGCTGCTCGTCACCGTCGGTCTGCAGCTCAACAGCTTCAGGCAGAGACAGAGAGCCCGGCAGGAGTGGAAACTCTACAGGAACCTCAGGTACTCACGATGTTCACGACATGACAGCCAAGCTTTCCATCTAGTCATATATCTGTCCCTCTGTCCTGAAGTCCATCCATCCATCTAGGCGTCTGTATTTGTGTAATAAAACGGTGAAGAGTAGAAATCTGTCCAGCGGTGCTGTGGCTAAATGTAAAGAGGCCTTTCCTGCTGCTTTAAATTCATAGGGCTGCATCTAATGTTAATGTTTCCAGAGGCAAACACAAGACCTATCTCTTTAATCTGGTTTTTTACCTGAATTTAATCTACTCATCTTAACCTGTTTTATTAATTTATGTTTTATCTTATTCTCTATTAACTTCAGAATTATCTGAAGCACCCTTTTTTATTATTATTTTTTTTTTTATTTCATTTCAATTGATTATGATTTATTTCATGATATTTTTAATTTACACTTTAACCTAACCTCCAGTGTTTACTCATTTTAAACCTTTAAGATGGCGTTTCCGTGGTGCATTGTGGGTACATAAATGTTCCCGTTAGTGTCTTTTATTTATTTATGATGCATTTAACAAACAGTTGTATGGATTGTGGGTCGTTAGGGGATTGGTGGAGTGGGTTTGGGTCGTACTTCCTTTTGTCTTCTGTTAATTTATCTGTCTGTTTGTAAAGCACTTTGTGCTACATTTTCTTGTATGAAAAGTGCTATATAAACCAGGTCTTAACCCTCATATCTTCTATGGAAAAGTTACAAGAAGCACACCAGGTCCCACCAGTGGACCATGAAACTTAAATATTAATGTGATGTTCCTCACTCATTTTGGACGTGTTGGTGTCTGTATTCATGCAGCATCATGGTGTTTCTACTCAGCTGTGAGTTGTTTTTGAGACTTCAATCAATCAATCAATCAATCAATCTTTGTTTGTAAGGCTCCAGTTCATAACAGGTGTTACCTCAAAGCTCTTTATAATAAAGCAGGCTGAAGCCAAACTCTGTTTTATCGATATATGATTGAAGTCCAGTTGTCTTCCACTCTTATACCTCTTAGAGCCAACACAGCCTGACAAAAGTTCTAGTTTCCTCTTTCCTTATTTTAAAGTGGCTTCTGAAGACACGAGTCTTAGATGTAACTACAGTTAAAGTAAGAAGAATGTGTTTTATGTGTAATTTTAAGTACTTTGTCAGCACTTTCAAATCTATTTAATTAAAATATGGTATAATCTGAAACTTTGGCTCCATAAAAGGGGTCACATCTTTATTTTGTCCCTCTTTTGGGCTCAGTGTCTGTCAGCAGGTTAGCTGCTTTCAGAAAGGCTGTTAAATGTTGTTCCTTTTATTAACACTTATGCAGTACAAAGAAACACCTTTTCCACCAATCAGGAGTTGTTCATCTTAGAGGTCTGCTTCAGAGAAGTGCTGTTACAAAAGAAGAAAAGATATTCGGGAGAGTTGGTGTCTTTTATCCCGATGGTGACCTTGTGCTCTCTTATTAGAGCTTCTTGCTCCGTTGAAAAACTTTCTCATCAAAGAGGTGAACTCTGAGTGGTTCCTGCTCCTGAACTTTGTGTCTCTTCAATAATTAAAGCTGACTCTCTCATCCTCTGGCCTGCAGCCCTCAGCGCTCGCAGAGCTCCAGCTCCAGAGCAGCTCGCTGTATCCTCTGTCTGGAGGAGAGGAGACACTCCACCTCCACCCCCTGTGGTCACCTCTTCTGCTGGGAGTGCATCACCGAGTGGTGCAACACCAAGGTCAGGGTTACACTACAGCTCTGTCTTTTCCTTTTTTTTTATTTGCAAACATTTAACAAGACATACAGAAGAGTAAGGTGCAGTATGAACAGTACAAAGATATAACAAGAAATTTGAACTTACAGGAGAAGATAAGACAACAACGAGAAAAAAAAACAAATGAAGAAACAAAAAAACAAGAAAAAAGGCAAACAGGACAAGCAATAAAACACAAATGAGAGAAGAGTAGGGGGCATCAGTCACAAGTGTTCGTATGACAAAGAATATTGTTGCCCGAGTGTGTGGGCAAATAAAACGTAAGTGGTTAAAGGGCAAAACTTTATATGGAATAATATAAATAAATTTAAAAAAAAAAAAAAAACATCAAAACAAAAGAAAGGAGAAAAGACAAAAACTAACTAATAAGCATTTGTTGGGGGGCAGAAAATACAAGGAAAAAAGATAATAGGAAGAACACTGATGTTATTAGTCATGAAATGTCGGGCTGTGAGAAGAAGATACTGCTTCAGAATCATGAGTTTGGTCTTGGGGAGCGGCTGAGAGCTTCTCTGTTGATTTATATTCTGTAAAGATATTTAACCAGAGTTAAGAGTTAAAGAGCACTGTTTTAAAAAAAGTATGAGTACACAAAGTAAGCTCTCAATTACAGGAAGCTGAGTTAATCTACTTAGTTACTTTCAGCCTCTGGCCTGTAGGCTCGACCATTGGACAACCGGTGTTTACTGGAGCAGAGAAGTCAAAGTTCGTACAAATTTCTGCGTGAACTCAATCGTTGCCTCGTTAATACCTGTGTGTGTTTCTCCTCTCAGGCCGAGTGTCCTCTGTGTCGAGAGAAGTTCCAGCCCCACAGGCTGGTTTACCTCAGGAACTACAGATAGGCCTACACAAACACTCTGCAACATACACTGCCTCCTCCAGTGAAAATGGACTTACTGTCATGTTTCTGATTATTTCCTGTTTAATTGCCTGTTCAGGTTGTTGATTGAGGGTTAAATTTTGATTGTATCAGTCAGATGATGTAAATATTGTTTACATGATAATAAAACATGAACTGTTTACATATTTGTCTGTATTGTTGTTCAGTAACATGACAGATGAAGGAGATCAATCTAATTTATTATATTTAAACCCCTGATTACAGTTTCCTTAACTATAACTGTACAAAAAAATAAAAAAGAACATACTGTTTTTTATTCTCTTTGAACATGTATTACTAAGTTTAGATGCAGTCTTAGCAGGGGCAAACAGTAAAGATCAAGCATCAGTAATAAATAAGTACTAAATCTAGCAGTAACATCGGCTGTAGCAGCAGTTTTTTAGTTTGATGGTTCTTCTTGAGGATCTTCAGGACCTTCTGCTGGGCCTTCATCAGCAGTGCTGTGGGGTTGTACTTCAGGTTGTCCTCCTTTATGTGCATATACACATGGCAATAGTTTCTGTGTATGAAAACTGGATTAATATCCTTTATTATAAAGTTTTAAACTGGGTCGTAGCACTCTGAAGTTTGAGTTCTAATATACACTTGGGTGCAACTTAGACACATCATCAGTGATGTATCCTGGGTTCATTGGGTGTGTCGGGTCTCACAACATCAGACACCCTCGCCCAGGTGACCCAGCCGGGGTTGATCAGTCCCCGGCTTGTGTCTAAGTAGCTGTTACGGTCCACGGATCTCCCCTCTTGATCCACAGCCATCTGGACGCCTTCTCTGCTGCGTCTGTGATGTTCTTGATGGCTCTTCTGTTTTGCAGTCCCTTCACTCCCAGCATCTTGAGTGCCCTGACGAGAGACTGGCCCACGAATCCTCTGCACCCGACCTCGATGGGGTTGCATCGGGTCCTCCATCCCCTGCTCCGGCACTCGCCTTCCAGCTCCTCGTACTTAGCCCTCTTCCTCTCAAAGGCCTCCTCCATCCGGTCTTCCCAGGGAACAGTCAACTCCAACAGGACCACTTGCCTTGTTGTTTCTGACACCAGGACTATGTCTGGCCTGAGTGTGGTCACTGCGATGTTCTCTGGGAATCTGAGCTGTTTCCCTAGGTCGACTTTCAGCTGCCAGTCCCGAGCTGATGCCAGCAGCCCTCCTGCTTGGCTCTGGCTCTTCTGTGGCTTCTCTCCGGCTCTAACAAAGGCGATGGACTGCCTTGATGGTTGCTGGTGCTTGCTGGTGGAGATCCCTGTGCTGATGACCTCTGCGATAACCCGCAGCACTTGGTCATGGCGCCAGCAGTAGCGCCCTTCTCCTAGTGCCCTTGGGCAGCAGCTCAAGATGTGCTCCAGCGATCCACTTCTCTGGCAGAGAGGGCACAGTGGATTCTCGGCCAAGCCCCAGCGGAAGAGGTTGGATGGGCTTGGGAGGACATCGTACACCGACTCGATCAGAAACTTGATCTGGTGTGGCTCAGATCGCCATAGCTCTGTCCACGTTATCTTCCGGTCAGCTGCCTCCTCCCATCGGGTCCACGCCCCCTGTTGCCGCATCCCTACTGTCCTACTACAGCGGGCTTCCTCCACCCCGGCTCGGATCTCCTGCTGGATCAGCTGACGCCTCTCCTTTCCCTGGGCCTTGATGTAGTGAGGTCTTGGGTTGCTCCCGAAACCTGCACGGCCGGAAGCCACTGATCCCACCAGCTTCCTGTGTCGCAGGCGGGACTCAGCCTGGTCCACTGCCTCATGAGCCTTCCACTTCCTGCCAGTTCTTACTTCTATGCTGGCCGAGGAGACTTTGATGTCACTGGAGTCCCTATACAGCAGCACCTCTCTTGCTCGGGTAACCATAAACTCCTCCGTCACACTACTGAAGGGCAGTTTCAGTTTGTTGTTTCTCCTGTACAAAGCGATGCTGCTGAGACTTCGCGGTAAGCCCAACCACTTCCGCAGGAAACAACTTACCTTCCTCTCGAAGCCCTCAACGGTGGTTATTGGCACATTGTAGACCAGCAGAGGCCAGAGGAGTCGTGGCAAGATGCCATGTTGGTAAATCCAGGCTTTGAACTTACCTGGTAGCCCTGACTTATCCACAGCTGTCAGCCAGGTTCCCAACTCCTCTGATGTTGCTTGGAGTGCTGCAGTGTCCTTCAAGGTGCAGTCAAAGATCTTGCCCAGGCTCTTGACTGGCTTCTCTCCCACCGATGGAATCTGGGTGCCTCCAAGTGAGAAGCGAAACAAGTCTGTAACCTTCCCCCTCTTCACCACCAGGGACCTGGACTTTGCTGGCTTGAAGGTCATCCGGGCCCAGTTAATGAGATGCTCGAGGCCTTGAAGGATCCATCGACATCCCGGGACTGATGTTGTAGTCACTGTCAGATCATCCATAAATGCTCTGATGGGGTGCTGCCGCGTACCTGAGTTGGTGAGCGGGCCTCTGCACTCCACCTCTGCTGACTTCACCAGCATATTCATGGCCAAGGCAAACAATATCACGGAAATGGTGCATCCAGTGATAATGCCTTTCTCGAGCCGATGAAATGCAGATGTTACCGTTCCGGAAGTGACTCTCACGCTGAAACAGCTGTAGTAGTCCAGTATGAGGTCCTTGATCTTACCTGGAACGTGGTGTCGGTCAAGCGAAGTTTCCACCAGCTTGTGTGGAATGGACCCATAGGCATTGGCGAGGTCTAGCCAAAGGACTGCCAGGTCTCCTTTACCTTCCCGTGCCTCCCGGATCAGCTGGGTGACGACCCCTGTATGCTCGATGCACCCTGGGACCTTCGGAACTCCCCCCTTCTGCACAGAGGTGTCGATGTAGCTGTTTCTAAGGAGGAACTCCGTCATGCGCCGGGCAATGATACTGAAGAATATCTTGCCCTCGACACTGAGGAGTGAGATGATCCTGAACTGCTCGATGGTGCTTAAGTTCTCCTCCTTTGGAATCCAGACACCCTCTGCATGTCTCCACTGCTGTGCTACCTTCCCCCTTCTCCAGATGACTTTGAGGATCCTCCATAGTCGCTTCAAGAGTCTGGGGCATCTCTTGAAGACAACATATGGCACTCCGCTGGGGCCTGGTGCTGAGCTAGATCTAGCTGCTCTGACAACCTGCTCGACTTCTTTCAAAGTTGGCTCCTTGGTGTCAAATGCCGTGGTGGGTTCTGGCGGAGTTATCAAGGTCTTGCATGGCCCAAGATCTTCTTCTCGAGCGCTGTCACTGTAGGTGGCTCTGAGGTACTCGTTGACCTCATCTTCAGTGCACACGAGGTGGCCATTTCTTTTCTGCCCGAGGATCTTCTTGGTGAAACCAAAAGGGTTCGAGATGAAGGCTGCACGTTTCCTGGCTCTCTCCCTGCCCCTTTTTCTGTGCCACTCGGCACGACGGAGGGTGGTGAGTTTTTTCCTCACGATGTTGCGGAGTTCTGACAGCCCAGCCTTTTCCTCCTCCCTTGCCTGCTTAAACTGCCTCCCAAGCAGTCTGAGCTCCTGCCGAAGCTGGCTGATCTTCACCTCCCGTCTGTTTGGCTCCCCTAGACCTCTGGTTGGCTGTTGTTCCTTTATGCCAAACCTTTCAGCACCGATGCTGATGATCATTGCAGACATCGTCCGCAACTTCTGGTCTGCATCTCCCCTTGCGGCCGCTTCAAGGACTTGATCCAGATCAAGAGCAGGGCTGATCTTGCAGAGCACACCCTGCAGACTTCCTCTGAAGCTCCTCTTGTGGGAAGTAAAGCAGTGTTAATGTTGACAGCACTTTTCAATTTAGCTTTATCGTCTTGTGTCTAAAATATCTTTTAGTTTTAGTCATAATTTAGTCATCTAAATTGTCTGAATTTTAGTCTAGTTTTAGTTGATGAAGTTTCACAACATTTTAGTCAATGAAATCTACTATAAATTTAGTCGACTAAAATATGAAGTGTAAAGGGTAAGGCATTTTTTATGTTTCCTTGAATTTCTGAAGTCATGTTTTACTCTTGGATAAAATCAAACATCTAATAACCCTTTACTGAATGCTAGTAAAGTCTGAATGTATAAATGAACAGAAACAAATTGAACTTTTGTGTGAAATGCAGTCACCTTTATTTAGGCTACCTGGCAGAGCATCTCAGTTACAATACCAGAACTGACAACAAACAGTGAACCTGCTCTACATGAATATATCAATTCATAAAGAGAGGAGCTCTGATTGGATCGCTCCACAACTTATCCCACCACCACCAAGCTAAGGCAGCTGTGATTGGATGTCCCTCTTAACTCATCCAACCTTTCCACACAACCAAAGTAGCTGTGATTGGATATATTCCTAACTTGTCTCTACTTTCTACATGACCAAATTAGGTCTGATTGGATTAAGTCTCTGTCAAACATTTTAGTCTAGTTTTTATTTGTTGAAGAAAATGTCAGTTAATTTAGTTTGAGTTTTTGTCCATGTGCACTTGTTTTTATTAGTTACTGTCTAGTTTTCATCAGGGGCAAAAAGGTTGTTGATGCAAACTATGATGACAATTATTATTCAACAAAATTAACACTGAACTGACGCACCAAACCAAATGAAGTAACAGCCTTCTGGAGTTATCTGTCTTGGCCGAATACGTGCTGACATCCAAGCATCCAGTCCCTGCACACTGCTGTAGCCGGGCCTCTCCTGTGATGATCTCTCTCTCTGCTGTCGTCTGTAAGAGTCGAGTTTTTAACCCGTGGAGGGAAACCTGACGGAGGAGGCAGATGCCGCCAGCCGACCTCTGGTCCCTCTGGATGGATGTCTGCAGCTTCGTCTCTTCTGTCTGTGTCAACCTGGAGAGCATCACAGTCAAACACACGACCACAGCCCCGCAAAGAGCTCCAAAATATGGAACTTTTATTGCTTTGCCTTTTTTTCATTGTTAAAGTTTTGAGTATGTCCTGTAAAACAAGTCGGTCTGCTTTTAAAATAATATTTAGATATTTATATGATCAATCAGACATAATTAGTCTTATTTTACCAAAATGCCAGACAAGGGGAGGCACAGGGATCCATCAAAGTATTGAGATCTTCAATCAAGCCATTCATTCAGGTTTATATATTTGATTTTGATGACTGCTTGAGTATGTTCACAATCACTAATGTTCTAAAAATCTAGTTTTCACATACTGAGTACCCCTGATCCACCGCTATTCTCTCTCTGTTGAGCTCCTGCCCCCTCAAGGCCCCATCCCCACATGAGCCCACTCCTCTCTGATTGGCCTACAGGTCTACTATGTGGTAAATGGTCACTTTAGCTCTACTCAGTGCCATGTTGGCAACAGCTCTGAATTCATTCAACTGTCTTTGGCGGGGGTTTTCAAACTCAATCACAGTGGGGGCCAAGATTTAAAACACAGTCGAAGATGCAGATCAAACAGGATTAACATTTATTAATCGTTCCAAAACTTTGTTTTAATCAGAAGCATGAATTTACGACCCTAAAAGTTAAAGGACTGACCAGTGCAGTCATCCACTGACCACTGATCAGAGTGAAGTAATGGGAGGAGGACACAGGTCCTTCATGGCGGCTGTTGCAGTGCATCGAGGGATTTGTAGTAAGAGTGGAGGAAGTGCCATTAATAATAGACATGTGAAATGATCTCACAGGCTGTATTTAATTATATTTTAGGCCAGATTCAGCCCAGGGGTCTTGGCTGTGGGTGCTACCCTGAGTCAATGGGCTTAAACTGATGATGAAACAATGGTAAGGGGAGAGGGTGAAATTTGATGCTGCTGACTTTTTGCCTTGTTCATAAAAGTACTCCATCACATGAAGGTCATACATTCACGTAGCAGAGGTCATACAATCCTTAAAATTTTTTATATGAGCTCTTTCATGTAAACCAAAGATCTGAGTGTGATTATCATTCAGGAGCCTTTCTGACCATCCATGAAAAAACCATCCGTCTCTTGTCACTTTAGTAATTTAAAAGTAAGTTATCAAAGTTTCTTGGACATAATTTTCAAGGATTTCATGACGCTGCAGTTATTACTGATGTTTTTTAAAGGTTTCGACGCAGTGAAGGTAACTTAGACATAACTGCTATTTCAGTCCAGCTCCACTAGACGGAGCCAAACGAGGATGATGGCATCAATCAGGCTTTTTCAGGGAACTTGAGTGTTTAACATTTTGTTAAAAAGCAAACAATGCAAAAAAAATACCACAGTAGTATTTTGTTTTCCGTGAATTTTGGGAACATTTTGGTCATGACTTCTCATGAAGGTGATGCCTGCACCAAACACACGTTCCCGGAGTTTAAAATAAGAAAATCCTTCATTGTTTCCAAGAGTGGAAATTCAAGTGTTACAACAGCACAGGACAGAGGAGCATGAAGGAGATAACAGTACAACATTTAAGAAGAATTAATACATTTAAATACTTAGATATAGGATTTAAAATCACAGTTATTATACAAAGGAGTAAGGTCTCAAGAACAGGACAATATGAGATATTCTGGAGAGCAGCTTTAAAGTTAGGTGTAACGTCCAGGTAGATGAAATGAGGTGACATATTGTGCAGTGAATGAAAAGTGAATTCCAGTTTAGTAATGGAATAAAGTGACATATTCTAAGTGTTAATGTTGAATTCCGTTTATAAAGATCCTTGATGTACTTTCTCACACAAACATCATAGTAAATCAGTAGATTTTTAACTGTTTGTTTAAGCTTCCTTCATTTTTACACATAAGTAACTAGAAAAGTCTTTGTCCTAAGATTTCTGAAAGTCTTGCTTTAAATATGTTCACATTATTTTCAGGGTAAAGAGAAAGTACCTGACGGCACAGAATTATAATGCAACAGTGGGTGCCTTTACCTTTAAGATCATTTCACAGTATTATATAGCTTTTCACTCATCAGAACTCTCATCACAGATTGTTTGAATTAAAATTTCCTTTAATGGCATCATATTTGCTTCCCTTGTTAAAATAAATAAACATATAGACAAAGTTTGATTAAAACTGACATCATCTTCTTTAAAATGTGTGCTGAAGCAATGATTATTTCACAACATGGGTCAGAAGAGGAAGTTTTAAAATCTTTCTCTTCAGTCTCTGCTGCCACAGCAATACTGTCGTGACCAAAAGAAAAGAAAGACATGTCCAAGGCAAAGAAAGATGTCCAACCCCACGGTCATCCATGAAGCATACTGGTTTAGAATCCAGTTACAGTGTGGAGCTGCAGCCTCCACAGGAAGTGATGTAATCAGGTCTCTGTTCCCCCGAGTGCTGCTGTTTCTGCTGAGGGTCTGAATCAGATTCAGCAGAGTCTGGTTGCTTTGGTAAATTGTTTCGGTCTGGTTCAGGCTCTGAAGGCTCTGCGTCTGATTGTAGGGCTCAGGTTTGTGGTCAGTTGCAGACAATTCTACGATGCTGCTGTTGAAGAGTCTTTCAAGCAGGTAATTACCTAAAAGAGGTAAAATGATAAATGAGCGCATAAGAGACAAAGTAAAATCTACAACAGATCCTTCTGTGCAGAGTAACCAGGTTTTCCTCTTTAATCCCACAGAAAGTTGAAATTCTGCAGGTTTTCCTGGTATAGAGTAAAATGTGAACTCTGTCTTTGATATCTGAAAAATAAAGAAGAAGAAAGTCTCCAGCCTCACCGTAAAATAAACATGAGAACGACAACATGTACAGGATGATGAGGCACCAGAACCAGATTCTGTCGCAAATTCCAGTATGACAGTCAAACCATACCAGAGCGATCAGACCGATCAGCAGGATGCCTATGATCCCAAATACCATCACGTACACCGGGATCATAGGGGAGGCAGGACAGTCATCCAGGTACACCACACCTGTTTACAGAGCAGGAGGAGAGACCTTTGAACACTGAGTCTTTCTTTAATGCTTGTTCTGGATCTGAGTGCTGATAAATTTGTCATGTATGAACCCTGCACAATTCCTAAATGTTTGTTTGACTATCTATTGTGAAGGTTCCCAGTATGAGGAAGAATATTTCTAATATTATCAAAGTTATCCAGCAGTGAAGGTGGTGCTGTAAATCTGTCTCTTCTCGTCAGATGAAATGGAAAACACTCGGTCTGTCCTCTGAAAGGGACATTTCAATGTGTCAGGCTCGTGCTGAGGGCAATAATGCATCTCTAAGTCCAGTCAGACATGCCTTATGTGGTTGTGAGCACAAATTTTGTCCTCACTTAATGTGTCACATGGTTGAAATCTACAGGTGTGTTTGGTAGGTTGCATTGTGAGGGACACAGAGATGAAGAAAGCTGCAGCAGCTGCTCTGATTGGTCAAAAATCTGTCTAAAATGATTTAACAGATTTGGCAAAATTTAGAAAATGAACCTGCTCCAGAAAACATGAAGGAAGCTATGGAGCCAGTGTGCAAACATGGCTGACACACTGAGGACCCCTATTTCTTTTTAATTGTGCAACAATCTCAGTCAGCACTGTCCTCACTAAATATATAAACAAACAAACAATAAGATGAGCTACAACTAAAGAAGAATATTAGTGTGTGGTATGAGAGATATATCAAGAGGAGGAATACATTATTGTTCTTTTTTTAACATTATTATTGACTCATTAATGTTTATCTCATTGTTTTTCAACATCAATACAGACCACATTTTCCTCAAGTGTGAAGTATCACAGAGTCATAAAGTATAAAAAGAGGAGACATCAGATTCTCACTTACCCATAGTTACATTCGTTATCGAGAGAGCAAAAATGAGGATGGAACATCCTGGAAGAGATAAAATTGCTCATTGTTCATTTTCTGATATAAAATATTAAAATATTTGACATTCATGCTGCTTAGTTTCAAATGATTTACCTGCACATAACACAGTCACACAGCCTGCTGGCATCTTCTCTCAGATCACGGCTCCAACAGAGTCAGAGAGGTTCCCTCAGGACGGTACAGAGGTTCAGTCAGTCTGTTCTGAACTTTATGACAAAAGTTTAGTTGAAGGAAAATCTCACCATCCGTCCTCTCCTGATCCAATGAAACAACTGAGAATCTGGTCAGGCTGTTGGCCAATTTAGCAAGTCTCAATTTTACATCATTTTGGAAAAGAAGCACCTCAGAAGGAAGAGACAGGATTTTCCCAGATGAGTAAATAAATCAAAAATGATGACCAGACAGTTCTTTGACCACAGCGGCTGACTAAGCTGAGAGAAAGGAGCCATGAAGACTTTAAGGGCCTGATCTACTGAAGGTTTGCGTGTATAAAAACACATACAAACTTGATAGCATGCAAAGCTGATCCACTAACCGGGTGCACTCAGGATTGCATCTGTCAAATGAACAGAATAGCAAGCGCAATACATTTAGCATGTTTGCCATCATAAATGTGCAGAATACATGCAGATTATCAGAACACACAAAATACTGTGAGGAGACGCAAATGTGATTTCTCAAACCCCAAACTGATTGTCTTGGTGAGAGAGAATCTTCTGTGGACTGTCATAAACAGCATTAACCGAATGCTAACCATCATTTACTGATTTTTTTGATGAATGAGGGAAGATTTGAATGACTGGACAAAGAGGGACGATCCAGTGTGCCATCATACTCATGCAGACATATGGGTAAAAGTAAACCCTCTCTGATTTGCGTTCTTAATATATCGTGAAGGAGGTCCTTTAACCTATGTAAAAAAAAAAACCTTCATAGCCAGAATCACTCTGTCACTCAGAGCTGATAAATGGATTCTGCAGATTTTCAGTTAAAGGACATTAAACGCTCAGTCAGTGTGTGACTGTAAGACTGCTCTTCACATGAGAGGTTATTGGTGATGAAGCTGTGTAACTATGTGAATGCTGTCATTACCTCCGCCAAGGAGGTTATGTTTTTGGGTTGGGGTTTGTTTGTCTGTCTGTCGGTTAGTTAGTTAGTTAGCAACAATACTTAAAGTTATGGACACATATTGATGAAATTTTCAGAGAATGTCCGGATTGGGATAAGGAACCAATGATTAGAGTTTGGAAGCGATCTGATCCAGAAGAAAACCGCCATTACGGAAAATGCGATTTTCATGAATAACTGCTGAACTAATGTTGATATCATTATGAATTCAGTTGCCAATGGTATGTTTTCATGGTCAAGGAATCTAAAAATGTAGTAAAAATAACTATGGGACTAAGATTTATGGTGCAAATGACAAATAGGGGGAACTGTGGTGCTTGGCGGAGGTCTGCACTCTCCGAGTGCTTTCTAGTTTTAGATTATGTTTCATTGGAATCAGAATAGGAAAATTAAAAATGATGGATAGTTAACCTACTGTATACACTACATGTATTTAGAGCAGTAGAAAAATACCTTAAGTTCAAAAGTGTTTGGTGCAGGTCCTCTCCATTATGGAACTACAGTCTGTCATGGTTGGGTTAGTTTCATTGTATTTAGTATGTTTTTCCTTGTGTTCTTTGTTTCGACCTCTTGTTCCTCTTGTCTCTCGTATTTCCTGTTTTATTTTGAAATCCCTCTGTTCCATGTGGTGTTTCCTGCCTTACCCTCTGTGTGCCTCTGATTGTGATTCCCTCCACCTGTGGGACTGTCTGACCTGTGTTTGATGATTCCCAAGTGTATTTAGTCTCTGTGTTAGTATTAGTCTTTGTGTTCGCCTCCAGTGATTTTTCTTTATAGATAGATTGTTTGATTTAGTATTTTTTGTTTGAGATTATGTTTTTGTTTGAGAGGTTTTTGTAGATGATTAGTTTTTGTGTTTTTTCAGTTTTTATTACTTTATAATAGAGCTCTGCCCGTCTCTTCCATGTTACTGGACACACAGTCGAAAGAATGGAGTCTATCAGCTTGTCATGGACTCAGTACTGACACAAGACACGAAAAAAAGTTGGAGTTTAACTTCTGTTGTGGCTTAGTACCGCCATGCTGTGTTGTAGTTTATGGAGCTGTATTGTGGGGTTTGTATTTGTTCTGGAGTTTCACTTGTGTTGTGCCTTAATGCCACCGTGTTGCAGCCTAATGCAGCTGTGTTGTGGCGTTTGCAATTGTTGTGACCTTTCTCGGCCACTTAACAATAGGCTCGAAGGCAGAGGCCTCTTTGACATACATTTATATGACTTAAACATTTATTGCTAACATGGCGGTGGCTTCTCTGAACTACAACACTGATATAATTGCCCCTCCTTTCAGGGCAGGTTGCCCGCAACTGTGCTTCATTTTGGGGTAAGCTGACCTGAGCATGTTGTGCCTAAGAGAATAAACTCCTGAAACTTTCAAACATCAACTCAAGAAAACCTGAGCAAACATCTGTGCTCCATCCAAACAACAGAAGCAGAGCTGAAACTTGGGCCAGTTATCAATAGCGTCGTCTGCGCTTACCAGTGGAACCGGTGAAAATGACTGAGATACACCAAACCACCGTTGTCATCCAGAAAGCAAACTGGTACAGATTCCTGTTACAGTGTGGAGCTGCAGCCTCCACAGGAAGTGATGTAATCAGGTCTCTGTTCCCCCGAGTGCTGCTGTTTCTGTTGAGGGTCTGAATCAGATTCAGTAGAGTCTGGTTGCTTTGGTAAATTGTTCCGGTCTGGTTCAGGCTCTGAAGGTTCTGCATCTGATCTAAGGGCTCAGGTTTGAGGTCAGCTGCAGACACATCTACGACGCTGCTGTTGGAGCTCTTGATGTAGTTTGGGGGGTATATAGGATAAACCAGGTAACTGCCTAAAACAGGGAAAAACAATAAATGAGGGACGAAGCAAAATCTACAACAGATCCTTCTGTGCAGAGTAACCAGGTTTTCCTCTTTCATCCCACAGAAAGTCTTAATTATGCAGATTTTCCTGAGGTAACCAGCTGATTAGCGGTGATGCCTCATAGTTGGGGCGAAACCAATAATCAGCTCGGCCGTTGTGTCCCGGCGGATGCACTTCTCAGTCCTTGTCTCTTCTGGGATTGAAGCAGGTACGAGCTGTGTGTTTAGGGGAGATAATGCTTGTATTTAACTTTGTAGTAACATTTATTTTCAATAAAGGACAGTGGTCTGGCGGCGTGAGGCCAGTGGGTGTGTCAGTGCTGATGATCCGGAGGCCGGTGTTACGGGTGGGGTAGTGCAGGGTCGGGACAGCCGAGGTAACGGAGTTGTTTATAGCGTACACAGCCATTTTGTTTCTTTGGTTGATTCATTGTTTTAAGCTATGTTTTCTTTGTTACAGTTGCCGCTGTTGCCTTGTCTTTAGGCCTTGTCTTTTTTTTTTTTTTCCTTGTCTTTAGGATTTGTTTTTAGGCCTTGTCTTTTGGACTCATTTTCCTTGCCTTTCTTGTCTTTTTTGCTTTGTTTTCTTTCTTTTCACTGAGTGTGTTAGTTTCAGGTCGCCCTAGTTGAGTTTGATGGTATCATTTTTTGCCTGTTAATTGTAATTTTGCTTCATTAGGTCTTTAGTTTCGTTATGGTTACATTGTGGTGTGCAGGAGACGCTGCTCAGCTCAGTAACAGTTTTAACTAGTGATGCTTATTGTTAGTAGTTGTAGCCGCCGAGGACTGTGGGGGGGTTACTGGGGGCCAGGCATTTATTCCGTATGCATTTCTATTGTCCATTAGACGTATGAGTTGATTTTCATTTAATGGTCTGACCAGTCTCTCTCCTTGCAGCCATTTAGGGGTGTCCAGCTACATTGTGCTATTTTTCATGTCTATTCATTCATTCATTTTCTATACCGACTATCCCTTTCGGGGTTGCGGGGGGCTGGAGTCTATCCCAGCTGTCATTGGGTGAGAGGCGGGGTACACCCTGAACCGGTCGCCAGTCGATTGCAGGGCAACATATAGAGACAGACAACCATTCACGCTCACACTCACACCTAAGGGCAATTTAGAGAGAACAATTAACCTAATGAGCATGTTTTTGGTCTGTGGGAGGAAGCCGGAGTGCCCGGAGAGAACCCACACATGCATAGGAAGAACATGCAAACTTCACACAGAAAGGCCCTGCCCGACCCGGGAATCGAACCAGCAACCTTCTTGCTGTGAGGCACATGCACTATCTGCTGTGCCACCGTGCCGCCCTTCATGTCTATTGACTGTTAAATTAAATAATAAACCTTGTTGCCTTTTTAAATTATTGTGAATAAAAATAAAATTGTATTTATATTTTTCTACACCGCTGCCTCTGTATTCATTTGTGCTCTTACCTGTGTTACTTTAGAAGGGGAAACCCTCTGTTGAAGGGTCATAAACTGTTAGAGAAATTTGGTAACATTCCTTGGGTGAGAGTCCCAAAGTGGCGTTGTTGGGTTCCAGCTAAACACCAGAAGTCCTTCACCAGTCTCAACTTGGTTACACTGATATAAAGTAAAATGTGAACTCTGCCTTTGATATCTGAGAAAAATGAAGAAGAAGAAGGTCTCCAGCCTCACCGTAGCTGAACCATGAGAACGAGAACAGGCACAGGATGATAAGGCACCCGATCCAGATAAGGCTGTCCGATGCATTGTGACAGTCGAACCATGCCAGAGCGATCAGACCGATCAGCAGGATGGCCATGATCCCACACACCATCACATACACCGGGATCATAGGGGAGACAGGACAGTCGTCCAGGTACACCACACCTGTTTACAGAGCAGGAGGAGAGGGCTGAGGGAGGGCTGAAGGTCTCTGAACTCTGAGTCTTTCTTTAATGCTTGTTCTGGATCTGAGTGCCAATAAATTTGTCATGTATGAACCCTGCACAATTCCTAAATGTTTGTTTGACTATCTATTGTGAAGCTTCCCAGTATGAGGAAGAATATTTCTAATATTATTAAAGTTATCCAGCAGTAAAGGTGGTGCTGTAAATCTGTCTCTCCTCATCAGATGAAATGGAAAACACTCGGTCCATCCTCTGAAAGGGACATTTCAATGTGTTCTTGCTGAGGGCAAGAATACATCTTAAGTCCAGTCAGACATGCCTTATGTGGTTATGAGCACAAATTTTGTCCTCACTTAATATGTCACATTGTTGAAATCTACAGGTGTGTTTGGTAGGTTGCATTGTGAGGGACACAGAAATGAAGAAAGCTGCAGCTGCTGCTCTGATTGGTCAAAAATCTGTCCAAAATGACTTAACCCTCAGGAGCAAACAGAGACATTTTTGTCCTTTCAGGAAATTTTTTGTTCAACTTTTGGCCATCATTTTGGTTGTATTACTCCATATGGACAGATTTTTTTGTAGAAAGGGGTTTTTCATGAAAAGTCTTAAAATTCATTTTTGTTGTATTTTCAGAGGTCAAAGGTTAATTGGGGGCAATATGTTTTGCAGCGTCAGATTTGTTATTTACAAATTGCTGAGATCACCAGAGGACAAAAATGTTCTCTCCCAGAAACTGCTATAAAACCATAAACATATATATATAAATATATATATTGTACTTTTTTTTTGCTCAAATCATTCAGTCAACTTCAGTCCTAATCAAAACTACCACATATTTAATTATTTCTTTTATTTAAACCCTTTAACTGCGAAATTTGATTACATGATGTCACTGTTGTATATATATATTTAAGCCTGGTCTTTTGAAAAAACATCTCCAGCCCTCCCAAATTTTATTATATTGAAAATAACTAATTTTACATGTTTTTTTTCTTTTCTTTTTTTTTTCATAAAAACAGTGATATCATGTAATCAAATGGGCATTTAAAGGGTTAAAAAATGAATGATAAAATATTTGGTATTTTTGATTTGGACTGAAGTTGACTGATTGATTTGAACAAAAAAAAGTCAAAATATATTAATCTGTTAGGTTTTTATAGCAGTTTTGGGGAGGGGACATTTTTGTCCCCCTGGTGACCTCAAAGGTTCCTCAATTACGATCTGACACTTCAAAAAAAAAAAATGTAACTATGCATGAAATTAATTTTGTAACTAATTTTATGTATATTTAAGTCTGATCTTTAAAGAAAAAAATCTCCAGCCCTCTAACGTCTATTATATTGAAAATAACTCTTTTAATGTGGTTTTTTTTTTTTTTTTTTTTTAAATGAAATCAGTGACATCTTGTATTCAAATTTGCATTAGAAGGGTCAAAATAAAAGACATAATTAAATATCTGGTATTTTTGATTAGGATTGCAGTTGATTGAATGATTTTATCAAACAAAAGTACAAAAATATTAATCTGTTATGTTTTTATGGCAGTTTTTTGGCTGATTAATGTTTATCTCATTAATGCTGTCATTTACCTGTGATCAACACAGTCACACACTGTGCAGACATCTTCTCTCAGATCACGGGCTCGAACAGAGTCAGAGATGTTCCCTCAGGACCAGTACAGAGGTTCTGTCAGTCTGTTCAGTATTTCAAAACCAACAGTTTAGTTGACGAAAAATCTCACCATCCATCTTCCCCTGATCTGATGAAACTGAGAATCAGCTCAGGCTGTTGGCCAAGTTAACATGTCTCAATTTTACATCATCTTGGTAAAGAAGCACCTCAGGTGGTCACATGTAAGACAGGATTTTACCTAAAGAGTGAAAAAATCAGACCTGATTATCAAACTTCTTTGACTGCAGCAGCTGAGTGAAGAAAGCCACGAAGACTTGAAGTGCTTAGGTATGAACAGATTTAACAAATCCAGTGATTACTTTTTGATAAGTATGCTGCTTTTTGGTCCAGAGTTTAATATTTGATGAGCCCCGACTTTTGATAGTTGGAGCCAGGAGAGGCCATATTTGGAAAAGAAGGTGGAGCTAAAAGTCCTGTTCATGTCCTCTTCTGTGGATTTGATTGTTATCATTTCTTGAGTAGTGTTTTAGAGCATGTGTGGTCATTTTTTAATGTATATCTTTGTGGATTTTCCCAAATGAGGAAGTCAAGCTTGGGAAATGTCAGAATATGCAACCAGAATATGCAATTACTTATTGGTTTCTCAATGACACTGCAAAGACTGTCCATGTCTCTGTGACAGGAGCAGACTCAGGCACAAAAGACTCAAAAGCAGACGCTCAGATCTATGAGACAAAAAGCAGGGTTTATTTTCCAGTCCAAAGTTTGGTACACAAAAGGCAGGTAATCCGGGCAGAGGTATCCAAAAACACAAGTAAAAAAGGCAAGATCGAGACAAAGAGGGTTGCGATCAAAAACTGTGGCTATGAGAGACAACAATGTGGCACAAGACTGTGGGAGACATGAGGTTAAATACAAGAGGTGATTGGGGTGATTAGACACAGCTGGGGAGGAACAATCACAAGGCAGGTGTGAGGAGACAGAACATGGACAGGAAGCAAAATATACAAATGGAAACAAAGGAAACTGAAGACAAAATATGAAATGAGGAAAAAGAAAAGGGAGCCTAACCAACAGGGCAGTGATCATGACACTTTAGAGCTCAGTCACAAATACAGCTGAATATCTTACGAAGAATTACTCTGCTCATCTATTTATATAATAAAATTGAATATTGTGATGAATGAGAACATTGAAGACAAACAAAAGCTGAAGAACTTGCATTATTTTACAAACACTGAGGATGTAACCCTACAGTTACAAAATAGTAACTATAATGATAATAACTTTATTGTTATGGCACTTTTAAAAACAGAGTTTTGACATTTTAATCAGATCTGAATCACATTTCTTTGTTAAATGAAAAACAGACGTCAACACTGAGAGCTTTTCTCTGTAGAAAGGATATTTTCACTCCACTTTGACTCGTTTTGCTGAGAGTTTGTTCTACCAAGTGGCTCATGTTTTAGCAGTAGAGCCCGCCTACCACATTATCTGATTTGCCCACAATGAAAGTGACTGATTAAACGATCATCCAATCACCTGCCAGATCTGCTTTCAAAAGGTTCTGCTCATTTCCAAACACTTTCTATTGGCTGTTGCCCAGATGGACCAGTGCATGAGTGCCCAAACTATGGCCCAGGGGCCAACTGTGACCTGCAAGCCATTTCTAATCGGCCCTCAGCACTGGTGAATAGAAAAGAATGGATTAATTGCATAAATCCTCGATTGGCACCATCTCAAGGTCAAGATTAAGAAGCACAAGTGCTACATATTGATTCAAACTTTTGCTGCTTCATGCACTTTTCTCTTACTTTGTGTCTAAATATGAGGATTAGCTGTTATTGTCTGTCCTCTCTCTTCAGAGTATTTTTCTCATACTGACCTCGGGTCAAAGAGCAATTCCAAAGGTCAGCCAGAGCCACCTGAAATCTGATGGCAAAAACCCCAAATCCTTAACTATCAATCACTTCATGTGAGATTTATAGAAGTGGCCCTGTCTGACTTCTGATTTTCTGTATGTGGCCCCTGAGGAAACAGTGTGGACACTCCTGGACTAGAGAGATAAATGAAACAGTTCGTCTGGCGTGTCAGGTTTTCCCCGATCCTCTTCAGAGACGATAACAGACTCTTAACACCCCCCATACCACGAGACAATCAGGTAAGATCATCTTTAGGACCACCAGATAATCCAGTGTTTGCTGACTTTGTCGGAAGTGTTGTTGCTTGTCAAGATGCAAAAATGAAGACACCAAGACAGAACCAACTTTCAGCCTCTTGTGGGTTTTATTGAAGATACAGCAGAGAGTACAGCTTCAAGCAGCTCTGGCCAGACGGACTGATGGACTGAACTTTTGCTCTACTTTTAAAGTCTTTCAGTGACATCATTGTTTTACTGCCTGGCCGTAGGTGACTAAAGTCCTCTTTGACATACATTTATATGACTTAAACATTTATTGCTAACATGGCGGTGGCTTCTCTGAACTACAACACTGATATAATTGCCCCTCCTTTCAGGGCAGGTTGCCCGCAACTGTGCTTCATTTTGGGGTAAGCTGATCTGAGCATGTTGTGCCTAAGAGAATAAACTCCTGAACCTCTCAAACGTCATTTCAAGAAAACCTGAGCAAACATCTGTGCTCCATCCAAACAACAGAAGCAGAGCTGAAACTTGAGCCAGTTATCAATAGCGTCGTATGCACTCACAAAGTAAACTGATGAATAAGCATAAGATACACCACACCACATTGGTCCTCCAGTAAGCCAGTTGGTACAGATTCCTGTTACAGTGTGGAGCTGCAGCCTCCACAGGAAGTGATGTAATCAGGTCTCTGTTCCCCCGAGTGCTGCTGTTTCTGCTGAGGGTCTGAATCAGATTCAGTAGAGTCTGGTTGCTTTGGTAAATTGTTCCGGTCTGGTTCAGGCTCTGAGGGTTCTGCGTCTGATTGTAGGGCTCAGGTTTGAGGTCAGCTGCAGACACATCTATGACGCTGCTGTTGGAGCTCTTGATGTAGTTTGGGGGGTATATAGGATAAACCAGGTAACTGCCTAAAACAGGAAAAAACTATAAATGAGGGACGAAGCAAAATCTACAACAGATCCTTCTGTGCAGAGTAACCAGGTTTTCCTCTTTCATCCCACAGAAAGTCTTAATTATGCAGTTTTCCTGATATAGAGTAAAATGTGAACTCTGCCTTTGATATCTGAGAAAAATGAAGAAGAAGAAAGTCTCCAGCCTCACCGTAGCAGAACCATGAGAACGAGAACAGGCACAGGATGATAAGGCACCCGATCCAGATACGGCTCTCCGATGCATTGTGACAGTCGAACCATGCCAGAGCGATCAGACCGATCAGCAGGATGGCCATGATCCCACACACCATCACATACACCGGGATCATAGGGGAGACAGGACAGTCGTCCAGGTACACCACACCTGTTTACAGAGCAGGAGGAGAGGGCTGAGGAAGGGCTGAAGGTCTCTGAACTCTGAGTCTTTCTTAATGCTTGTTCTGGATCTGAGTGCTGGTAAATTTGTCATGTATGAACCCTGCACGAGTCCTAAATGTTTGTTTGATTATCTATTGTGAAGGTTCTCAGTATGAGGAGGAATATTACTAATATTATTAAAGTTATCCAGCAGTGAAGGTGGTGCTGTAAATCTGACTCTTCTCATCAGATGAAATGGAAAACACTCGGTCCATCCTCTGAAAAGGACATCTCAATGTGTCAGGCACGTGCTGAGGGCAAGAATACATCTTTAAGTCCAGTCCTTGCAGTGTGAGGGACATCTCTGTGTCCCTCACACTGCAACCTACCAAACAAAAGTACAAAAATATTAATCTGTTATGTTTTTATAGCATTTTTTCGGACGGGACATTTTTGTCCTCTGGTGACCGCAAAGGGTAAACTAAAGGCACCCACAAGGGTTAAACAGACAGTTTAAGTCATATTAGACGGTTCGATATTTAGAGTTGTCACATCAGCCAGAAGTCTTCTTGGTGTTCTGGTTAAAATTGTGTCCAAGTAAACTGGTGTTTAGTGTTTTTTTTAGGGTTTTTTTTGTTTTTTTGGGGGTTTTTTTTTTGCAAACATGTCTTAAATAATGATGATGGATGAAATTGAGCTGTTGTGCTAATTTCTGCATATTTAAAATGATGCTCAGCACTAATTTTTTTTTTAATTTGCACTATCCACACTAAATAATTAACCAAACAAACAATAAGATGAGCTACAGCTAAAAAAGAATATTAGTGAGAGGTATGAGAGATATATCAAGAGAAGGAATATATTATTGTTGTTTTTTAACATTATTGTTGACTCATTAAAGTTTATCTCACTGTTGATTTTCAACATCAATCGCGACCACATTTTCTCTCCAGATTCTGACTTTTTCTTTAAAGTAAACCTGTTCAAAATAAATCAAATTTTTTGAAATATTAAAATGACTTTACATCTTGAAGCATTAAAAACAAAGGCATATATTAAACACATTAAACGATCACCGCTGTAGTAGATAAGCAGAGTAATAATGTATAAAGAGAAGAGACATCAGAGGCTCACTTACCCAGAGTTATCTCAGCTATCGGGAGAGCTAAAATGAGCAGGAAGACACATCCTGGAGGAGATAAAAATGCTTTTTTTGGTTAACATCAAAATAGAAGTGTTTTACATTAATGCTGCTTAATTTGAAGTCATTTACCTGTGATCAACACAGTCACACACTGTGCAGACATCTTCTCTCAGATCACGGGCTCGAACAGAGTCAGAGATGTTCCCTCAGGACCAGTACAGAGGTTCAGTCAGTCTGTTCAGTATTTCAAAACCAACAGTTTAGTTGAAGAAAAATCTCACCATCTGTCCTTTCTTGATCTGATGAAACTGAGAATCAGCTCAGGCTGTTGGCCAAGTTAACATGTCTCAATTTTACATCATGTTGGTAAAGAAGCACCTCAGGTGGTCACATGTAAGACAGGATTTTACCTAAAATCAGACCTGATTATCAAACTTCTTTGACTGCAGCAGCTGAGTGAAGGAAGCCACGAAGACTTTGGACCTGATCTACTAAGATCCAAAATAACGAGTGCTAAACTGCGTGTGCAAACTATAAAAAATTGACTGCTCCTAAACTCGCTATCAGTGCGTGGAGAGTGTGATGCAGTCAGCTCTGAGTGGCAAACGGAGTGATTTTGGCTATGTGGAGATCTTTTTTACATAGGTTAAATGACCTCCTCCATGATGTTGAGCGCAAAACAGAGAGGGTTTACTGTACGCGTGTGTCTGCATGGCACACTGGATCATCCCTCTTTTTTCCAGTCCTTCATACTGACAGACAGCCTCCAAATCTTACCGTCATTCATCAAAAAAATCAGTCAATGAGGGGAAATATTTGGTTAATGCAATCCCTGTTTCTCTTCACAATGACCTCAGCCCTCTGTGTGTAACGCTGTGCCTGTTTTGCACCTGCCTTTCAAACTTGCTAAATATAGACGCAAAAACACAGAGTGCGATTGGGTTTGATAAATCACACTGCGGGTGCTAAATGATTCCATTTGCATTTCCTCTTACCAGTATTTCGTGCCTTCTGATAATCTGAATGTATTCTGCAAACACACTAAATGGATTGCGCTACTCATTTGACTGGCACAATCCTCGGTGCACCCTGTTAATAGGTCAGCGTTGCACACGCTATCAAGTTTGCACGTGTTTTTACACAAGCAAATCTTTAGTAGATCAGGCCCTCAGTGTTCGGGTATGAACAGATTTAACAAATCCAGTGATTACTTTGTGATTAGTATGCTGCTTTTTGGTCCAGAGTTTAATATTTGACGAGTCCCATATTTGATATTTGGAGCCAGGAGAGGCCATATCTGGAAAAGAAGGTGGAGCTAAAAGTCCTGTTCATGTCCTCTTCTGTGGATTTGATTGTTATCATTTCTTGAGTAGTGTTTTAGAGCATGTGTGGTCATTTTTTAATGTATATCTTTGTGGATTTTCCCAAATGAGGAAGTCAAGCTTGGGAAATGTGTCAGAATATGCAACCAGAATATGCAACTACTTATTGGTTTCTCAATGACACTGCAAAGACTGTCCATGTCTCTGTGACAGGAGCAGACTCAGGCACAAAAGACTCAAAAGCAGACATTCAGATCTGTGAGACAAAAAGCAGGGTTTATTTTCCAGTCCAAAGTTTGGTACACAAAAAGGCGGGTAATCAGGGCAGAGGCTGGAAAGTGACATGGGAGACAACAACCTGCCACAAGACTGTGGGAGACATGAGGTTAAATACAAGAGGTGATTGGGGTGATTAGACACAGCTGGGGAGGAACAATCACAAGGCAGGTGTGAGGAGACAGAACATGGACAGGAAGCAAAACATACAAACAGAAACAAGAGTTAGAAATTTCAAAATAAAACAGGAAACACAAGACAAAACAGGAAACGAGGAAACAGAAAAGGGAACTTAACGAATAGGGCGGTGATCATGACACTTTAGGGCTCAGTCACAAATACAGCTGAATATCTTACGAAGAATTACTCTGCTCATCTATTTATATAATAAAATTGAATATTGTGATGAATGAGAACATTGAAGACAAACAAAAGCTGAAGAACTTGCATTATTTTACAAACACTGAGGATGTAACCCTACAGTTACAAAATAGTAACTAAAATGATAATAACTTGTTATTGTTATTGTTATGGCACTTTTAAAAACAGAGTTTTGACACTTTAATCAGATCTGGACCACATTTCTTTGTTAAATGAAAAACAGACATCAACACTGAGAGCTTTTCTCTGTAGAAAGGATATTTTCACTCCACTTTGACTCGTTTTGCTGAGAGTTTGTTCTACCAAGTGGCTCATGTTTTAGCAGTAGAGCCCGCCTACCACATTATCTGATTGGCCCATAATGTAAGCGATTGATGGAATGATCGTCCAATCACCTGCCAGATCTGCTTTCAAAAGGTTCTGCTCATATCCAAACACTTTCTATGGGCTGTTGCCCAGATGGACTAGTGCATGAGTGCCCAAACTATGGCCCAGGGGCCAGAAAATAAAATTATTTGGACCAAATTATGACATGAGATTTCTGCTTGACTGGTGAATAAAGAAGAATGGATTAACTGCATAAATGCTCAATTGGCACCATCTCAAGGTCCAGAGTAAGAAGCACAAGTGCTGCATATAGATTCATGAAACGATGTGGGCTTCATTGACAATTTGACATCTTTCTGGGGTAAACCTGGTCTGATAGGAAGAGATGGCATTCATCCTACTTTGGCTGGAGCATCTCTGTTATCTAAAACCATGGCAGAGTCTGACCTACGACCTCTCAGAGATGAGACCATGTTGCAGAGCTGCAGTCCTCCACGCTCCTCTGTGCCTGCTTTAGGACAATTTACCCATTAATGTTATGACAGTTGTGTTCATCACTATGACAACTGCTATGACTGTTGTGATAGTGATGAATATTATTCCATAGAGACTGTGTCTGTCCCCAGACCCAAACCTCACATAGATGTTAGCACAAAAACAAATAAAAGAGGTGTCAACCATAGAAATCTGATCAGATAATTAGATGTGGTCTCTTAAATATCAGATCACTGAGATCCAAATCTTTACTAGTGAATGACCTTATATCAGAAAATCACATTGATTTATTCCGTCTAACTGAAACATGGCTGTGGCAGGAGGAATATGTCAGTTTAAATGAATCCACTCCTCCCAGTCATTTAAATACACATATGCCAGGAGGCACAGGCCGTGGTGGGGGTGGAGCAGCTATTTATCATTCTTGTCTCCTAATCAATCCTAGACCAAAGGCTAATTACACTTCTTTTACAAAGCCTTGCTCAAAGTTTATCTCATACTGGCTCAAAAACCTGCCAGCCTGTACTATTTGTGATAATTTACCATCCTCCAGGCCCTTAAACTTGGTCCTTAGCTCTGATAAAACACTCATTGTAGGTGGTTTTAATATCCATGTTGACAAAGAAAGTGATAGCCTTAGCTCAGCTTTTATGTCCTTAATAGACTCAGTTGGTTTTATCCAGGCTGTTTATGAAGCTGCTCATCGTTTCAATCACACTCTAGTTCTTGTTCTAGCATACGGCCTTGATATTAATGAACTAAAAGTCTTTCCCAAAAATCCTTTATTATCCGATCACTTCTTCGTAACTTTTAACATCTTCTTAGAGGATTTTGCGTTTTGTAACAAAATTGTGAAGAGTAGAAATCTATGGAACCCCAAAAGATTCATAATTAAATAAATAAAAACAAAATTTTGAAATAAATACCATTTTGATAAATAGCAGACAAATATATAATATGGTAATTGAATTGTAAAATAAGGCAATGTTATTATGAAATATGTTTTATTATTCTTTAACATTGAATTATTATAAATAAATATTTCATAATGATTATTTTAACAATTTCATACTTTTTAAAATAATGACTTTTTATTATTTTCCAAGCTTTTATAAAATAAAAAAAAACGTTTTTTACAAAGTCCATTTTTATTTCATAATGTCCTTTTCCACAATGGCCTTTTTATTTCATAATGTCGTTTTT
>JBAMNC010001310.1:0-49445 GCA_037902135.1 Cetoscarus ocellatus
TTTCATAATGTCGTTTTTCAGCAGAATGACTTGGCCTGTCAATCAAAGCACATAAGGCGGAGCCAGTTCAGTGATTGGCTGATCCTTTACACACACATTGCAGCAGCACTTGCAGAATCGAGTCAAATGTGGAGACTTGAAAGCTGAAAACACGAGTCTATGACACGATGCTGAGCTGTTATGTGAACTTCCAGACACCACCTCATCAAAAACACACTGCTGCTGCAGTCCTCTCTCAGGCTGAGGTGAAGGCCTCACGTTACTATCCAACCAATTTGCAAGTTCCCTGAGCAACCCTGAAACTGACTTCTTTCCTGCAGCCATTCTGTGTCAAACATGTCATGCACTCGTGTCACTACCATAGATTCTTGTTTTAAGTATGACTATTATTGATTATACTTCTATAAAATTATCATCACAACCACACAGACATGAGGACCCTCCTGAAAACAAGTTGTAGCATCTCAAGAGGCTAACCTCTAATAAATTTGTTTTCAGCAGAAATAAATTTGACGACGACAGGTCTATGATTGGTCCATTGATCTGTCACTAACTTTAGTTCTTACTTTAATCCACTTGTCTCCACTTACCTCCCTCCCTTCGCCCACACACCCAACACAGCATCGTGTGGATTTGCTGTTCATCATGAGACTGCACCACCTCGGCGTGGGTGGCTGCCTGTGGGTTGCTGCTCTGCGCGGGTGGTCCAGGGGCCTCCTTGGTCTTTTGGGCATCGGTTCCCGGCGCTTCTCTTGGCCCTGGCTCCTCTGGGGGGAGGGGCGTAAGCTCGGCACCACCACCGCACGCCCACATCCCGCCCCACCCAACCTTGCTGCGACTGGGACCCGGACCAACATAAGATCAGCCGTGGACCCCCTCCTGCCGGGGGGGGCCTGGTCCTGGGGGGATTTGGCTCCCGGGGGGCTGGGGACCTCTGGCCTGCCTTGGGGGGGTGGGGGTGGCTTGGGGCCGGGTGGACAGGTGGTTGGAGGGGGCGGGTGCTGTCTGCGGGGGGCCGCTGCCTCCGATCCCTTGGTATTGTCCTTGGTGCTTTTGGGGGGGATGGGTTGGTGCCCCTTTGGATCCTGGGGCTGTTCCTGGGTCCGGCTGTTTTTGGGGCCCGTGTGGTTGGTCTCGGGTGCCCTGGTGGCTCGGGTGGTGCCCTCAGCCGTGGTCTCCCTGGGTATGGGCAAGTATTTGGGTATTCGGTGATCACCTCACATGCCTGTATAGATACTCAAGCTCCTGTCCAGACTTACTGTAAAGAAGTGATTTGTCCTGTCAGAACATGCTGAGTCGGGCATTCTCACACATTTTCTCACGTCCTGTGATGCATGCTCCCTCCCTGTCCCATCCCTGTGGGCCCACCCCCTACTATCAAGACCCCACACCTCTGGTGTCCCTGGGTTCTTACAGCCTTTACTTCCTGTATGAACTTAGATCAGCACAGCACTTGGACTGCTGTCTCAAATTAACAGCATTACCTGTCTGTCTTCCTCCCCGTTTGTCTTGTCTCGTCCTATCTGTCACTATTTCCCCTTCTTTCACACTGTGGTGTAACACAGCCCTCCCCTTCAGCTCACTTCGGGGGTTAAATAAAGTTTGATTTGATGGAGTAGCCTGCAGGGAGGGCTTGTGATGGTCAGTGGTAGCAGTGAATCATATTTACATATCTCTCACTGCAAAGAAAAAAATGCATTGTCTTTTCAATGCTGTCATCTGTCACAGTGCTCAGCCAGAAAGATAATGCAGACAAGGGGGGTAAAAATAAATAAATAAATAAATAAATTTAGTGAAATCTACAACAGATTCTTCTGTGCAGAGTAACCAGGTTTTCCTCTTTCATCCCACAGAAAGTCTAAATTATGCAATTTTACTGATATAGAGTAAAATGTGAACTCTGCCTTTGATATCTGAGAAAAATGAAGAAGACGACAGTCTCCAGTCTCACCGTAGCAGAACCATGAGAACGAGAACAGGATCACGCTGATGAGGCACCCGATCCAGATACGGCTCTCCGATGCATTGTGACAGTCGAACCATGCCAGAGTGATCAGACCAACCAGCAGGATGCCTATGATCCCACACACCATCACGTACACCGGGATTACAGGTGAGACAGGACAGTCGTCCAGGTACACCACACCTGTTTAGAGAGCAGGAGGAGAGAGCTTAGGAAGGGCTGAAGGCCTCTGAACACTGAGTCTTTCTTTAATGCTTGTTCTGGATCTGAGTGCTGGTAAATTTGTCATGTATGATCCCTGCATGATTCCTAAATGTTTGTTCGACATTAAATGATCCCCACTGTAGTAGATAAGCAGAGTAATAAAGTATAAAGAGAAGAGACATCAGAGGCTCACTTACCCAGAGCTATCTCAGCTATCGGGAGAGCTAAAATAATAAGGACACATCCTGAGGAGATAAAAATGTTTGTTTTTAACATCAAAATAGAAGTGTTTTACATTAATGTTACTTAATTTAGAGTCATTTACCTGTGGTCAACACAGTCACACAGTCTACAGGCATCTTCTCTCAGATCACGGGCTGGAACAGAATCAGAGATGTTCCCTCAGGACGGGTACAGAGGTTCAGTCAGTCTGTTCTGAACTTTATGACAAAAGTTTCGTTTAAGGAAAATCTCACCATCTGTCCTCTCCTGATCCGATGAAACAACTGAGAATCAGATCAGGCTGCTGACCAAGTTAACATGTCGTAACTTTTCATCATGTTGGTGAAGCAACACCTCAAGCAGTAACATGGAAGACAGGATTTTACCAAGGAACTGACTGAATCAGACATGATTACCAAACTTCTCTGACTACAGCAGCTGACTAGGCTGAGTGAAGGAAGTGGATTTGATTGTTATCATTTCTTGGTTAGTGTTTTATAGCACATGTGGTCATTTTTCATTATTATATCTTTGTGGATTTTCCAAATGAGGAGTTCAAAGCTTGCAAAATGTTGTGACAGCCAGAATATGCGACTACTTGTTGGATTCTCAATGAAACTGCAAAAACTGTTCATGTCTTTGAGGCTCATTCACAAATAGAGCTGAAAATCTTACGAAGAATTACTCTGCTCATCTATTTGAATAATAAAATAGAGAAAAGAAAGAATATTGTGATGAATGAGAACATTAAAGACAAACAAAAGCTGAAGAACTTGTGTTATTTAACTAATACTGAGGATGTAATCCTACAGTTACAAAATAGTAACTATAATGATAATAACTTTATTGTTATGGCCCTTTTAAAACAGAAGTTTAACACTTTCATCAGATCTAGACCACAGTTCTTTGTTAAATGAAAAACAGATGTCAACACTGAGAGCTTTTCTCTGTAGAAAGAATATTTTCACTCCACTTTGACTTGTTTTGCCGAGAGTTTGTTCTACCAAGTGGCTCATGTTTTAGCAGTAGAGCCCACCTACCACATTATCTGATTTGCCCATCATGTAAATTATTGATGAAACTATTATCCAATCACCTGCCAGATCTGCTTTCAAAAGGTTCTGTTCATATCCAAACACTTTCTATGGGCTGTTGCCCAGATGGATCAGTGCATGGGTGCCCAAACTATGGCCCAGGGGCCAGCTGTGACCTGCAGGCAATTTCTAATCGGCCCTCAGCACTTTAAAAAAGGTAAAATTATTTGGAGCAAATCATGAGATGAGGTTTGTGCCTGACTGGTGAATAAAAAAGAATGGATTAATTGTATAAATGCTTGATTGGCACCATCTCAAGGTCCAGAGTAAGAAGCACAAGTGCTGCATATTTATTCAAACTTTTGCTGCTTCATGCACTTTTCCTTCATTTTGTGTCTAAACATGAGGATGAGCTGTTAATGTCTGTCCTCTCTCTTCAGAGTATTTTTCTCATACTGACCTTGTTCCAAATTCCAAAGGTCAGCCAGAGCCACCTGAAATCTGATGGCGAACCCCTTAACCATGGCACACTTCAAGTGGAAATTGTAGAAGTGGCCCTGTCTTATTGATTTTCTGTATGTGGCCCCTGAGGAAAACAGTTAGGACACCCCTGGACTAGAGAGATAAATGAAACAGTTCATCTTGTGTGTCAGGTTTTCCCCGATCCTCTTCAGAGACAATAACAGACAGCACCTCAGATTTATTTTTCTTCAAAGCAACAGCTGCGCTGAAGTCAGCTGCAGCTCATTGTTTACTGTCTCTTCATAACATTATACACTCAGTTTCTGTTGCCACACTTCTTGTACGCAAACAAGCAGAGAACATGTCATGGCCGGAAAGAAATCACACAGCTGTCCAGTGTTTTGGAGGAGTATAGCTGATCCTCAGCTTCTCAAAGGCTTTCTGTCAGAGGAACCAGATTGATGCTAACCTCAGTGTTGGCCTTCAAAAACACGTCATCGCTGCACCCCTCTATTGAGTTCAACACTCTCTGGCAGTCTCTGAATTCAAATATGATAGCAGGTCACACACTGACATTTTGATCATTCGGATCTGTGTTTGTACGCAGAGGACACACAAATGAATCTTTCTGAGTCTGCGTGCTACCAAGTGGCGGAGTAGGGAGAGGTTTTTTTCACTTCACAGAAACACTCAACTTTAAACTTGATTTGATGCACAGTGCTGATGTTCTAAAGGTTTATATTTCCTCTTGTAAGAACTGATGCATGTTCGTGCACACAATAAACGACCCCAAAGGCTCGACAGCAGCAGATATGTCACAGTCCTTTGCGATGACCAATGAAACTGGTGAGAATGGCTGATATGAACCACACCACGGTGGTCCTCCAGAAAGCATACTGGTACAGAATCCAGTTACAGTGTGGAGCTGCAGCCTCCACAGGAAGTGATGTAATCAGGTCTCTGTTCCCCCGAGTGCTGCTGTTTCTGCTGAGGGTCTGAATCAGATTCAGTAGAGTCTGGTTGCTTTGGTAGATTGTTCCGGTCTGGTTCAGGCTCTGAAGGTTCTGCGTCTGATTGTAGGGCTCAGGTTTGAGGTCAGCTGTGGACACATCTACGACGCTGCTGTTGGAGCTCTTGATGTAGTTTGGAGGGTGTATAGAATAAACCAGGTAACTGCCTAAAACAGGAAAAAATGATAAATGAATGCATGAGAGGCTGTAGAGACAGGATTGTGTTTGATATTTCGTGAAATCTACAACAGATCCTCCTGTGCAGAGTAACCAGGTTTTCCTCTTTCATCCAACAGAAAGTCTAAATAATGCAGATTGTCCTGATATAGAGTAAAAGGTGAACTCTGCCTTTGATATCTGAGTGAAAGAAGAAGAAGAAGAAAGTCTCCAGCCTCACCGTAGATGAACCATATGATTGAAGATACGATCACACTGATGAGGCACCCGGTCCAGATATGACTCTCTGATGCAGTGGGAATGAGGAACCTTGCCACACCGATCAGACCGAACAGCAGGATGGCCATGATCCCACACACCATCACGTACACCGGGATTACAGGTGAGACAGGACAGTCGTCCAGGTACACCACACCTGTTTACAGAGCAGGAGAAGAGGGCTGAGGAAGGGCTGAAGGTCTTTGAACACTGAATCTTTTTTTTTTTTTATTTACTTTTATTAAAACAAGTCTTTGACAAATAGTCACACACAGAGAAAAAACATCATTGTCTTGAGCATACTATATATATATATATATATATATATTTATATATATATATATATATATATATACACACATACATATATATATATAGATACATTGAGAGAGAAATAACATCACATATTCAGAGATACACTTAAATCTTCTCCATATAAGAGATTACATTTCTTCAAATAGTTATCTCTCCTCCATCTCAGTATTGATGTAATGTCCTGCATACAGTTCACTGATTTTAATCTTTGAGTCCATTGTTCAAATGTTGGTGAATATGGCTTGAGCCAGTTAATGGTAATTAATTTGTGAGCAATTAACAGAAGAACTTTTAACATGTACCTTTTGTCCTTGTCCCAGGTTTCAGGTATTGCACCACACAAAACCACCTGATAGATATTTAATGATGTATTAAGATTTAAGATTTTCTTTATTTCCACTGTCACTTCCTCCCAATATTGTTTCACAGCTGGACATTCCCAAAATATGTGTGAAAAATCACAGATTTAATCCACACTTTCTCCAGCAGAGGGCGCTGACATTACTGTTATAGCTGGCTAAAATAATTGGTGTTTTAAAGAATCTCATTCTTAGTTCCCAGCCGTACTCTCTCCAATTTGGACTGTTGAGACATTTATGCCACTCTTCCCATGAGTCTTCCTTGTCCCACTGAGTCTTTTTTAATGCTTGTTCTGGATCTGAGTGCCGATAAATTTTTCATGTGTGAACCCTGCACGATTCCTAAACATTTGTTTGACTATCTATTGTGAAGCTTCCCAGGATGAGGAAGAATATTACTAGTATTATCAATGTTATCCTGCAGTGAAGGCGGTGCTGTAAATCTGTCTCTTCTCGTCAGATGAAATGGAAAACACTCGGTCTGTCCTCTGAAAGGGACATTTCAATGTGTCAGGCTCGTGCTGAGGGCAATAATGCATCTCTAAGTCCAGTCAGACATGCCTTATGTGGTTGTGAGCACAAATTTTGTCCTCACTTAATGTGTCACGTGGTTGAAATCTACAGGTGTGTTTGGTAGGTTGCAGTGTGAGGGATACAGAGAAGAAGAAAGCTGCAGCAGCTGCTCTGATTGGTCAAAAATCTGTCTAAAATGATTTAACAGATTTGGCAAAATTCAGAAAATCAACCTGCTCCAAGAAAACATGAAGGAAGTTGTGGAGCCAGTGTTCAAACATGGCTGACACACTGAGGGGTCCTATTTTTTCATCAATCTCAGACAAATCAAAGGGCTCAGTGTAGAAAGTTGAGGAGATTTTCTCCTCTGTTCTAGAGAGCCCAGATTTTACCTTAACTCCTGTTTTTATTTATATGTTTATATTTATTTTTGATGACTGCTCGAGTATGTTCACAATCACTAATGTTCAAAAATCCTCTTAGTGTTCACATAGTACCCTGATCCACCTCTATTCTCTCTCTAAGTCAGGAGGATGACTTAGAGAGAGAATGTTATCTTCTTCCACTAACCAGTAAAAATGTCATTAACATGAGGACATTTATGTTCCTATCACAGTTTGATTTTTAGAGTCGTCACATCAACTAGAAGTCTAACCGATGTTCTGGCTAAAATTGTGTCCATGTAAACTGGTGTTTAGTGCTGCTTTTTTTTTTTTTTTTTTGCAAATATGATGTCTTAAATGAATGACAGATAAAATTTAGCTGTTGTGCTAATTTCTGCATATTTAAATTAATGCCCAGCACTAATTTGTAGATTAATTTGCTCTGTCCTAACTAAATAAATAAACAAACAAACAATAAGATGAGCTACAGCTATGGATGAATTTTAGTGACAGGTATTAGAGATCTATAAGGAGGAGCAATATATTATTGTTCTTTTTTAACATTATTATTGACACATTAATGTTCATCTCATTATTGATTTTCAACATCAATCTTGACAAAATTTTCAAGATTCTGACTTTAAAGTGAATCATTCCAAAATCAGTGGTGGACAAAGTACTCAACTCCATTACTTGAGTTAAAGTATAGATACTTCTGGTCAAAATTACTCCATTACAAGTGAAAGTTGTTCAGTGAATTTTTTTACTTAAGTTAAAGTACTGTAGTACCTGCTTTTTGAAAATTCTTAAGTATTAAAAGTACATTTTTGTTTTAATGTCAACTTGTTACTGTATTGTTGCCACAATGAATTCACAGAGCCTAATGACTGAAACAACCTACTGAATGCATTGACCTGCTTATAGAAGCTGTAGAATAAAACGCTTTAAAATTTGCTACAAAGCCTATAGAAATGTCTACTGAAACACAATTGAACCAACAAAAGGACAGCCATTGCTGTTTTCTTTTTGTCTGTCTGGCAGACAGGGCATCTGCCTGTATTGCCTCTTTCATCCCACAGAAAGTGATCTGCAGATCGCATCTTAGAAGAGAAAAGAAATTTCATCTGTAGACTTCAGAGCTATACTTTAAAGTAACGAGACCCTTCATAGAAATGTGGTGGAGTTAAACGTACAATATTTGGATTATAAGTCAAAAATTTCCAAAGAAAAATAATACTCAAGTAAAGTACAGATACTCAAAGAATGGACAATACTCAAGAAATTCTACTTCGTTACTGTCCAGCCCTGTCCAAAAAAAAAACTGATTTATTGAAATATTAAAATGACTTTACATCTTGAAGCATTAAAAAAAAAAGGCATATATCAAACACATTAAACCATGGCATCTCATCACCACTGTAGTAGATAAGCAGAGTAATAAAGTATAAAGAGAAGAGACATCAGAGGCTCACTTACCCAGAGTTATCTCAGCTATCGGGAGAGCTAAAATGAGCAGGAAGGTACATCCTGAAGGAGATAAAAACACTTTTTTAACATCAAAACAGAAGTAGTTCACATCAATGCTGCTTCATTTAAAATGATTTACCTGTGATCAACATAGCCACACTTAAACAGTTACACAAACAGAAGTAACGAAGGTCCGCAGACATCTTCTCTCAGATCACGGGCTGGAACAGAGCCAGAGATTCAGTCAGTCTGTTCAGAACTTTAAGGAAAATCTCACCATCCGTCCTCTCCTGATCCAATAAAACAACTGAGAATGAGATCAGGCTGTTGGCCAAGTTAACATGTCTTAACTTTTCATCATGTTGGTGGAGTAGCACCTCAGGCAGTTCCATGTAAGACAGGATTTTACCTAATAAGTGAATGAATCAGACATGATTACCAAACTTCTCTGACTACAGCAGCTGACTGTAGACTGACTGAAGGGAGTGGATTTGATTGTTATCATTTCTTGCGTAATGTTTTATAGCACGTGTGGTCATTGTCTTTATTACATCTTTGTGGATTTCCCAAATGAGGAAGTCAAAGCTTGCAAAATTCTGGAAAGGCCAGAATATACGACTACTTGTTGGATTCTCAGTGAAACTGCAAAAACTGTTCATGTCTTTGAGGCTCATTTACAAATAGAGCTGAATATCTTACTAAGAATTACTCTGCTCATCTATTTGAATAATAAAACAGAATATTGTGATGAATGAGAACATTGATGACACAAAAAAAGCTGAAGAACTTGTATTATTTAGCAAACACTGAGAATGTAATCCTACAGTTACAAAATAGAAACTATATTGATAATAACTTTATTGTTATGGCACTTTTAAAAACAGTTTAACACTTTCGTCAGATCTAGACCACATTTCTTTGTTAAATGGAAAGAATATTTTCACTCCACTTTGACTCATTTCGCTGAGAATTTGTTCTACCAAGTGGCTCATGTTTTAGCAGTAGAGCCTGCCTACCACATTATCTGACTGGCCTATAATGTAAGTGATTGATGGAATGATCGTTCAATCACCTGCCAGATCTGCTTTCAAAAGGTTCTGCTCATTTCCAAACACTTTCTATGGGCTGTTGTCCAGATGGCCTAGTGCGCGGGTACTCAAACTATGGCCCGCAGGCCATTTCTAATCGGCCCTCAGCACTTTCAAAAAGGTAAAATTATTTGGACCAAATCATGACATGAGGTTTGTGCCTGACTGGTGAATAAAAAAGAATGGATTAATTGTATAAATGCTCGATTGGCACCATCTCAAGGTCCAGAGTAAGAAGCACAAGTGCTACATACTGATTCAAACTTTTGCTGCTTCATAAACTTTTCTCTTAGTTTGTGGCTAAACATGAGGATGAGCTGTTATTGTCTGTCCTCTCTCTATAGACTATTTTTCTCATACTGACGTCGGGTCAAAGAGCAATTCAAAGGTCAACCAGGGCCACCTGAAACCTGATGGCGAACCCCAAATCCTTAACTATCACACACTTTAAGTGAGATGTGTAGAAGTGGCCCTGTCTTACTGATTTTCTGTATGTGGCCCCTGAGGAAAACAGTTAGGACACCCCTGGACTAGAGAGATAAATGAAACAGTTCATCTTGTGTGTCAGGTTTTCCCCGATCCTCTTCAGAGACGATAACAGACTCTTAACACCCCCCACACCACGAGATAATCTGGTCCTCCGATTACAAACTTAAAATGACTGAATGCAACACTTTCCATCACACCTGTTAGACACCTGTGTGACATTTTATGTGTTGCACAAACTCAATGATAGAGTCTGCAGTCTTATCCCAGCTTCATGCACATTTCACGAGGAAAAGCATTTAGAGAGCGCAGACCTCCGCCAAGATACAATGCTGGATCACCACACGCTCCGATATGACAGCTGAGTCTCTGCTTATGTCTGTCCATGTGGAGAAGTCCTCTTCTGGCGTTGCAAGGGACACTGGGTAATGTAGTAACAGAAGCTTGAAAAACGTTGACTTGAGTTTAATGACGTATAAGGGGGCAGAACCCTCAGAGCAGCCGAGGAGAAATGAATGGGATTTGCCATCATAAACTTCAATGTTTTTTTGTGATGTCAATCTGGATCGGATCCAGATAAAATTGACCATGATGACAGAGTAATGTTATATATATTATTGTGTAAATTTTGAAGCGAATCCATCAAGTCCAGCCCAATGTTAACTTATGGGATTTTTCGCAAATTTTGGGAATTTTTTGCATCCAGACAAATATGTGGATCACCACCAAAATGTAATGGCTTCTTCGTTGGACCAAACCACACCTCTGATAAAATTTTCATGTAAATCCATCCAGTAGTTTTTGCGTTTTCTTGCTATAACAGAAAAACAAACAAACACACAGACAGACCCTGGCGAAAACATAATCTCTTTGACGGAGGTAACTAAAAAGCAGAAGCTTGAGTGTGACCTGCAGAGGACCACAGATCTGGGATGAAACTGAAAGCACCATCAAACTTCTGCATCTCTGTCCAGATTGAGAAAGAGCCTGAAGGAAAGCTGTTACACAAATACATCAATTCTGGCTGAAGATATTATTTATAAAATATAATGAAAAATGACAACCTAAAGGATTTTTACTGTATCCTATGTGTCATTTCTACATGTATTGTGTAGTTTAGTCTTTTAGTAATAAAGACATTGTAGGTTTTTAGTTTAACATTTGGTTTTAGGTTAATAGTCATGTTTTCATTGTGTTTATTGTTTTTTATCTGGGCCACTACTTATGAGTTCAAGTGAGTCCCATTTCACAAATGACTAAATCATGATAAACTACAGTATCTCACAAAAGTGAGTAACCCTCACATCTCTGCAAATATTTTATGATATCTTTTCATGGGAGGAAATGACGCTTTGATACAATATACTGTAGAGAGTGTGCAGCTTGTATAACAGTGTAAATTTACTGTCCCCTCAAAATAACTCAACACACAGCCATTAATGTCTAATGTCTACGCTGGCAATAACATAACCTCCTTGGCTGAGATAAAAACGGTTCTATACGCCTGTTTTTAATTTAATTTAATTTGTGAGTGAACATATTGATTGATTTCAGAACGACGTTAAAACTGCACCTCAGGACACTGAGGCATGAACAGTGCAGACGTGACACACAAAATGAGCCATGCTGTACATTTCTGTGAGGGTGCACCTCAGGGCATGGGTGCACGCCCACTGTGTGACCTCAGGTGACATGCAGCTTCAGGGTCATGGCGCAGCTCTGAAGCACAGGTATGGTATACATACGTATACCCCTCTAGCTCCGCCCCTGTTAGCTGTACAGTCAATTTTCTGGAGGAAGAACATCTCTACACAAAGTGTCCTGCAGTCACACTGACCCAATTCCTCTGACCTCTGACCCTAAAATCACTAAACTCATCCACTTTTTCTGCCACATGCGCACATTCCTGTTTTTGACGGAGGAGGACTTAGCGTCTGCTCTGATCCGCTCCCACTTCCGGTTTAAATCCCCTAAACACACACACGTATGCACACGCACGCACGCTCGCGCACACACTCCTCCTCCTGCACCAGCTGATCACAGGACGATCACATGACGGCTCGCTGATACACTCTGTGCCCGGAGAGAGAGCTCTGCTGCCGGGGAGGCTCTGCGCTGCTGCTCGGTGTGTGGAGGACAACAGCCAGGAGGTAAACACTCATTTACTATTTAACTTCTGTGTCTGTTTTATTTTAAAACCGGATTAAAGTGAGCGGATTAGAGTCTGATCCTCTGATACTGTTGGACTGAACCGACAGCAGGATGTCTTCATCTTCATCAAAAACAGTGCAGTGATCAGACATGCAGGGGCAGGTCAGAGTCACTCTTTACTCTGTTTGTTTTCAGACTGTAATAATCAAGTTTACATGTTTACAGCCTCCATTATTAAAGTCCTGATGAGAGGACAGACGACTTGGTCATGAAGGAGCCTCATGGTGATAAAATGTTCAGAATGCACTAAAGAAGACATTTATAATTATCCTTATTTTGTCTTAAAAAGCAAATACATACCAACCTTATTATGTTAAACTTAAATAGAAACACTCATGCTCAATATCACAAGATACAGTTGATGAAAATAAAAGGTTTGAGGCATTTTCTCAGTGCAGTAAATAAATTATTACCAGAAAATGCATTCATACGTTTTTCAAAACTAAAGTTTTGAAGTGTGTGTGTATATATATATATATGTGTATATATATATATATATATATATATATATATATATATATATATATATATATATATATATATATATATATATATATATATATATATATATATATATATATACACATACACACGTATGTATTTACACTGCCTGGCAAAAAAAAAGTTACTACCTGGATTTAACTAAGCAAATAGGTACAAGCCTCCTATTGGATAATTACTGCACATGTGATCATCTTTCAGCTGGCAACAACTTACTTAACTCCAGCTGATGCAATGAGTAGCTTCTCATTTCTTAAACAACCATGTGGAAAGACACATCCTGTGGTCTTGGAAAAGATGTTAGTCTGTTTAAGAAGGGTCAAATCATTGGCATGCATCACGCAGAGAAAACATCTAAGGAGATTGCAGAAACTACTAAACTTGGGTTAAGAACTGTCCAACGCATTATTAAAAACTGTAAGGATAGTGGGGAAGCATCGTCTTCAAGAAAGAAATGTGGTCGAAAAAAATCCCTAATGATCGTGATCAGTGATCACTTAAACGTTTGACCAAATCAAATCAAAGAAAAACAACAGTAGAACTCAGGGGTGTGTTTAATAGTGAAAGTAAGAGCATTTCCACACACACAATGTGAAGGGAACTCAAGGGACTGGGACTGAACAGCTGTGTAGCCTTAAGAAAACCACTAATCAGTAAGGCTAACTGGAAAAAAAGGCTTGAGTTTGCAAGGAGGCATAAAGATTGGACTCTGGAGGACTGGAAGAAGGTCATGTGGTCTGATGAGTCCAGATTTACCCTGTTCCAGAGTGACGGGAGCATCAGGGTAAGAAGAGAGGCAGGTGAAGTGATGCACCCATCATGCCTAGTGCCTACTGTCCAAGCCTGTGGGGGCAGTGCTATGATCTGGGACAGATCTTGTGACATTGCAGACGCTTATTGAAACAATACCACAGCAAATTTGTGCTGTAATCAAAGCTAAAGGCAGTTCAATCAAATATTAGAGTGTGTGACCTGTTTTTTGGTGGCGACTTTTTTTTTTTTGGCTGGGCAGTGTACATATATATATATATTTATCTATATCTATCTATCTATCTATCTATCTATCTATCTATATATATATATATATATATATATATATATATATATATATATATATATATATATATATATATTTATATATATATACATATATGTATATATATTAATATATCTATCTATCTATATATATATATGTATATATACATATATATATATATATAGATAGATAGATAGATAGATATATAGATATAGATATAGATATATATAGAGATTTATATATATAGATATATATAGATATATATATACTGTTTGTAAATAGATGAATAAAATAAGCCTGAAGTCTTGCACTTGCAGGTTCAATGATCATGACAAATTTTTAATAAACCGAATCATTTGATGATGTGCACATGCAGGGCAGCTGCAGCCTAGATTTCATGATTCATGTTTGTTTGTTTGTTTGTTTGTTTGTTTGTTTGAAGGTAACATGTCTGCTGAGAAGCTGAAGGAGTGGCGAGAGCGGATCAGTAAAGAGCTGGATAGCGTGGTCGACTTCTGGCTGAAATATTCTCACGACACTGTCCATGGGTAATGGAGTCACTTTGAATCCTTAGATATTTAAACTGTTCTGTACTCTCTACCAACCATGGTCTCCTTTTTGGGTAACAACATATCCCATAAATATTCATACTATATAATATATACTTTAAAACAGGTTTTCAGTTTGTTAATCCAGGCGTGCTGGAATAATGACCTCGTTAAATATCCCCAAATGAACTGTCTGTATGACACACAGCAGGACGAGTGTGTAACAGACTTTTCAGCATTCCAGCCCCGAGTATGAAGTCGTTTTAAAATTGTCTGTGTGTGCATATGATAATCGGTTCCTCTGGTGTTCAAGCTGAACGTCTGCCTCCTGTTCCAGAGGGTTCTTCACGTGCCTCGGGAGGGACGGGACTGTCTATGATGAGCTGAAGTACATCTGGCTGCAGGGGAGACAGGTATGGAGTAACCTCGGAGTGCAGTGATCAGGCAGGTTTGTCTTGTGAAGCTTCAGGCTGGAACAATTGAGCTCGGCACTTGGAGACACTTGGAGGAGGAGGAGGGACCTACGAATGTGATGATGGTGATCAGCAACTACAAGCCCTAAACAATGGCTGCACATGAGATTATCATGGGTGCTGCCCACTTTTTGGGATTTTTTATCAGAGCTGGATGACATTTTCATTTTCTGAAGAACAAAGAACAACACTGAGAACACCCCTATATGGAGAAGATAATTTTCTCCTCTCCAGAGAGTTTGGTTTGAGGGAATATTATATTGATATCACCAATATTAATTTTATGTCCAAGTGGCTTCCATAGAAAACAATGATAGAGTTATAATTGTTTCAAAAATATTTACAAATGTGGCCGCAGAAACGGAACAAAGGTCCACTAATGAATCCAATGAATGCTCGGATCTTCAAATGTGTAGACCACTTTGTAAATGTGTGCTCATGGTATAGTAATGTGGGTTACAGCAAGCCTGTGAGCCTGAACTGAGGGCAACAAAACCCTGCATATGCACACAGATCTGTGTATGCACACATTTGTGGATCTGAAAATAGTTTAGCTCATTCAGGGAGGAAGTTATGATCGTGCAAAAGTAAACTGATTGTCAAACCTGAGGTTGTGGAAAAAACGCTAAAATAAGAAATGAAGAGCATCAGTCACTTGCACAGTTGCATCAATCACTGGTGTTGGCCTTGGCCCTGACTGCAGCTGCCACCAGCTTCACACTTGCAACTGCAGCATGATTGTTTCACCTTGTGTCTCTCTCAGGTTTGGATGTACTGCCGGCTGTACAGAACCATGGACCGTTTCCACAGGCCTGAAATCCTGGAAGCAGCAAAAGCCGGTGAGTTTGAACATGAAGACGGATGAGACATTTACTGAGAGAGCTGCAGGCGTGGAGAGGGACAGAGGGAGCTGTGCTCACTTCAGACTCTGTGATGGACGAGGAACAGAGACCTCTGTTCAGTCACTGCTGCAAAACTCACCAGTTTTCAGTGATTAAGAGCTCATGTGTGACCCCTTAGACCAGAGATAGTCTCAATTTGATGTTTGGATTATCTATGATTTACAAAAAAACCAAAAACAGTTTGAAGCAAAGATGTTTTACGGTAACCTGTATTTTATTTAAACTCAAATGCAAATTGAAATATTTATTTTGATGAGCTAAACACAGAAGTAAAGGAAGTTGGAAAAATGAAAATATATTTCACTAATATTTCCATTTTCACAAATACACTAAAAAATGCATTACAGGAGTTTAACAGAAAGTATTACAGCCGATCGCAGCCCTAATTTCCTGGAATATTTTCTGTTTTCAGTGTAACTGAGGCAGATTTTTGTCACTTTTCTTCATGCATGTACATTTGTTTTTATATAATTTGAGTTGACCGGTGGGCTCATTCAGGGAGAATGGACCCATGTGTCCATCCCTGTCTTAACCTTCAGGGACTGTAACTCTTTTTATCAACATATGGACTCATTTTGCATCAGTGGGATTTAAGGGTATATGATATTGGATTTTTGTCAATACCTGACATTTAAATATTTCTGAACTCATTATTGCTGACACTGATATTTTTTCATTAAGGCCACAGAGCCTCGATCTGTGTTAGAAACAGAGGTGAAGCAAGAAAAACATCATTTTATTCTTGATCAAATTTAAATTTTGATTTAATTTTTGTTTAATTAAGTGAACATGCAGTAATGAGGTAAACCACTATGGTACATTTGTACATTCTGCCAATATTACAGCCACTAAATGGGATTTATAGGGCCATTATGTACTGCCAAAACATTGGCTGCAAAAATCAGCAGAAATGTGAATATCTGAAGGTTCTGATATTTAGCTTTCGCGCTGTTACCATCCAATTCTGATATCATAATGATAATATCTTGCATCCCTTGTAGGACTTATATAAATTTTATTTTAAAGGAAAATCTTCTTTAAACAGCGAGACCATAATTCAGACTTTTGTAAAAACATCGGGGCTGAAGCTTCAAATACAATCATGATCCTGTCATTTGAGCTTCCTTCATCTGACCTGAGAGAGGCGTCTTTCATAAATCAAAATAAACAAAAGTTTAATTTTCTAATCTTAATCTACATATGTACTTCGAGCTTTCAGCTTTCACTGGCTGAAACATCCCCCACGTTCGAGACTTTTATCAGCTGCTTTGGCGTGTTTTATTCTCTCCTCTTTTATTATTTTCTTCTTAACTTGATCTCGCACGGTTGTGTCTGAGCACCGGCTGATTCTGTACAAGAAAAGACGTCTGTTAAGTTTGATGCATCATCAGATTTTACATCTTTGGTTTGATGTTAGGGAAGCAGGAACGCATCTTTCAACTGGACGTCCACAAAGCTCAGAGGGCAGTCTTTGGATTTCCACCAAATAAGATAAATAATAATTGATACGTTAATCAGAAATAGTTAAAGTAGTGATCCAAATTTTGAGGTCCTCAGTATTTGATCTTTGACAGGCTGCAGGCTCCTTCATCGTCTTGTCGAGCCTTTTAATTTGTTTTATGTGAACTGGAAGTTTGAAGCACCCTCGGGTCGCTGCAGCAGATGGTGCAGCTCTGTTTTCTGCACTGAAGTGATTAATGACGCTGATGGATGTTTGCTCTGCTTCTCATTACTGAGCGGCACAGCAGGACCGTGCTGACGTCAGCCAATCAGAAAGACAGAAAAACAGACTTTTTAAAGTTTAACTCAAAGTTTATTCTCAGTGTTTGCATACAGGTTTAGAAAATGATACTAATAACTGAAACCTAAAGAAGTCCAGGCCAAGCAGCCCTTCAAAGAACACAGTACAGACGTGGACTACAGACACACTGAGCACCATGAGCCTAAAATCACACTAACAACAGCTTTAGCAGAATACTTTGAGGTTTTTGTCCTCATTGTTGGTGTAAATATGTGTTTCCTCAGGTATTTTTGCTCTGCTTGTATTTCAGGAGGCTCTTTCCTCAGAAAGTTCGCCCGCGTTCCCGGCTGCAGCGGCGCTCCGTGGAAATGTGCCTTCTGTTTAACCAGAGACGGGCGAGCGGTGAAAATCCAGAGGACCATCTTCAGCGAGTGTTTCTACATCATGGCCATGGACGAGCTGAGCAGAGTCACCGGGGACACGGACATGCAGGTATAAAGTGATCGTTAAATTCGAGTTCTTTATGAGAGACAGATGTGATGAGGACAGATTTATGATCTGGGCGTCCATGGGTCCGCCGCTTTCATAAATTCTTATTTTTAGTCCCTTTGTCCATCTCTGGGTGTCTGTATATGCATATACCAGTATATATATTTAGATGTATATATGCATTTATGTGTATCTATAAAATAAAGAGTATGGCTTCAGGATGCTCTGTTGTAAAGAGTCTTGAGATAACACTTGTTATGAATTGGCGCTATATAAATACAAATACAGGTACAGATTTATGAGAAAAAGTTAAGATAAACTGCTTCTTATCCTGTTAGTTACAGCAGAGGTAACCAAACTTTCAGAGTGTGGCCCCAAAGAAGCAGCAGAAGATGGGACCTTCAATCTCCATGGAGATGGTTAAAGCAAAGACCTTCTGTAACACCGGCCTGGGGACATTATTAGAAGACTCAAAAACTGTCATTGCTGACATTTCTGCATAAATTTCTTCTATACAAAATGGCTTGATGTCAAATGTAATTCCAAAATAATTGTTAAATTTGCCATTTTTATTCTTTCTAAATGTGCTTTGCTCTTTAGAGGACATCTCATGACTTACATGCTTAATAAAGATTTTAAATTAACGTCTGAACTGCTTGTAGCTCCAGTTTGAAGCCTTTTTAAGTGACAAAATAGGTTGATAAATCAGTTTATTGCAGCATTTTTGAGTCTTGTGGCTTGGACATTGACATTTTTTGATGTCCTGCATAGGATCGACTCTCCCTGTGCCACAGTGGCTGTTTTGAGTTTTGAGATTTAGAGTTGTTTTGGAGTTGACAAAGACAATATAATGATGATTCATTAACAGAAAAGCACTGAGTCATCAAGCTGGAGGAAAAACTTTTCGTAATTTGGATCACAGTTCCTAATAAAAAGTCCCAGATTTCGGTGTGATGTTTTTATGACATTGATAACAGAGGAATTTAAAGATAAACTGGAGATACTGATGCTCTTAAAGGGTAGAAGCTCAGTGAATTTGAAGGCCCAGCTTTCAAATGATCCAGGATGGATCATCACTCTGTGTTCGATTATCCAGGCCTGACGTTGATGACCGATGAGCCGCTCTCTCGTGTTTCAGCTGGAGGCCGAACAGATGATGGAGCAGCTGATCTTCTGGGTTCGAGAGGACTCCTCAGGTCTGGGTCGGCCGCAGCTCCCCGGAGATGTTCCCACCAACAGCATGGCGGTTCCCATGATGCTCCTGTGTTTGGTGCAGCAGCTGACCGAAGGGCGAGGGCCGGAGGCGGAGCAGAAGTACACAGAGCTGAGCACCTGGTGTGTGAAGCAGATCCTACAGCACGTACAGGTACGGGAAGGTGTCACCTGACTGAAGATCTGTGTTAGTGTGACATGTAAGAGCTTATAACACATTTTTGTCACCATTTATTGACTTTTTCATTTTAGCTAAGTCACATGATGTCTTTGGAAAATGTTCAAAATTTATTATTGATAATCAGATTTTATTTTATTTTATGAATTTACATATCAACAGTGCATATAAAAGTACATCATTACGTAGTGGTCTGAGAGATAAATTCAGTAAGTATTGGTCCAAATGGATAACGTTTCTGAACAAAACTATATGATAGGAGGTGGTTGGTATATATTTTTATTAGTATAACTACATATGTAATTTTGTTTGCGCCTCTCGTCTTTTCGGTGACTAATTCAAGGATAATGATTGGTCTGCATGCAAATGTTTTGTAAGGATCCTACCCCGGATACACATTTATTTGGAAGATCTGATGGACTCATAATAGCTATAACAGGACACTGTAGGAAACAACCCTGACTTAACCTTATTGGAAAAATGAACTGTGTTGTACTACCCCTGATGACCTGTTTGTTTTTCAATTGTTCTGTTTGTTTTAATATATATATACAATTTCAATTAAAAAAAAAATATAGTTTAAAAGAAGCAGTTGCCTGAGATAGGGGAGAAAATGTATAAGCAAAATTCAAATAAAGTAAAAAATGAAAAGAAAAAATAAAACAAGAAAAAAAAACAAATAAAATAAAATAAAAAAGGGGGGAACACCAACCTATCAACAAATCAAGAAATATGTGTCCTTGTACCTGTTTAGAAATATTTCTTATCACCAGTAAGCTCAGTCTAAATGTTCAGAATTTATGAAGAGTCAAGCTTTCAGAAACCATGTCCTATCGCAACTAAATATCACAGATTATATATGAAAAGAATCTGAAAATTTGGTCAAACAAGACGTAAAAATTGATTAATTGATGTATTAATTTCAAACATTTGATAAAAATGAAAACAGTGATGAAAGAAATCAGTTTAAATCAAGCAAAAACATCTACAAGGACTGAAGCATCTGAATTTACTTGATTAAGAAGCACTGATAGTATAATTAGGGCGGCACGGTGGCGTAGCGGGAAGTGCATGTGCCTCACAGAAAGAAGGTTTGATCCCCGTGTAGGTCAGGGCCTTTCTGTGTGGAGTTTGCATATTCTTCCCGTGCATGCGTGGGCTCTCTCCAGGCACCCTAGCTTCCTACCAAAGACATGTTTATTCGGTCAACTGGTGACTCCAAATTGCCCTTAGGTATGGGTGAGTGTGTGAATGGTTGTCTGTCTCTCTATGTGGCCCTGTGATTTGGCTGGCGGCTGATTCAAGGTGTACCCCACCTCTTGCCAAATGCCCCCCCCCCCCAAAGACACCATAAGGAAAATGCAGTATAGATGATGGATGGATGATTAATTATTAATTATTTTTTATTATTTTTCTCAGAGAGGCGGCACGGCGATCGTAGAGAACGTTTCGGTGGAGGGAGCAGAGCTGCCGGGCTGCGGGGGCCGCCTGCAGAACCCTGGTAACACACCCCCACACACACTCACACACACACACACACACACACACACACATACACACCCCCACACACTCACACACTCACACACTCACAGTTCAGTGCATGACTAAACTTCCTGTTTCCCGTCCTTGTTGTTAACTTGGCATTCTCCGTCTCATCCTCAAACGCTGACTCAGGCCACGCTCTGGAGGCCGGCTGGTTCCTGCTGCAGGTCAGCGCCCAGCGAAGAAACGCCGAGCTCCAGCAGACCGCCATCGACAAGTTTGTAGAGCTTCCTTTCCAGCGGGGCTGGGATAAGGAGCACGGGGGACTGTTCTACTTCCTGGACGTGGATGGCCACTGCCCCACACAGGTGAGCACGGACAGTTTCTCTTCTGTGAGCTGAAAATGCTGATTAAACAAGCTTAAATTGTTTAATTATGGCTCGTTTGAGTTGTTTTCATCTCCGACAAAGAGGTCCAACCTTCTGTAAAAACACTCAAAAGGTCATTGATGACATTTTTTGGGGATGTTGGTCACAGCATAAGGAAAGAGTGAAGAAGAAGAAGACATACTTTATTAATCCCTCATGGGGAAATTCAATTCTTTACACTCTGTTGTTGAGACATGCTACATACACGTGCGCTGAAATACACATGTACATGTACAAACAAGTCCTACGATCATGCTTTAATGGAGAGATGCCACAGTGATGGCTTGCTGCTCTTGAAGAAGTGCTACCGAGCAGTTTGGGGTTAAGTGCCTTGCTCAAGGGCTCTTCAGCAGTGCCCACACCTCTCCAGCTACCAAACCAACTTCCAAATATGGTTCAGTCGGGACTTGAACCGGCCACCCTTTGGTCCCCAACCCAAGTCATTCTGGACTGAGCTACTGCCACCAGTGATTAGTGTTGTATGATGTGGATGTTGCAAAAGCCTAGACGGAGGTTTGTGCTCTCAGAGAACTTCTAGTTTTCATGAGACCACCTGTTTTGATGATCACACTACTGCAAAAATGAGTCAAAGGCATTCAGTGTTGTTTTCCAGTGGCCAGAAAACAGAAACAAGTTTCTGTTTACTTGTGCACAACCATCTGTGATGTGTTCGTTTGATTAAAACAGGGCTTTCTCACTTTTTGGCAGCTTTTTGGTGAGAAATTAGACTAAAAAACAACAAAAAACATCCAACCATGCAAAGAGTCAAATCTTTAAATTAGGATCCAACAGTTTGATGTTCTTTATGTTGTTGTGCTCAGCTGGAGTGGAGCATGAAGCTGTGGTGGCCTCACTGTGAAGCTCTCATCGCCTTCCTGATGGCCTACAGTCAAACCAGGAGACCGGAGCTGCTCCAGAGGTTCTCTCAAGTCTACGAGTACACCTTCAGTCACGTGAGTTCTCCTCATTCATGTTGTTCAGGTTTTTCTGAATGGAAGAACCAGAAGCAGACTACAGCACCGTCACTGTTTCCAAGAGATTTATCGCTGCAGGAAAATGGTCGTTTGCTGGCTGATGGAGTTTTGGCACTGTTGGCCTTCCGTAGGTTGTCTTGTAGTTTCTAAAGGGAAGTGGATGGCAGGAAGTCTGGAGGGGAGGGCTTTCACACCAGCATGGTTCTGGTTTTGGAAACAGTTCTGTTCTGATTCTCAGATCCTTGGTGCTTTCTAGCGAACCAGCCCACTCATACCAGTTTAAGTGGAATGAAAGTGGGAGGGCATTATTCCGTGTTACTCAGGTGGAAGTAAACAGCACACCAGCAAAATGTGCATCCCATCGATATTCTAAAAGCATTTGTTGCTTTACTGAAGGTTTTTGCTTTCATCCATTTTCAATTTCAACTGCTCTCGAACTTCAATTGAAATTCTGGTGATGCCGAAATTGCCATGAAACATTTTGTCTCCTTGCTCGACCACTGCACGCTCTTCTTCTCCATTTTCCTTTACCACCTCGTTACCTGCTCATTTTATCAACACAGAATACGACACACCCACCGATGATGTCACAGTTCGCCAGCTAGAACCAACTTTTTTTTTGGGTTCCAGCCGTGAACACAGTCCTTTTTTCCGGTCTGAGTACGCCGGCCAGTTCAAAATTAGGATCAGGAGCCGTGCTGGTGTGAAAGCCCTCAAAAAGGAAAATGAAAGTGAAGAGCGGCCGACTGATGACATGAGGTGCAGTTGTGTAGTTCACCAAGTGCTTGATTACAGGAAGAAACTTGAATACAGACCAGCCGGGGGGGGGGGGGGGGGGGGGGGGGCACAGGGAAACAGCATCACAGTGAGGAATGGGACGCATGTCTTAACTTATCTGTTTTGGTTTGACTAAAGTGGGATCCACTCATAAGGATTTTCTAAATCTGTAGAGTTGTTTTATCTGTTAGAGAGCCCACACATGAAGATCAAAATCAGGCACTGAACAGTTTGGATCATACTGTGTGTGGTGTGCTCCGATAACTTCAACACAGCTCACCACACACAGAACCATTCTGTCCCACTACCGAGCTAGAATCTAGTCCTCCAAGACAGAAATCTGATCAAACGTGATCTAACAAAAACGAGGAATGGCACCAGCGATTTCTTACCAACTCTTGTCCTTGTCGTTTCGGTTGTGGTATGACTTGGCGGAGATGTTGAATAGACATTCTCGGGCTTCCCATGGTTACATGAGCTGGTCCTCCATTTCTGAGCTCCACCAAACTTGATGTTTCAGGTCGGCCATGCTTGTTTTTAGTTACGCCTGCTTCCTTGTTCCTCAGTCAGCTCGCTTCTTGATTGGCTAAATTCACGTCACAATTCACGGAGTCATGACTCGGGAGTCGTCAGCTTTTAACACACATGAAGATTTTTGCTTGTAAATATTGGACAAGTTTAATATTTATGATTGTCGGCCCCGACCCATTCAGAGCTGATTATCAGGACAAATTCATTCTTACACCTCAGACCACAGGATCATCTTATAGGATAATCTTATAAAACAGAAGATAATCTGGAGTTTGCCGTCCTTGGTCGGGAAGGGGGAAAGTCAGGACAAAAATAGCCCGATAGTCTTTATGTGTGCACCCTGCTTAAGGATCTGATCTTTGCAAATTAGGGTTTGACTGTTACGAGCAAGGCTGCACATAAAGGGCATGAGGGGGGACTTCATTGGGGCCCAGTCTTAGAGGGGGCCAGGACTGTATAATCTGATCCAATGCCCCAAAATCCTTTACAGTGATTGGCTGCTTTGTCGAGGCATTGGTGGAAAGCTGCGATAGGCTGTTTTGTAACTTTAAGTATTTTTAAATACTTCAACATATAACCAACATTGGATGAGTTCAACTAACTCCAATACTCCAAACGTGGGTCTGTCATTGGCCCAGTAATCTTTGCATTTTTTTGTTTGTGGCCCTTGATAAAGAAAGTTTGGACACTCCAGACCATCATGGCGGTTTGGGTGATATAAAATAATCAAGAGTAATGTGGAAGCATCCAAAGTAAGGAGTGTAGCTGCAGTGCACTGTTGGCTTTATTTATTACGTCCACCAAGGAGGTTATGTTTTTGCCACCATATGTTTGTCTGTTTGTTTGTTTGTTAGCAATTTACAGAAAAACTACTGGATGGATTTACATGAAAGTTTTACGGATATTTGTCGGGATGCAAAAAATTCCCAAAATAAAGAAAATGCCATAAATTAACATTGGGCAGAATTTTAAAAAATTATATCCCTGCCAATTTTTACGGATTTGCTTCCAATTTCACAGGATAATATGGGGTCCATGTCTCTATTATCAAGGTAAATTTCAGCTGGATCTGATCCAGATTGACGTCCCAAAAACATTGAACTTTATTTACATTCAATAATTCATATAAAATCAAAATATTAAGTCAAAACTTGTTGTGTTCATACAGGATAACAACCTCCATGTATGTGCTGAGTTTGGTCTGGATCCTGGCTCTGTTCTGGATCTGGTGATCCAGAGTTGTATCTTTTACAGGGGTTGTGGAAAAGTCACTGAGCTGCTTGGCGGAGGTCTGCGCTCTCTGAGTGCTTTTGTAGTTTGTTATGTTGTTGTGTGTCTATCTTTGCAGTTTTCTGATGCCGAGGGCGGTGAGTGGTTTGGATATTTGAACCAGGAGGGAAAAGTAGCTCTGGACTTTAAAGGAGGGCCCTTTAAAGGTAAGAAGGCGCCTAAGATGAAGATCTACTGGGTGACAGGGCAACACAACATGTGTCACTTCCCTCTAATGTCGGTGTTTGCAGATCATTTATGTCAGTACATGCAGATGATTTATCGACCTTCTCTCTCAGGCTTCTTCCACGTTCCTCGCTGCCTCTACATGTGTGAACGTCTCCTGGACGATCTGCTCGAGAACAAGGACTGATGATGCTCCACCGTTATGACTCGATCTCATCCACGGGCGTCTGTTTCAGGACAAAATGTTCTCAAACATACAAGTGTCATCATAAATATGGAGTAACTGAGAGGATTGTTGAAGCAAAATTAGACCACAAATCTGGATTCTTCGTGGCGCATCTCTCAGCCACAAGCAGCTGTTTGGATGTCTGTGTGACAGTTCGCCCTCACCCACTGCTCACTGGAGATCATCGAGTAAATCAAAGATTGTTGATCTTTAGTTGTGCCACTTTAGTTTAGCGGAACAATCAAAGGAGAGAAATTAAATGATCCAACCAGAGTTTGGACCAATTGATGAAATCTGCCATGTAAAAAAGAAAATGTAAGTTGACAAGCACACACCGATGTAATAGTCAAAAAGTCTTAATTCTCAGAATTCATTTCTGACTTTTTTTCTCATAATTTCTAATTTAATATCAGAATATGACTTTTTTCACAGACTTAAAAACAAGCCCATACTTTAATTATCTTTTCTGTCTTTCTGTTTCTTTGGCCCTGTTGATCTTTTAGTCTTCTGTGTTACCAAAATGAGAAAATGTGAAAAATTTGTTGTTGTTTTAAGGACTGCTTTTTGTCTTTAAATACCCACAGTGATCAATGAGACTGGACCATAATATCTCATTATTATTGGGTTTTTTTGTTCTTAATTTATATGACTGTTCTGTTAAATCTGACTCCCAGAGCCTCTGCAGTCGATGACCCCTACTCTAGATAATCTAGACAAAAAAATATACCACCATGCTCCAAAACTGGTGTGCACCATGAGCTTCTGGACAGCGTGCCCCGTACCGTCAGAACAGTGCCTCTTGTGTTTTTACTTTTCTTCAATCGTGATTTTTAAAAACGTTTTTTAAATCGTTGCACTCCTCTGACATCGTTTACTCTCTCTTCTCTCAAAAGTAAAAGTTGAAGGCATTATTAAATCTATTTTATCGTTTTCTATTAATCATGTGTTCTGATTATTTGACCCCAGGTTGAAGCAGTAGATTCACTACTTTTATCTCATATTTTACTGATTTTTTTTTTTTTTTACTCATTAATCTCCTTGATAAAATTTTCATTTTCTGTTTCAGCATTTTTTTTTGATTGTTTGTCATTTTCTTCTTGGTGTTTTATTTTTGTTTTTAATCTCAGAAAATTTGACAACCTCAGTGAGGGTTGATAACTTTTTTATCTATCGAATATGTAGATGTATTTTCACAGGATTTGGACGGCAAAGGGAAACTTTACAAACTGAACATTAAAACATCTCATTGAGACTTTTTCATGTGGCATTAAAAAGGAAATGAAGTGTTTTATTCTCTATATAAAAATGTGCCTTTATTTGCACTCTCAGCCTTTAGAAAGCATGCAGCATTACATTAAATCCATTCCTTTAATCTGCTTGTTTAGAAACTCTGTTAGAAGACTTTTTTACTCTCAAGTGTTTGACAAGACTTCTGATGATACACTAATAAAGGATTAAGTTTTTAAAGGGAATTAAATCTGTGTATTTAGAGTTAGAGTCATGCTTTGTTTCAATGACAGTCAGGGCCAGCATGCTTAATGATTATATACTCATATACTGATAAAATGTGAAATATTAAATATACAATCATTTTATTGATTAATTCTGTCATTAAACATCAGAGTATCAAACATTTATGAACACTTTTTAACTTTTGTGATTCAGACATTCTAAAAGCAGAATTTATTTGTGAAAACTGTGCTAATAAAAATATATTTTATACTGTTACAGCTCTTTGCGTGTGTATCTATTTGTGTGGTTGAATCAACACCAAGACACTTTGGCTCTGTGTTGCTGCAGCATCATTGTGCAAAAAGAGAGAATAAAATGTAGGAAAAATTAATCAAAAAGCATATTACCAGCCCTCCCTTGTTCAGCAAAAAACAGTCAAAGTTTGTGAAGAAAGTATCTTTATGATTTTTTAGAGGCTTTGAAAGAACCAGAAATTAATAATCCTCATCAAAAGAGAGTAAGTGACGTCTTAACTAGACAAATAAGTAGAAAATACTCTGACGAATGAAACTGTTGACACGCTTCAGAAACTTCCTATCTTTGCACTCACTTGTTCAAACTTTGTTATTTGTGGACCAACTGGAGTTTGCTTTCTGTTTTGAAAGGATGAAATAAGAATCTCTCAATGAAGATGCTTTGAATAGAAATCAATTTGTACAAATAAGCTGTACCATTTGTAAAGTGGGTGAAATTGGTAAGGAGTAAACCTACCAATCTTCTTTTCTAAATTTTGCAATTGTTTTTGTGCACTTCAAAAACTGGTTTTGAGGCACAGCCCTATAAAGCTGAGATGACTGAACAATCAGGCAAAGACAGGCGAGAAGAGCCGAGCTTACACTGCGGGAGTGGATCAATTATGATCTTCATAGCCTATCCACTGTGACTCTCTCCTATCAATAAAGGCACAAAAATGCCCAAAAAATACATTTAAAAAAAAAATATATATATATATATGATCTTCATTAGTTTTGATAGAAGTATATATATAAATATAGTAAAGAAGTTTATGTATATTATGTGTTTATGTGTGTGTGTATAAAAAGTATGTACATATATATGAATATATATGTATATGTATATGTATAGATATATATATACATATATATATGTATATACATATATACACACACACACACCTATATTTAAAATAAATATATATGTGTGTGTGTGTATATTACTCTGAAGTAGTATGTTGAGAAAGCACATTCTGATTACAACTACAGTTTGATATATATACATATATATAAATTTACAGTGCTCAGCATCCCCTTCAGATTTGTCAGAAACCTTTAGTTTCTTTTCAAAATCAACATTTCTTATGGCATACTATACCACAAAATACTCCCCAAAATGTGGGCCATTGATTGCAAACAAGATTTTCTAAGTTATACACAAAAAGTATTTTTCTCAGTTTAAGATCAGGATGCAAAAAATGAGTACACCACAATCAAAGGGGTGAAAGTTAGTTATCATATTACCCTTATTTTCACCTTATGGTAAAAACAAATGTTATGTTAAACTCAGCTTTGTCAAAACTTTGGAAATTGTTCTTTTGTTCATTTAGACATTATTAATACATTACTTTTAATAAGGGGTGTACTCATTTATAATAGATAATCATTATTATTATAATTGTTATTATTATTGTTGTTGTTGTTGTTGTTGTTAATAAAGTAAAAAAAACAGAGTCCTCTTGTTGGTTCACGCTAACTTTTAGTGGCCGTTAGATGGCGCTGTGACTGTATATTTCAGGTAAAATCCCTCTGGAACAAACACACACAGAGCTCTGAAGCTGTTGACGGCCCTTTTTGCTCATAACCAAACTCTCTGATTAATTGATTTAATATTTTTAATTGTTGCTCCGACGATCTCGAGGGACAGAAAAAAACAAAACAAAACAGTACACTCAGGAGCGGATCCGGAAATGTAACCACCTAAGGGGAGGGTTCAAGAGCTGAAATGATTTTTTAACACTTCTGACCACATTTCTATCTCTTAAGTAATATGTACAACATTATTTAACTACAATATCCTATTTCAGTTGTCCTTAGTGGTAAATGTCTGATCTATCAGTCTTGAATTATTTTTACTTTAACTCTCAAACATTTTAGATTGAAGTTATTCTGCTGATATCAGTGTTTCAACAAACTGGTACTAATGATTTCAATTTATTTTCTGTAACACCAGCTCATTATCTTTAGACAATGCTCTCTAGCTTCTCTTCTCAGCCGGGTTGATCCAGTTATTCCCAACAATCATTTATTCCACTTTAAACTTGAACTTATTTTTAAATCTAAAATTAGACAAACCACAAATAAAACATAGCTACAATTAATAATTCTTGAAATCTTCTTAAACATTGTAGGAATTGTTATCCGTGAATAATAAATAATAATACATATGACAATAAACGACAATGTTGTTAGATTTTTGTGTTCTTTTTTTTTAATACGTCCATTTATTTTAATGTATCTCTTCAGTGCAAAGCTCTTGTTAAATATTGATATAAATTAAGATTTTGTACCTCTTAAAGGCTTCAATGAAGTGAATTTAAAAAAAAGAAAAATAATTTTCAAAAGTTTTCATGTTTTCTGTCTTGAACGCAGCCCGTTTGTCAAACCGGAAGCGGAAATGGGAGTTCAGCGCCAGGAAAACTGCACGTTTTTTATGATAGTACGGTAAAACATCAAATTGATGAACCAAAGACCAAAGGTGTTGGTGAGACCGCAGACTTTTATTTTTTACGAAGGTTTTTAGAGGAAAGTCTTCCCCGTTTCTGATCCTCGTGATGACGCTGACAGAACTGGCCTCGCGCTCCGTCTTCGCTTCATTAATGACTTTAGATTTAATTAATGCCGCTGATTGAACCTGGACCCTAATTAAGAGATTATCTCAAGACCTCTGCTGATGAGGTCAGACTCAGGAGACCCTGAAGATGTCCCAGGTACAGTAACAACAACCTGTAGCTACAATATAACAATCTTTATATTGTATTTTTATATTAATAATACACCAGAAATGTATTTATGATGATAAAATATGAGCTTAGACTGTAGTGGCATGTGAGACTGTTTGTCATTAACACTATCATTAACTATAACATCAGTTTTACCTGTTACACATCAGTTTTTAGAGTATCAACTGTCAGGGCTGTAATGTTGATTTTTAGGGTATGGGGAAAAGAAAGGCCCCCAGCCCCCCTCACTGCTTTTATCCTGTAGTTTCTTCTTTTGTAATTCATTGCCTGTGAGTAGGGCTGTCATACCACTAGAGCTTTACGTTTTTACATGCTGCTTTTAAATATTAAATAACTTTGCAGAGCACTAAAATTAGAAATCCGTGGTGACCATAATTGTGAGATGTGGCGATTGTCTGAGAAGCTGTTTGCATCAATAGGGAGGTGAGAATGGGCGTATCTAATATAGTAGCTATTGAGCATATCTTTCAATATCCGTGATGTGCAAAACTTGGGCAGCATAAACTAAAACTGTGCATCACCAGGCAGCAAGAAATCACTCAGTAAGGAAGCATAATACTGGATTTTTGCAGTTATCCAATGGGATAGAAAAAAAGCTTAAATTTGAGGTGCTTGTAGAGGCCCTTGGTCCACAAAGTAAATTTAAAGATATATACCAGTACTTTACTTTTGCGGATTTTTATCTGCCCTCTAGTTGGAAATGTCAATTTTTCATCTTATTTTATGATTTGATCAAGCTCTATTTCTTTCAGTCACAGACTCTCCTACTTCTGCCCAACGTTTCAAGTCTTTTTCCAACTTTTAACTGTAGCATAGATTATTTGAATTTTCACCCTTTGACTGGCATTTGACTTTTTTTTTGCCACCATGTTGCTGTATTTAAAACTCTGTAAACCTATCTTTGGCTCTTTATCTTCAGTCTCCACTTTGAATAGTAAAATTAACACTAATTATATCCACTGGGTAGTGCTGATATGCATGAATAACATTGTCTAAAAACTGTGGGAAAAAAAAGGAAGTGACTCTGCTGCACAGCTCCTCAGAAAACTCACAGAGTAAGAGCAAGGTTAAAAGTTATTTTAACAAATTCTGCTCTCTGTGATGTCTTTATATAGAAAAAAAGAACAAATTCAATTTTTGAAAAATTAAAGAAATCCATCCATGCCCAGAATAACCCTGAACAGATGAGTCAACCCGCGAGTTGACCTGCAGATCTGCTTCCTGATTGGCTGATCTGAAAAATGAAACTTAAAATGTTGCTAAATGAAGAGGCAGGAACACAATTTTACCAACGAATGATTTTTTGTAAATGTATTTCTTAATGTGGAAGTCAGAGGGTTAATAAGTCTATAAATGTTCCCCATCTTTTATTATTGATCATGATTTTATCAAATTTGATCGCAGTAGCAGTTACTAAACAATGTTCTCATCTTTTACTCTATGAATTTTAAATACAATATTGTATTCATGACATATAACATATTGTCCTTGGTGGTTTATTTTCATTTTTCATGTCTGTATATAAATTTTTTAAAGACAAAACTTCACTTAAAACTGAGCTGTTGCTCTCATGGTGACAGTCATAATGTGAGGCAAGGAAAACATTGAATTCTTTAATAAATTGTATATTTATTAATAAAAGTGGATACAATAAAAGTTGTATTTATACATGTAAAGAACCCTTTTTATGGGATAAAAGTTCCGCAAGGGAGAATGCATGTTGCTGATTTATTTTGTAAACGATGCTTTTATTTTGAAGGTGAGGGTTTGTTTACTACCGGCTGTCAGACCGGATGTGGGGAGTTCGGTACAGAAGTTTGCACGTCGTCGTACACAACTGAAGTAATTTACCTTCAACATCCAGCTAAGGAGGGAACAAGGTCTGAATGAAGTATAGTTTGGGTGAGATGGATGTTGGTGTTGTGTGTGTGTTTACATTTATGTGTTATGAAAATGGTGTTCCGGTGATGTTGTGTGTGTGTGTGTGTGTGTTTAGCCTAGCTCTCTGAAAGCCTTCAGTGCCTTTAGTTGTGAAGCTTTCTGCTTTCTCAGGATGTGTCATGATTTAAATCTCAATGCCATAAGGCTGACATGAGGGGCTTCACTACTTTGTATGAAAAATAGGTGTCATGATTTTATTCATGAATTGATTGAAATACTTTATGCCCTTTTTATGTGGTTATGTTGTAGATTTTCATCTTGGTTTATGTTAGGCATTTATTCTGAATATCATCAATTTTGTAATGTTTTGTCTTGGTGCTTTTTTGGTTTTTACGGTGTGTTTGTTTGAGCTGCTCCTTTTTAAAGAAACAATAAAAAAAAGTTAAGACAAACCATCGAGGAGTCCTCCATTGCTTTAGCTATATTACATTCTGACAATATAACTAGGGATACATGGCAATTTATCTAATCAAAAAAGGATGTAGTGTTACACCTGTGGGCTGCAGTTACCTCAGAGGTTGGTTATTGATGAACCGAGCGCTGCCCTGCAGGTTGAGACGGTTTAGGAGGTTTAGATAGATTGATAAATAAACTTTAATGTCCCTTTATTGAAATTTGTCTTAGACAGCAATGTGACTGGCTAAGGGCATGATAAACATAAAAACCACTAGACAACATATAAAAACAGTTACATAAGCAAGAGGTCGGCGACAAGCCTGGTCAGGAGTTATTGCAAAAGAAGATTAAAGTGCAGTGTTCTTTACAATAAGAAATGAAAATAAGTAGAATCACATTAACATGATCGAATAACGATAATAATAATAAAACAATGGATAAAGCAGGAAATAATAATATAATTGATCTTCAGGATGTCTGTTTGTATCAAAAGCCAGTGTTCCCCAATAAGTGATCCTTAAAGTTTTTAAGATAACAGTGTTGTTTGACCTTCTTTTTTAGATGCACCCGTCTATTCTAACAGAAGACAACAGTCTGGAGCGGACAGCCTTGTCGTCCACTAAGCTCGGGTGTCCTCTCTGTCCCAGATTCATGACGAGGACTGACAGTGTGATCCAGAGGCACCTCAGAAACCACACAGTGAATGCAGTGCATTTCCAAGGTATGTTGATGAGAAGTGTCTGTCCAAGATCATTTGATATTGCATTTAATGGTGTTGAACAATGACCCACAAGAGCCCAGACCAACAACACCTACATAACCCCACCACCACCACCACCACCACCTATGTCCCCATCAGCACACCACTCAATCCCCCTACACTCTCTGCCGAAGACTTTCAATAGACCCCCAGTTGTGGCGTTTTTTGGAGTTTCACTGTTTCAGTTAAAGGGATACTCCAACTTTTTCTTGTTTTTGTGTCTTGCCTCACTCCCGTGTCCACGACAAGCAGATAAACATCATTCTTTCAATTCTGCGTGCAGTAACAAGGAAGAGGCAGACAAGGTCGCCCACCACTAACTAGCTTAGCTCAAACACTGGGAGTCAATGGGAAGTGTTAGCCTGCATCTGCCTAAACTGTCCAGCAACTCTAAACGGTCCTGTTTACTTGTTGTGACTCATTTTTTTACCTTCTACTATCATCATATTATCTTCTACTCCTAAACAGACGCGTTGTTTTGTTGACCTAACTAGTTTAGTGAAGTTCGTGAACGAGTTGATTCTTTTGAACAGCTCTTTTAAGTGAACGATGAGAACCAATTCAAAGTTGTGAGTGAGCCGTTTGTTTGGGAGCTGTTCATAAATTTACAGGCAATTTGCATTTAAGAATGTCTCGCAAACGAATGACTCACTCACAGCTGTGAATCGGTTCTCATCATTCACTTAAAAGAGCTGTTCAAAAGACTCGACTCGTTTGCAAACTTCACTAAATCACCACGGAAGTAGGCCAACAAAACACAGCCTCTGTTTCGGAGTAAAAGATAATGTGATGATAGCAGAAGACGTGAAGGGGTAAAAAACGGGTCACATCAAGCACACAGGTCCGTTTAGAGTTGCTGAAGAGTTTATCTGATGACTGTAGGCAGAGGCAGACTAACACTTCCTATTGAATCCCAGTGTTTGAGCTAAGCTAATTAGCAGTGGGCGAGCCTTGCCTCTTCCTTGTTACTGCACCCACAGTCAAAAGAATGGTGTCTATCTGCTTGTTGTGGACTTGGGAGAGAGGCAGGACACGAAAATAATAATAATGTTGGACTATCACTTTAAGGAAAAATCAAACAGTATATTCTTTATAGGATGATAAGTAATTTTTCTACTCTCCCTCTTCCAGAAAAAATTATATGCAGGTGCAATCTACCCTGCCGAGATAGAAGTCATTTCCACTGTCCTTTTTGTGCCACAACTATAATTCAAAAACACGCCCTGGCAGTCCATCTGACTGAGTGTCATAAAAAATCTGATGTGGTCCAACATGCATTGGTGCCACCATGTACACCATCCTCACCAGAGACCCACCTAACATCTGAAGACCTTCAGGAGGACTGTACTGCATCATCAAACTCACCTCCACCTTCAGGGTCTGCACTGATCCCAGACCACTCCTACTCCCTCACAGCATCACCCAAGACCCCCACAGGTTCTGGTCTGCCATCGTCCCATGTGGAGTGCCCTCTCTGCTCCGTTGTGCTGTACAAACAGAATTTACTTTTACATATGCAAAGGAAACACGGCCAACCAGAAGACGTAACAGCCCAGTCTCACCTGAAAGGCCCGTGTGTTGATGGGAGTAAGGGAGAGACAGCATCTGGTTTCAGTGCACCATCACACGAGCAGCGCCGGACATGTGGCCAGCAGCATGTCCCAGAACGTGAGCTGGAGGAAGGCCAGCAGTTTGGCCTGCTGTCTCACAGCATACGGCACCATGTTGGACTGGAAGTAGTGCAAGACTATTGCAGCACTACTGCCACTGAGGAGCCACGGCAACTCCAGGTCCTCCAGGAAATGTTGGACAGCCTTTTCTTTGGTGACTCCGAGGTGGATCTCTGCAAGAAGAGGCAGCAAGAAGCAGAGGAAGCACGTGTGCCCTTGTCTGTGTTCGTGGACTTTAGTGGCTCCAAAAATCATGTTTGACTTTCTACTTCTGAACATTACAGCAACTTAGGAAGAGTCATGGTGACACACAACCTCCAAAAAAACAGTCATGTGATTATTTTGGGTTTCTAACTGCTAACATCTAGCAATTAGATGTTATTTGTTTATTATGTTAATAAGTTGTTAGAACTTCAAATTTTCATGATTTTATGCAGTATGTATAAAATCATGAAAATAACTATACCTATTATAAATATAACTACTATATAATAAATAAAAAATATTTAAAATATTGTAAATAAAAAAAACAATTAGATAGCTAGTAAATTATACTGTTATGGTAAATATGTAACTGCAAAAAAAAAAAGTTTCCAGTATGGAGCGGTGAATGAAAGTTTTGACTTCCGGTGTGGATTGGATGGCGGAGTGCCCTTGTCTGCCATAGACCTTTTATACCAGGGGTATTCAATTAAAAGTCAACGAGGTCCAGTTATTAAAATTTCCTCCAAGTAAAAGGTCTGAACTGAAGTCCAGTTTGTCTTATAGCCTGCCTCTATGTCCATATTTTCATGATTTAAATAATATTTATTGTCAGTTTTCAATGCAGGATATGTTTTACTGAGTGCACAGCTCACTCTTTTACCATAAATAAAAGTAGTCCCAGGAAAATAAATTTAAGGCCTTTATTTCAGATCAAGGACAACAGAAACCTCGGAATTAAGTTAATTTAAAAAGTGCAAACAGAGCTGAATAAACCTTTTTTCTCTTAAATTGAAAAGGTTACAGCCTAAAAAAACGAAGGCCTACACTTCAAGTAAAAAAATCAATATCTTCAGAAAACAAGAAATACACTTAAAATTTCAATTATGTCATCTGGAACTGCTTTTCCGCTGTTTCATTTGTGCAGGTTCCGGATTTCACTCACTCACGGTCTCTCAAAACATGAAGCATTCAGAAACAAACTAGTGAGGAAAACTGTAGAACTGCAACAATGAAAATAACAAATGATCAACATTAGGAAACAATTAGAAAATCAACCTGACAAGTGAACAGGATCAGCACCGCGCGGACAGCGCAGCGCGACATCACCGCACTTAGGGCAAAAGCTCTCAGCCCTCAGTGCAGGTCACTTGCACTGACCGTTTATTTTGCACTGGCTGTTTATTTTTGCACTGGCTGTTTATTGGGACTACCTCCTGTTTGCTTGTGGCTGCTGCAGCTCGTGCTGCAAACACAATAGCAGCAGGAAAATCACCTCCGCTAATCGTATCATTATGTCTTATTGCTCCATTAAAATTGATTCTCGTGAATTTATCAGAGATTGGTCACGGATCCAGACAGAACCATCGCTTGGTCTGCCATTTGGTGATGACTGTTTTATACGTATTCAGTTTTAATTGTGGCAATCTACTTGGTTTAATATATATACTTTTTAAATTCTCGCTTTATGGTGTATTGTAAACTTTAGTTTGGTTGCAAACTTTAGGTAGATGAATATGCATGAAGAAGACCAGCTCTCGGTTTAGACTTTCAGTATGAATTGGACCTATGGTGGTGCTCTTGTCCCTCCATATGGATTCTCTTGATAAAAACGGACCATAAATATCACATATTGGTAGGGCTGGGAAATATATCAATTAAATCAATTAATTAAAAATACTTTCTGCAGAAGATTTATAAATCAAAAATGATTTTTTTCCTGGACTAACTCAACTTGTAAGTTGTGGCACTATTTGAAAAATACATAAATACTTAAAATTAAGACCCTTTCTAAAATGGTAGGCCCTGCCGTGACATTTTTAGGCATGTTTTTGTTTTATAATGAGATGAAGTGCTAACAAAATAGTTCCATGTTAATGCCTTGAGTATTTAGGGAAGCTTTCATATAGACGAGCCATACGTCCCAACTACATAAACACTTGATCTCAAAATTAGAGCATGAGCTTTAATGATAAGAAGGAAATTCGGTTTAGTTTTAAAACATATTTCAATTATATTGAGGAAAACTGGTGTGTAATTTCCGCCATGTGGCATTTTTTCTCTGTGAGGGAATCTCTGAGAAAAAAAATGCCTAGTATATACATATACAAACCATATACGAACATAAACAATATGTCCAAGATAATATCGAAGAAAAAAAGTGCAGAGGTGCATGTACAGTTGGAGGATGTTATCTGCATAGGGACTGATGGTATATACAGGTACAAAGATGGACATTGGCATGTTTATTGATCTAATTGTTTGATATTTTGTGCTCTGTGTGTCTTTTTCTCAGTGTGTCTGGTATCATGGAAAAGGCGAGTATTGCAGAGGGACAGAAAACCATGAATCTGGATCCGGGACAGCCGGTCATCGAGAGGTTTGTCTCGCCTCAGTCGAGCAACACTGACCAAGCACCGACACAGACCGAAACTGTGGACTCAACACCTCAGACAGGGAACAGGACGGTCCCAGATCCTTCTGTCATACAGTTTGTGCAGAAGCATCTCGAACTGAAAAAAGGAGACTTGAATCTTTGTACCTCAGGATCTGAACAGCCTGAACACTTAACACCTCCAGCTCCTCTCCTGGTGAGAGGGGAATCTTCACACATCAAGCTCCAGAACCAAACTCCAGCAAGCCCTTCTGCACCCCGCACGTTTAAGGTGCTGGTCAACACATCCAGTCAAACTTTACGAGGTCCTCCGTGGAGTTGGGACAAAATGTCACGATTAGAAGAAGACGCCTTAATCCTGTGCAACGGCAAAGTGTTCAAGAAGAACAGCCCCACTTTAAAGACGATGCAAAGCAGGTCTTCATCCACAGCAACAAAAACCTACAAGTTCATCAAAACAGGAGCATCACACCCACAAAGACCAGAGGCAGGGACGCCCTCCAGGGAGCCGGTCTACAGACTGATGATTCCACGAGGGTCACATGAAGTCATTGACCTTCGTGACGAGGACGGTCATGGCGACGGGAATCATCGAGCGGCATCGCAGCTGCTCTATCCTAATGAGGACAATGTTTTATTTATGTTGTATACCCAATCTGCATCGGAGCCTGAGACAGAAGGAGGGAGTACGGGTACAGGTTTAAGAACATCGGAGTCAGAAGACGTCTCTGACAGCAGGGGGAGCACGGGGTCTGCAGTGGAGAAGGACGACTGGAGCGAGGAGGTGAGACTCTTCTGTTCTTAACTCCACCTGAAGGCAGGTATTCTCCCTCCCCATGTTCAGTGTTCTTCCACTTATCCTGCTTATGTTAGTTTTATCTGCCCTCTAGTGTGGGGTACCCAACAGGGTGCCCATGAGCACTGGGTAGCCCACAAATAGCCAATGAGGTGCCCCCAGTGACATTTTAAATATAACACAAGGTACTACCACATAACTTAAAATAAAAAGCTCTTTTTCAGTTTGATGTTTTCTTATATATATCACAATTAATAAATACAAAAATAACAAATGTAACATGTGCATCAAATTTTAAAATCACCTGTACTTTCTAAATTTAAACCTGCATGGGGTCAAAGTTCACAGTGATGCTGACCGCACATCTCGGTCACCACTGGCATTAGCCAGAGCCCTTATATTTTACTTGTACATAAAAATCACAAAACTGTGACTGTTGTACATCGCAGTGAAGTTTAACCGAGAGATAAATAATTCATCATGCATGTAAGCATATTGTTCTCATATAGTTTCATAATCTGTGGTAATAGTTATCATTAGGAATCATTAAACGCAAAAAGTGAACATACAGTGTTGTTTGTAGCCCATCAAATACACTACTTCCATGATTTTATATTACTTAAGAACATAAAATCATGGAAGTAGCCATCCACGCTACTCATCTTTAGGGTAGCTCTCAGGCTCAGAAAGGTTGGTGACCCCCTCTCTTGTGTGTTTGACATGTCTCCACCTCGTGATCAAGACCCTCTGTTACCAAACCAAAGGTCTTAAACTTTTCCCTCTCTTGCTCTTCGGAATCAGAAATACTTAATTAATCCCTAAGGGGAAATGCTGTTGTTTCAGTTGTTCTTTTAGACAGTTATAGCAGCAAGAATATCAAGTAAAGACATTAAAACAGATAGTCAAGTCAGGTTTAGTTATAAAGCATCTTCAAGAAGACAGCAGTCAAAGTGCTGTACACTGGATACATAAAAAGAAGTAAAGACATTAATAGATTATGAAAAGCAATAAAATTAAAACGGTAACATAAAAACAGTAAAAGTAGAAAAAACTACAGTATCTGTGATTTGCGTGTGCTCATCTATGAAACGCCAGGGAGAAGAGATGGGTCAGAGGACCTTTAAAGGATACGACAACGATTTTTTTCATGTCTTACCTCGATCCCAGGTCCACGACAAGCAGGTAGACACCAGTCCTTCAACTCTGCATGCAGGAACAAGACAGAGACGGGCAGAGCTCGCCCACCACTAATTAGCTTAGCTTAGCTCAAACACTGGGAGTCAGTGGGTAGTGTTAGCCTGCCTCTGCCTACAGCCAACTCTAAACAGTCCTGTGTGCTTGTTGTGACTCGTTTTTTTTACCTCGTTATGTTACGTTATCTTCTGCTATCTTCATATTACCTTCTTCTACTCCTAAACAGAGGCTTTGTTTTGTTGACCTCCTTCTGTGGTGGTCTGCGCTAGGGATGTGATGTTCATGGACGAGTCGAGTCTTTTGAACAGCTCTTCTAAGTGAACGTTGAGAAGCGGTTCACAGTTGCGCGTGAGCCGTTCGTTTGTGAGCCATTCTAAAATGCAAATTGCCTGCAAATTTAAGAAACAAACGGCTCACTCACAACTGTGAATGGGTTCTCATCGTTCACCTAAAAGAGCTGTTCAAAAGACTCGACTTGTCATAACAAGCACACAGGACCATTTAGAGTTGCTGAAGAGTTTATCTGATGACTGTAGGCAGAGGCAGGCTAACACTACCCACTGACTCCCAGTGTTTGAGCTAAGCTAAATAGTGGTGGGCCAGCTTTGTCTGTCTCTTCCTTGTTACTGCATGCAGAGTCGAAAGAATGAAGTCTATCTGCTTTTTATGGACTCAGGAGTGAGGCAAGACATGAACAGAAAGAAAGGTGCGTACCCCTTTAAGGCTTTGTTGGGGAGTGGCGATGCAGGAGCTCAGACAGGAACAGAGGGGCTTTAAAAACAATTAAAAGAAGTTTGAAGTCAAGGCGAAAGCGTACCAGGATAAGAGCTTAAAAATAATTCGTGGTGGCTCCAGCAGCTGCCTGAAACATCTCATTCCTCTACCCCCATCAATAGTCCTACCAGTGTGACATCATACCATTCTTACATCGTCAGTTTAAGCCCATTGGCTTACAGTAGCAAGTCCACTGCACAGTGTAGACATTAAACTGAAAGCAGAGCCATTGACAGCACGGCGGAGCAGCGCTGTATGATAACAAAGCTTTTCTTTGTCCTCGCAGAGCTCCATTGATGACACTCCGAGTTCTTGGCTGGAACCAGAACCCCTTCCAAAGTCCGACAGTCTGCTCAGACGGCAGTTTGGCATCTCAGCTGATGTGAGGATCCGTCTGCAGAAGGCTGAAGCTGGGTGGTGTCCTGCAGAGCTTCAGTACGATGAGTCCCGAACACTGAGCAGGATACCTGACCCTCTGAGTCCACTAGGACGTGATGGATTTGGCGGGTCCATCAGTGTGAAGCTTGAAGAGGACCTGTCAGCAGACTTTGAATCCACAGCTTCTCAGAGCCTCAGTACACCTCTCAGATGTTCCCTGGATGGCTACATGGAGCCCATAGAGGACGACGATTCACCTGATACGACTGAAAACCACACCACTGCAGGCACACACGTAGGCAACCAGAGACTCGGACGAACAAGGAAGCGCACGACGTGTCCGTGTTGTCTGTCTGGTTCTCCGATAAAAACAGTGAGGTCGAGTTTAAGGACCACCCCGACTGCAGAGCAGATGAGAGGGAAAGGAGCCAGAAAAACAGCAAGAAAATCTGTAAGGGCCTCCAAGAAGATCAGCTGCCAAAGGGCAAAGAGGAAAGGTCCAGATGCTCCAGGTGGGGATGGGTATCCAGCGCCTGTGATTGTTCGAGAGGTTATGTATAACCAGGAGATCAGACGACTGCAGCAGCTCCTGAGAGAGAAAGAGGAGGCGATAAAGCAGATGGAGGAAACCGTGGCCCGGATGACAAACAACAAACAGTAACAATCAACGAGATGGGACTGTTTTTAACTCTGTACTCGTATCAGTACGGCCCGTTAGATTCAGTCAGAGAGACGATTTGATCAGGACATAATCACAAAGAACAGGTTGACCGGCCCGAGCAGTTGTGCCGACTGAAAAATGGTCCACCCCTGAGGCCCCGTTTACACGACAACGAAAACGGCTGAAAACAGAGTTTTTGTTGTGTTTGTGCCTTCTGTTTACACAAGAACGGTGCCCAGAGTGCCAAAATCTACAAACTTTTGAAACCAGGGTCCAGAGTGAAAAGTTTTGAAAACATTTTCATTTCCATGTAAACAGGGATCGCCGTTGTCAGGGAAAATGGTGACACATGGTACTTGTGCAGTACTCTGTCAGATAAAGGTTGCGTGCACACTGAGGAACAGCAACAACAACAACAACAACATTATGGCCGACTACCGAGCAGCGTGTGTGCTGCTAACTGTGCTTGGTTTTTTTTATCACTCCTCCAACAAAATGTGGATCTGCTGCGTCAATACTCTGACCAGCGGAGACACATTTTTTATATTCACCAAGGACACTACAAGCTGACATCGCCAACTGCTGGCCTGGCATGCACACTACCGCATTTTCAGTTCTATGTGATCTATATGAACGCAGATTGTTTTCACACCGTCTCCATGTGAACATGGAGCACTTTTGAAAAGGCAAAGAAAAAAAACTTTCAGTTTCTGGTGACAACGTTGTCGTGTAAACAGGCCCTGATTGTTTAGCTGCTCAGTCGCACACGTCCCTAGTAGAGAAGTGGAAGTGTGGTGCTGCTGTACTGAGCAGCTCCTTTAACGCTGCTGTTTAAAGCCGCATCAGCAACACCCCTCTCACTTTTAGCCTGCTCCATCTCCAGAGGAAGTGTCTGAAGCATAACACTGGAGAGGGGGTCGGGACAGCAGCACTGTTATCTGCCTTTGTGTGTGTGAATCATGCTGGCTGTCGTGCTCTCTTGTGTTCCTTCAAAGCTGAATTTGGATTGACGTAAACATCGCATCCTCACCAAAAAAAGAAAAATGTTCAAACATCAGGGAGCAAAATGAAGTTTTTCTTTATCATCGAGGGGCCGTCCACATGTTCTGCATAAATGGTAAAAGTGTTTTGTCCACACAGATACGCTGTTTTTGAGCTCGAAAACACAGATTTTTGAGAACAGGCCCCAGAGTGGATCAGTCTGTGCACAATGAAAATAATGATGCCACAGCCCCGCCTCTGCCTCAAACTGCATGCCCTAACCCTGAACAACAGTGTCTGAGTTCGGCGTCTCGTTGGTACTGCATAGGGATCAGAATTAAAAACCAATTCCAGTTGAGAATCGTTAACAGCTCCATCAAAGTATCGATATCATGAGTCTTTTTGCTAATCAGTTCCCTTATCAATTCCTTCCACTGACAGGGTTCAGGAACGGTCAGAATTGTGGCTTAATTTTTTACAAAAGGTGCCTACTGCACAACCTTAAGTGAGTGGAAACACCAGCAACTTGCAGAAGCAGTTATCTATGCTGTGACATGTGTTTGAAATTGTTGCCACTGAAAATCTACAGGCCAACATTTGCCCACACAGAAAATCTGCAGAAATCAATAAGGGAATCGTTCAAGAATTGGATCAATTAGTAGGACCGTTAATAGTATTGGTATCGATAAAATCTTATCAATTCCCATCCCTAGTGCTGCAGGAGCTGCTGAGCTTGTTTTGACTTTACAGTAAAATCTTCTGCTCCTCTACGACGGACGCTGGCAGTGTTTTCTTGTGGACGGACCCGTTTACTGAGTTGATGCTGTCTCAACAGAAGACATTTTGTCTCTGTGAGGACAGGGCCTAAGACTTTAAACACCAACATCAGTCTTCCCACCAATTCTCTTAAAGCCCTGAATCAGACTTTCTTTTTTAATTTAAGGCCATAAAGAGTTTGGAAAAATCCTAATTTTATATTCACTCAAAACATCTAACACCAGTTAGCATGGTCACAAGTTAAACTGTAACACCGGTCAGACTTGTGTTTGGAGAAGGAGGGAAAACAAAAACTGCTTTTGCAGAGAAACTGCGTTAAAATATTTATCACAGGCATCTTTACATGATCATAAACAGAGTTCACCCATCCATTCAGGCTTTTTTTGTTTTTGTGTGGATGAGGATGTTTTCAAGAACTTTATGAATGTGGACGGATTTATTTTTAAAAGAAGACGAGGAAAACTCCTTTTTGTTACATACCAGCCTCCATTTGGACACCTCCTCAGAAGCACTGATGTAAACTCAAATGTGAATTATTGTTTGGGGGTTTGTTAAATGGAGCATTATTTGGATCCCCGTCTATTCTAACATTCTAACAAACAAGTCAAAGTCAGTTGATGTATGTAGTTTTAGTTTTCACTAATATTTATGTTATTAAAGCTGCTGTTAAGATATTTTACTTTATGTGGACACTGGTTTATTCTTTTTGCCTTGTTTGCTGTATTTTCTTGAATTAATTTCTAACATTTACTGTGAAAAATTCTGTACTAATGTTAATGAATGCATTTTCATTCCCCTGGTAACTCGGCAGGAACAGTTACAGACATTAAAGAAACCTGAATAAAATACTCAGACTGCTTGTCATGATTTATTTTAGTCTTGAAGCTCATAGAGAAGAACAGATTAATAAATGGATTTAAACTCCTTGTTAGTGCTATTGGAAATGTCATGTAGCTTTATGTGCCCATGATATTTTTATGTACGTAGAGAGGAGAAAAAAAAATCAGTGAGGGATTGTTCAGCTGAGAAACGAAAGCAAACTAGAAGAAAGAGGCGATTAAAACCACAAACATTAGCAATAACTGTTATTGTTTTACTAATCCAAAGTCTGATTACTGTTATGGTTTTATTTGTGATCATGCTAATTGGTGTTCACTCACTTGTGTTCTTAACAAATGTGTTTCAGAAAGTTTATTTCTTTTTTCTTTCTTTTTTCTTTCTTTTGTCATTTATTTCGAAATTGGAGTTAAAATAAAATCACTGTCAAAGACAGAAGAAAAAACAAAACAAGACAATATCTAACCAAAATATTTGAAAAGGAGTGGGAGAAAGTAAAAAAAAAATTAATTCCCACCCCTTTTCCAAACAGTTATTTATTAAGCAAAGCAGATGTTATTCACATACTGTATGTGCACATACTCATAAATAACTGTGTCCATGCACACTAAGTTGTTGTAAGGACATTGCAAACAAAATATTTCTATCAATAGCTGTATGTATAATTACACATGCATAAATATAATAGCATATATTAACTTTATTTAATATAATCACTGGAAGAGAGATATACAGAATTTTCATACCATCATTATTTTATAGTAATAACCAAATCATATTATCACAATACTTCATTCTCTTCATTACAGTGTCTTGTGAATATTATCTTCTTGTACATTATGTTAAACTTGTTTTTACTTGGACATTTCTTCATTTCCTCACTAGAACTATTCCATATGTTCACTCAATAACTGATACACTGAAGCTTTTCGTGTTCATGCTGATTGTGTCCCCCTTCACAGATGCAGAACAGAAAAGTTTTCACTCAAAGACAAATCAACTGAGCGAGTGCTCATACTATAAAGCGGTGTCCCCAACCTTTTGGTGCCTTTTCTGTGGCAATAAAATACAACAGATATTTTGGCTTCTGCTCTCTGGGGCTGTCACGTTTTCATCATTGAATTTAAGTCACAATGTGCTCAATGGCTGTCAGATGAAACATGAAGTTATACTTAATAAAACTCTTTCAGTCCTTGTTTTGTTGGTTGTGTTTACAGTTACAGGGATATATTGACAAAAAGATGCCCTGAAATTCATGACAGATTTTTCTCCCTCACATTTGCAATCTGATAATAATCTGCGGTCCAGATTGGAGGCTGTGGAGGGGCCCAGGGGCGGGGTTGAGGGTGGCTACCAGGGCTCAAACCCCGGATGTTTTCTGAAAAGCCCCGAATCTAAATTGTACCTCTGAGGGGGGGGTAAAGGAGAGTAGCCCCGGGCCGCCTGTTTGTGGTCACTGCCCTACATGCAGGAGTTATTACCCACCAGCAGGGGGCGGTGATCCAGGAAGTGCGGATACTCACCGCAATAAAACCAGAGAAGAAGAAGCAGGAGCGTACCGGAAGTCGTGTTCGCTTCTTGAGAAAACAAAACCAGAACTGAAGCCGAGCAGCTGATGTGTCGGTACCGGACAGGAGAGCCCCGTTAAGGTGAGACCTCAGGTAACTGTACGGTTTGCGTTTTGACCGATAAACCGTTAAAAGGTCCGTAGATTAACGGTGAGCGTCTGAATCATCAGATCTACCGGAAAGAGCTCCAGTGATTCTTTGTTGGTTCCATTTAAGGCAGAAATTTACAGGGTTTTTTATGTTTTTTTAAGTAAATGAGCTGAACACTGAGTCATTAACGAGAACTTTAACAGTCTGTATCATCCGCTGTGTCGATGTCAGCCGCACACTGTTGGTTAAAAGTCACCAGATAGCACGGTCACAGTTTCAGCTGTTACACCATGAACTGAACCAGCGGACTAACTTCAGCATCTCTGAGTGATAACAGACTCTTACGGTAAAGGTGGTCATTATTCGGAGCCTTGTGCTCCACCAGGCCCTGAGATCCAGCAGTTAAAGGTGATTAAAACGAGTCATACACCTGAGTGATTAAGACAGGTGTGGTAAAGGCCCGGGAGCCCTCAGGTGTGGAGAGACTTGATCAGGACTGTTGGTGGTATTTTGATTGAAGCTCCACAGCCCTGTGAGGGTCGAAGAGCAGGACTGAATGATTTTAGGAAAAGACCTAACTGCAGTTTTTCTGGCAGATATTGTGATTTCAATTCGATTCTCGATTTTCTTCAAATCAAGCTTCAGTGCAATATTCACTATGTTTACAGTACAGACAACAGTAAGAAAATCAATGATCAAAAGCACATAACACATTATTCATCATCTAATATTGATGATAAATAATCTGTTTTCATTATTTAAGGGATACTCCAGCTTCTACTGCTAAACAGAGGCTTTGTGCTGTTGACCTGCTTACCAGTACTTCTGTAAATGCAAATTGCTGCAGATGTGTAAAATAGTTGACACAACAGATCCTGGGTCAGTCAGGAGTGCTGCAAAAAATTGCAGCTTCGACGATCACATGGTTGCGTTGTCTGAAATTGCAATTTCCGTCTGAAAATGATAAATCTTTTAGCCCTATAGAAGAGTCAGTATTTGAGGATTTGTTTATCTGTTGTCATCTCAGTGTGTCTTTAAAATGGATTAGATGAGATTAGATAAAACTTTATTGATCCTTGGGGAATTAGGATTCCAGCAGCATAGCAAGCACACAGGGCAAAAAAGCACACATGTATCAGAGAAGTAAAGAAGTAAAAAAAAAATGCAAATATAGATATGAACAGGGTTTCTGTGGGGCATTAAAAGCATTAATAGTCTTTAAATCGATTTTGTGAAAATTAAGGCCTTAAATGGCATTAAAAATCAAATTTGATTACCAGTAGCATTAAAAAATCTTTCTGTTGTTTTCAAGAAAACAATAATAATAATAAATTATATATGATAATAATAAAATAATATATTATTACAGACTGTGATATGCTAGATATGTACATCCGCGTAAACATGTGGAACCATTGCGATAATCGTTTCTGGCCGGTCGGGTAAAAGATGTTTGGAAAGTGAGCAGCGGGCTGGACCAGGTGCAGGAAGAAAAGGGAAATGGGGAAAAGCATGGGATGCATGATATTGGATTTTTGCTGATATCCGATATGCCGATATTTTTTTAATTCATTGCCAATACTGATATTTCTGGGCAAGAGCACAAGCGCTGTACTTCACATGGACTTGATTCCTTCACTGTGACAGTATTCAAGGAACAGATGTTAAACAAGACAAACAGCATTTAACTCTTGGAAAAATGAAACCCTTGATTTTTAAATGTACCCATGCAGTGATGAGAAGGTACGTCAATATTGTACATTTGTGTAATTTGCCGATATTCCAGCTGATATATGGCTGACATGTGTGGCCGATATATCGGATGTAAAGATCTGCAAAAATTTAAATATCGGCTGATACCGATATCAAACCGATAATATTACACATCCCTAGCAAAAATGGCTAGAAAATGTGGAATCCAGAGAATGCCTTCAGCCTGTTTGTGGTCAAGATGAAGAAAGATACTGTAGTGTTTGTGAAAAAAAACTTAACTTGGTGTAATGTGTGTCAACGCCGTGAAATCACACATGCAGTCTGACAGCCACAAATCGGCTTTAAGAGGCAGACTACTAACGAACTAAGGCACGTGCCTTAAAGCTGAACTAGTGGTCACCCTCCAGTGTAATATGAGTCCTCTCTCAGCTCCATATGTTCTGATATGTTGAAGATGAGATATTTGTAGGACAGTTTTTATATAAAAATCATCTTCAACAAAAGAGCAAACCTTTGTCATTTTTCTTGAGTTCACAGTCATAGCATTGAAAATTTTACAGTATAGCATTAAACCAACACTATGTAGTTTTTCCACCCTAATATAATATTTTTAGAATCACTGATGGTACATCACCTTACAACAGGTTGAAAGACACCTCTGTAATAGTCGGAGGGGGTCTGTATCACCTTCACTGGCACTAAGTAACTTCGATGTGGATGGTAGGAACACTTCCACACTAAAACACTACAGACTAAAAAACATGATCAGACTGTACTTTATCAGTCCACATGGTTTATTTGTCTCTTGGGACGTCCTGTCAGCTCGCTTCTCCTCCCTCTGTAAGTCAACACACGCACGTTGGTGTGAGGCGCTCTGTTTTTGTAACCACGCAGTTACACTCAACGACCATAGAGGCCCCTAACGAGCTAAAAAGCAGGTATCTTACTTAGTGGTGCTTTAAAATGGCATTCAAGCATTAAATTTGATCGGCTGATTTCTGCAGAAACCCCAATTAATAAGTTAAAATTAAAATATGGCTACAGGCTACTGCTCCTCCCCATCTTCAGTCTTCCTGTTACTCCTCCTCCACCCATTGAGGAGTTGTACAGTCTGATTGTCTGAGCGACAAAACAGTTTCTCAGTCTGTTGGTCCTGAACTTGAAGGAGCAGTCTGGGCTGAACAGGCTCCTCTGGGTGCTGATGACTGTGTGCAGAGGGTGACTGGCATCGTCCATGATGTAAGACGTCAGAACCCTCCCCACTGTCCCAACTCTTTTGGAAGTAACTAGTTTTTTCCAATAGAAAAATATGTATTTAGATTTTGGGATCCCATTTATGCAACAAAAATGTTCAAAAAAGTAAATAATTTATTGTTCATTTAAGAGAGCAGGTTTATTTTCTGTTTTGTGTGTTACTGATGCTTTTCAATAAAGCTAAAATGATTTAATGTAAAATAATAAAAAAAAAAAAGCGTACGCATGTATCTCTTATCCGATTACTCAATTAATCGCCAGAGTAATTGGCAGAATACTCGATTACAAAAAGAATCGATTGCTGCAGCCCTAAAAGGATGAGACAGATAAACTCTTTGTCCTTCGGCAGGTCGATACTTCGTCATGGACATCCTCGGCAGACAAGAGATCTGCATCCCAGCAGACGCCGAGGTGAAGAGCGTCCCTCTGCGAAGTCTACCGAGCTCGATCCGGACTCAAATGGGCCTCTCTGCATCCGACGCCGACGGCTCCAGGATGTCCTCGGACTCAGCCATGGGCGTGTGGATCTGTCCCGCGGTCCTCCGACCCAAAGGCCAGAGATGCTCCTCGGACTCGGGGAACAGCCTGTTGAAGAACATGTTCTCAAAGATCGCCAAAGAGCCGCAGGCTTCACGGAGACCGCTGCAGATGTCCTTCGTCTCCTCCAACAAATTAGCTTATCAGGTGTTGAACGAAACACCTGGAGCGAAGGTCCCCGCTGACAGGTCGTCCACCGCCGTCCCTCCTCCGAGCTCGCTCACCTACCAGGTGGCGGTCTTCGTCTTTCAAGGACGCGTTTACTTGTCCATGAGGAGGCCCAGTCGAAGCAAGCGGCAAGGAGAGACGAAGGATCCACCACCAGGTCAAAAACCAGCGAATCCACGAACGGCAGCCAGCAGCGAGAGGAAGGTGAGAGGACGAGGGATCAGTCAGGGCTGGGTAATAAGTCAGGGTCCAGGAAATATGAATCAAATGTCAAATGAGTTAATGCTTTTTATTTCTTTACTTTAAGAATATTTACATTTATTGTTCATCATTTATCGCCATTTAAATTATAAGTAGTGATGCACAATATGAAAAATTTCAACCGATAACCAATAAGGTCATATTTTTATATTTAATATAATCTTTTCTCATGTTGAAATCTTGATCAACCACTGAGCCGTTAAGCTAAGCTTGCTGACCAAACTAACGTCAGATGCCCATATGTCTGTGGTAAAACTTAACGTGTAGTCCATTCTTGTTTTGTGTTATTTTATCAACTTATGGATGTGTGTGGCAACGATACCAAAGAAGGCAGGGATGGACACAACGAGAAGCAACTTAATATTGTTTTAGGTCCACTTTGTGATGAGTAAATAATTAAATTCTTGTACATTAATAGGCTTGGGAGAGCCACTTTATTTCCTTCACCTGCTGTGACTACAAAATAATCAGACATTAGGGATGTGCGGTATATCGGATT
>JBAMNC010001311.1:0-138368 GCA_037902135.1 Cetoscarus ocellatus
GATTTGCCGCATTTTACCTGCTGCACTCATTAATATTTGTTGAAGGGTGTAAAAAAAGCAAAATTCATGTTACTAAGAGGATTATTCATTACAATTTTTGGTCCTCTTGGCTTCAGTTATTCACATTTATCAGACAAAATTTCCAGCTCAAGCACAGGAAACAGAAAGTAAATGTGTTTATGAGGTCTGGTTTGTGCCAGAGTTCTTCTTCATGTGTTGTAATTCATGTTTCACCCTCCAGAGATCGCCACTGGGGTTTACTGGACCTGCTGATTTATGTTGACCACATGCCCCTCACACCTTACAGCTGATCGCTCTTTTGTTTGCTCTCTGACATCTTTGTGATTGTTATTTTATTCTTCTTTCAGCGCCCAGCCCCAGAGGCATCATCTAAACCTGCAGTCAAACCACCACAGAAGAAAAGACTACGTATCAACGTGGCTCCCAAACGACCAAAACCACCAAATGATGTCACTAAAATGCCAACAAAATCCATCAAACTGCCAAACCACGTTTTGAAGCTGCCGACAAAGTCCTTCAAACTGCCAAATAATTTGATCACAAGGTCTGCGGCCACAACAACAGCACAGGTGAGGACAAAAGAACTTAGACAGGAATAAAAGTGAAATAATTTCACTTAATAACTGCTTTAATTTTTAAATAAGTGAGCTGCAGTCGACATGTTATCAGTTAGGATCAGTGTAGAGGAGAGATGAGAGATCGATCACAGCAGAAACAGCAAGAACACAAACTGATAAATCACTGATAACTCAGAAATCACGACTTCCAGTTCAGCTGGAACGCAACGAAATCTCCTTTTAGAAGCCGGAAACAAGGAAATAAGTTTAGTGTAGTGACTTTGTCCGTAGGTATCTTTGTGCTGTCTTGGTTTCTTTCTGTGTATTTTCTCATATAAAGTAATAAAGTATTCTTTAATATAATGATAAATAAAGTGGAGAACTGAAGGATCCACCCTCTGCTTTGACTATGACATCTCTGCAACTGAAACAATGACACATCACATGTAAAGATATATTTCGGAGTATGAAAATAACATATTTTATTAAAATAATTACAGACCTGAATCAAAGGTATATTTAAACTGAAATTTGTTTTTACACTTTTAAAAATTGAGTTTAGTGTTTTTATTTAAAATTTCAGTTTTACATTTTGTTTTTCGATCTTTTTTTATTTTCAAATTCCAAAACTTTTGGCCTGGATTTAGCTCCATACACCCCCACCACCATCACCACCACCACCACCACAGCAGAGGATTTAAGTAAGGTTGCATTATTTTTGGAACTGCTGATATTTCCAGCTGTTTTATCATCCATATATTTCACCTGTAATATTGTAAAAACACACAAATGTACGGTAATGCTGCACCTTATCATCACTCTATGCATACATTTAAAAATCAAGAGTTTCATCCTTTTAGGAGTTAAATATTGTTGTTCTTGTTTTAAATCTGCTCCTCTCTCAAACTGATCACCACATTGAAAGCAAAAATTCAGTTTTCATAAATACTTTGTGCTCTTGATGAAAAATATGGGTGTCAGCGATAATGAGTTCAGGAGTATCTGCATACTGGATATCAAAAATCAGACATCGTGCATCCCTGAAATATGAGAGTGGTACAATCTGACTGAATATACGGTGTGATTTTTGTGTCCTCCAGGAACGACTTAACATCAGCAAGCCTGAGGAGAAACCCTCCAAAATAAAAGAGATGCCCAGTAAAACCAAACAGAAAGATTCGCACATCATTCCAAAGGACGCCTCCTCGCCCCCGAGCACGCCAACCGTCCTGCAGACGCCCGACCAGGAACTGCGACCCGAGGACCCTCGTCCTGCTGAAGCTGCGGAGGAGCCCGTGGACTGGTTTCTTCAGGAGAACAACTGCGACAGCGGGATCCAGGAGCCCGGCGGTGACGATGTTTGGAGCTCCAGTCAGAACGATAACGTGGACGACAACCTCCAGGCCTGCACGCCGACCTGGGGCAGCAGCAGAGCATATCTGGGGTCTCCTTCGCAGCAGGAGTGTGACTTTACAGAGCTCGAAGTAGACGAGAGGATCGCTCAGCTTAGGGCGAGACTCCGGCTGAATGAAGTCGAACTGAAAAACCTTCACCCCTAAAAGTGACACAGAGATGAGGACTTTTATTTTGAAAGTCTGAGTGGCTCTTAAACAAAGAAAGACGGAGACTTAACTGTAAAGTCTGGACAAAAAAACACAGAGAAGCTTTTACTTTGGAAGTCTGGACGAAAGATGGAGGCTTTTATTTTAAAAGTCTGAACTGATGCAGCTGCTGACTCTTAATCAAATTGTGTATCTCGTGTTTTTTCTGAGCCAGTGCCTCTGGTACCAAACATGATTTTGTTCTTTGATACATCGACTGTGTGGACCTCGTGTTGGATAAAGATTTGAATTCGAGACATTTCTCATTATTTCAAGATTTGCAATAAAATATCAAGTGTGTGCATTAACTGCAGTTTTGTTTGTATTAAATTTCCCTTTTTTGATAGGGCGGTGTTACTCAACTCCGTCATTCCCCACCCTCTCTCCCCCCTCACCCTGCTGTCCCTCGTATCACAGCTGGACACATGAAGACGTTCCCAGCCTTCAGAGGTGGACGTGGTGTTTTCTCTGTGATAAATGTGCTGTGAGAACACCCGGACGTGTCCCTCTGCAGCGACAGAGTGTTTTAATCCTCTGATAGGAGCTCAGGATGAAACCGTGTGGAGCAGAGCGATCAGAGACCGTGGTCGTCGGCCAGTGCAGTTTGGAAACAGCTCCCCCTCTAGCAGAGAAGGAGACTCAAATTGAAGTCTCAAGTCTCATGTTAGTCGTCCTCAAAGACTTCAGACTCGACCTGAACCCGAGGTTTTGGGACTCTCATTCAGTCGTTGGTCCTGTAGGTCACCGTCCACGTCTGCTGCACGACCGGCAAACTGGAAAGATGTTTGAACATAATATTGATTATCAGTGATATCAACCGTACTGCAGCTCTGTTATACTCAAATTTGGAGTACATGTACTCAATTTTGGTCAGCTAGTGCAGGAGTAGACTTTACTAATGAAGCAAAAAGTCACTAGTACTACTAGTCAGCCTTATATGCTAATAAGGGGGCGGGGAAAAGCAAATTCAGGCTTCCTATTGGCTTTTGAAAATATTACAACTAATCAGGGTTCTGGATTTGGTTTTCATCTCTCCTAATTCATTTGCATTAGGTCTACTTGTACCACCAGTGAATCTTTACTTACTAGTACTACTAGTAGACCAATATGGAAAGCAGTCTACTAGTACTATTAGTGAGATATTTTGAATTTACTAGTAGAACCAGTAAGCAAAAATTTTATTTTCCTAGTGAAGTTTTTTTTTACACACTAGTGCACAAGTTGACCATACTAGTAACACAAAATTGTCTGTTAGTAGACAATTTTGTTACTAATAGTACTAGTAGACTTAAAAAATGTTACTTGTATAAACTCAAAGCTTTACTAGTAGTAGTAGTAACAAAACTGTCTACTAGTAGACTGTTTTTCGCCAACTAGTAAAGCCAAAAGATTGACTAGTAATACTAGAAAACCTAATGCAAATGAAGTAGAAGGGATTATAACCAAATCCAGCACCCTGATTAGTTGTAATAATTTCAAAAGTCAATGGGAAGCCTGGATTTGCTTTTCCCCACCCCCTTATTAGCATGTAAGGCTTACTAGTAGTACTAGTGACACTTTTTGCTTCACTCGTAAAGTCTATTCGCACACTAGTTGACCAAAACTGAGTACATGTACTCTAACTTTGAATACTAGTAGAGCTGAACTACAGTCGATGTCACTGATATTCATTTTATGTCCAAATGGCGCTCCATAACAAACTCAATACCGACGAGCTCGACGCCCTGAGCTGCCACAGGTCTGAGATATGAACAGTTCTGGGCCCTGACTGGGGTGCCACGTCCTAGAGGAGAGCTGTTACAGGAGTTAAATCAAGCAAAAGCTTCATGTTATAATTTAGGCTGTATCTAATGCAACTTTTAGAGTATGTAAAAGTGGCACTCAGGCCACATTTGGTCCCCTAGCCATAGTTTGAACCCCCATGGCCTAGACTTCTGACCTACAATATCCAGAATCTGACCGATTCATTCTTGAGTCTTTGTGGGCATGTGAAGGAAATCCATTCTGGTGATATTGCATTCACAAGCAAAGAATCACCGGGAGAATCCATGACCTTGATGTTTGACCCGTGACCTCCGAAGTCGAGCCAGAACAAACATTCACTCCAAGTTTAAAAAAAAAAAACCTTCAAGAGAGTTTCAGAGATCTCTCTTTCTCGAGAATCTGAAGACACTTTTCAAAAGATCAAGTCTTCATCTTACTTTTCATCTACATTATAGTTCTCATTATTATTATTGTTGTTATTATTATTATTATTATTATTGTTATTATTATTATTGTCATTATTTCAGGCACAAAACAAGACCACAAACTAAAGTTACAGCCACCAGGCTTCCCTTAAAGGGGCAGAAATCTTGATCAGAACCAGACTTTCTCTCTGACTGAGGGGCCCGGGGCCAGACATCCCCACTGAACGCCCCTGGTCAAGGTCTTTATCTCTCCCTCCTCCTCCTCCTCCTCCTCCTCCTCATCTTCGTCCTGCATGAATAAAAGTCTGCGTGTCTCCTCGACTCGTCCACACTGCAGACAGGATGAACTCCACCTCTGCCCGACCACAAACTCTGAAGGTAAGAACGACGTTTAAAATAATGATTATTTTAGAAAAGACTTTTCTGAAGCAGCTTTTAAGATATTTTATTGCATCTAAATAAATGATTAACTGATAAAACTTTTTATTTATTTGTTGTTAAAGTTCCAGTTGGATCGAGAAGCCTCCTGCTCGTCCTAATAAAGCACTGATTACTAACGGTTAATGTTCAGAAATATTAGGGCCAGGCGATGCGCTCTGAAATCAAATCTGATTTTGATCTACTCTTTTTACTTCTCAGAAGAATAAAAAATACAAATGGCAGAAATGACGTGAAACAAGTTTTGCTCTAATTTGATGAAAAATCCTGTAAATCACAAAAATAACCAGGCTGACTTCGAGGGTTGAAGTTCATGGTTGTAGAGCTGCACCATTTAAACGAAACATTAACGTAAAACTCTTATTTGCTGTTTTATTAATACAAGGCTGCACATGCCTGTGCAAAAATGTCTCACCTTCATAAAAACAGTGAAAATTTTCTTGTTTCTCTTTGAAGAGAACGAGGTGAAGCTCAGGGGAACAAAATGAGCAGCAGAGAAAAATCTTTATTATTTTTCTTAATATTCCACGACAAAACTTTTGTTTATTCTTCAAGGGAAACTTAAAAGTAGTTTGAAGTCTCTATATATTTACAATTTATCACAAAAAATCTTTATTGTGTGGTGCAATGTTTTTCTGAGCTGATTTTGTTTTGCTGTGTGGGAAAAATAATGCCTGCTCTGGACTATGAAATATGTTTTAATGTAAAGCTTCTTTAAAACACCTGAAATAGAGATTTGGCCCTGTCTGACGTCTCACATCTTACTACTTTTTAGTGACTTTGAAAATTATTATTCTGTATTTGTTATAAGTGGGGTTTTTTGTAGAAATAAGTTGAAAAAGAAATCATTAAATTACTGATTACTGTTAAAGTCAGGGGTGGGCAACTGGTGGCCCAGGGGCCACACTAGGCCCTCTGCCTCACAAGATTCGGCCCACCAGTCATTTAAAAAACAGCAAATTATAGACCTGAAGAAGACGGCAAACTGTTGATTCAATCCTAGATGTCAATACAATACCATACACTGCTTTTATAAAGCATTCAAATCTAATTTTACTAAATAATATATTTAGAAAATTCTGTGTGACACTTATTTAAGTATGCATAATTCTTTCCATTTGAATTATAATATATTAATGTTGGTATATAATGTTTTACAACCACATTAAATTTGTTATTATATATATTTATTATGTATGTATGTATGTATATATCTGACAATTAATCACAATACAGCCATGGCAGGTTTATGTGGGCCTCAGTTTATTTACTAAAGGGGATTATGGCAGGAAAAATATTAGACACGAATCACTTTACAGCCAGAAAAAAGGTCAAAATGTCAAAATATATATGTAAAAGAACATTTTGAGTTTTTATCATTGTATTTTACAATTTAGTTTTCAAATTTTTAATGATATTTTCAATTTCATACTTTTAGTTCTAAACTCATTATTTTTACTTTGTCAATTTGTATTTATTTTTTTTCAATTTTACTTTTTAATTTTCCTCAAACCCTTTTCTTCATACTCATTTTCTTTTTTAGTTTCTTATTTTACATTTTGTCTTAATATTCTAAATTCCAAAAACCCACCTATTCATACTGATGTTTCCCCTTAATTTTAGATATTTTGATTTTATTACAGACATTTCAAAATATCAAATTCAGCAACAAGAATAGAGGTCCTAAATACACTATCTTGGAAAATTAATTTATTTTAATTATAAAAAAGCTGCAAAACTCCTGCGCACTGTCTTCACTATTCATTATACAGCTACACTGTTATGGAGCCACTGATTATAAAATTATAGGGGAAAATAATGTTGATTTTAACATTTTAAATGCATATCATCACATAATAAAAAAAGTGGCACCCTCAGTTTACAGAGGTTTCCAAAGTTTTTGTCTCATTTCAGACAGTTTGATGAAGTTTGACTGCAATTATCAATCATTTTAAAAAAGGGAAAGTTTCCCAGGATTTGGTGCCAAAGCCTTGATTTTGTTGCCATGCCAAAAATAAAAATCTGAGAATAAATCTAAACCTCTTCGATCATTAGACCTCTGTTGATCCAGGGGTCAGAACACCAAAACACAGAAATAAGATCAAATCCACGATGCAGAATAAGTAATTAATCATGTTTAGAGTTCACAGGTTCATCACAGCCTCAGTTTAATGTCCTCTGAGCTTAATAACAGATGTAAAAGAGTTAAAGGAGACGTCTGTGTAGATTCTCATTCATCCAGGTCATGGTCATCTTGAAGATTCAAAAACAAGGCAACTGGACTGTGTCAACACAGTCCAGTTGCCTTGTTTTTGAATCTTCAAGTTAAAGGAGAGTTGTTCGGAGGCTTTTTGGTCTTTTTTGAGTCTCAGGAGGACGAGCAGATGAAGTGAGAGGAGCATGTGGAGCAGCATTTATCTAAACAGTTAGCACGCTGAAGTCACCAGGACACTGATAATTGTCATGATCATCATCATAATTATCATTATTATCATTATTATTATCAGACCTGGAGCAGATGGTGGTTCCTTCACGTCACAGACTAACAGATCTTGTTCTCCAGGTCTGGTGCGTCCAGGTGTGTGTCTTCTACTCCACCATGTGTCTGTCCGGCTGGCCGCTGCCCTCCGAGGGCGCCCGACCGCGATGTGGATCTGACCTCCTCAGTGACCTCATATTCGTGTGCGGGGATCGAGGAATATACTTAGGTAAGTCTGTTTCAGGAGGTACAGTTGATGTCAGGTTTTGGACCTGATTTCTTGAGGGAACACCTGTGATAGAGGAAAAAATCAAGTTAAGACGTTAAGATGCAGGAAATAATCTGATTTATGTTTATTTCTCATTTTCTGGTAACGGCCTTTATCTGACTGTGGTACCTCAGGCTTTTCTGAAGGTCTGATTATCTGCAGGCTCAATGTGGAAGTATGATAAAAGCTGCAGTTCCTCTTGTGTCCACTAGAGGCTGGCTGCAGGAACCCTGAGGTGTTGTGATTTTGTGTGGGACACAGATGTTTCTTACGGCCTGAATAAACAGCCTTACTGCCTGGTTAAAGACATCTTTGGTCTAAATATGTTGTGTGTTGATGTTCTCTCTCTGTACTGAGAGAATTTAATTTATATCGCATTTGTTACTTTATTGAGTATTTCTGCTTTCAAACTTTATTAGTATAGCACTTTTCATACAAAATCTTGTAGCACAAAGTACTTTACATACGAAATAAAATAAAATAAAAAAAAAAGTAGAAGATTAAATACAATGTAAATACAAGACCCTACCCACGCAATCCACATCCAGCACACACACAAAGACATTAAGAGGAGATTCTAACAGAAAACAGAATTAGAGGACTGAGGACTATCTTGAATTAGAAATTAGGAAATGCAGGAGCTAAGACTAAAATGACAATAAAAAATCATGATAAGAAATTAGATTAAAAAATACTATAGGGAAAATTAGGTAAATAAATAAAATTTGAAATAATAATATGGTAAAATTAGATAGCCAAACACCAAAATAACAAAATCTGGTATGGTAGGATAATGAAAAGGAAATCGATTAACACAGAATAAAATTCTGGAACAATAAATCTGTACTGAAATGGAGAAATAAAACCGATTAAGAGGAAATAAATAAATAGATAAGAAGAAATAATTAATCTAATCAGCTAAAAGCCAGACTTAAAGGTAGGTCTTGAGTTTGCGTTTAAAAATATGAACAGTAGGTGGCGCTCTCAGGTCTTCAGGTAGACTGTTCCACAGACGAGGTTGTAATAATGTAAAGAAGCTTCACCGCATGTTTTAGTTCTAACTCTGTGTACCATTAAAAGACCTGAGGACCTGAGGGCTCTGCTGGGTTCAAATCAGATAAATAAGAAAGAGCAAGACCATTAAGAGATTTAAAAACTAATAAAAGAACCTTAAAATCTATTCTAAAAGATACAGGAGCCAATGCAGAGACTTTAAAATCGGTGTAATATGTATCACCAACATTCCAAAGCTTCCTAGATTAAGGGCCGTGAATTATTACTTGTATTAATTGTACTTTTTTAATTAACTTTCCTGTAATCCTGCTCAAATTGTCTCATATGTAGCACAAGTGGCCTCCTCAGATGTTGACTGAAGCAACTTTAGAGACTGAAGAGTCTGCAGTTCCTCTGGTGTCCACTGGAGGCAGCCTGCAGACCCATCGTGTTAAAACATCAATTTTTACAGCAGTGATGAACACGTTTACGGCTTGATTTTGGTCTAAATATGTTATATTTCCTCGTCCTTACACTGTAAAGGGGCTGAAATAATCCTTAAATCGTCTGTTTTCTTTCTATCAAATTTTAAATCATGCATGATCACAGGTGTGGCTAATGTGATGACAAGCTGGTGTGTTGTAGCTGATTGTCAGGAGGGTCAAAACTCGCCTTCGCTGACCTTGTCAAGTGTTATGAGATGACCTCACGTTAGCTTAAGGCAGTGTTTTCAACATGACAGCTGCCTACGATTGGGCTCAGAGGTCTGCCTCAGAAACCACATGAGTAACATCACTCTGGTTTGAATAATTCTTCCATAAGTCAAGATAAATGAAGTTTTAACCACCGTCAGGTCTGTGGTTTTTAAATCAGTCCAAAGAGCACGAATACAAACGAGCTGCACAGGAAGTAAAGGGTTATATAACGAGGACATGATAATCCATATTTAAATCAGTAAATCATCATAAAACAAGCCCCACAGAGGGAGCTTGTATCTTGTTTTAGCAGGGGAGCAGATTGATAATATTCAGTTTAATGTAGATGTTATTAAATATTACAGTGAGCTGATAGGGCCGGCTGTTATCGAGGTTACTCTACCCCGAGAATTAAAACACTCAGAGCAGCAGAGTGAGGCTCATATCAAAGATACGGTCATGGTCACATAAAAACACCACAGAGAGAGATATCCAACACATCCTGACCGTCACAACATCCATCTGAGCCACAAATACAAACTTTTATTCCCAAAATATTTAATTTATTTATCTTTATTCAGCATAAAGTTAGTGTAGCTGTTTTATCTCATGCTGGTTCAGATGAAGGTACAAACTGGTGACATACATGTAGAGATAATAACACCCACTCCTTTTGATTTAACATCTTTTTTTAATCGATTTACCCATGAGCCTTTTCACTGGTTACCTTTCCCCCGCTCTGCCCGAGGTCGACTCCTCCTCCGTCTGCCATCAGAGTGTTGGGGTCAAACATGGCAGTGTACTCGCAGGAGGGCGATAACTTCATTTCTAAAACAGAGACACCTGAAGGTGTAACGATGGCGGTGCTTCATTAGTTGCATACACTGCAAAAACTCTGATCTGGGTGAGAGTATTTGTCCAATTTCTAGTCCAAAAAATCTCAGTAGCCTTATTCTAAGGCACAATTCCCTGACATGTCTGGATTAGAATTGAATTGAATTGAATGCTTTATTTTGAACATGCAAAAACAAACGTGGGTAGTCACCATAAACAAACACATGCACATACCAAAAACAAAAAAACAAAGAAGGTAAACTGTTGACGACATCCTGCATGTGTAGCAGGTCCACATGCTCAGAAAGGAGTAGGAAGAAGTCTAAACTTATTTAATCCTACCCCTTTATTACCATGTCCTATAGTGATGTCTTTAATTTCTCCATATTTATATTTACAAGATTCAACCACCTATTTAGGAGCCAATGTTCCTTATAATATATTGACCATAAAATGTTATGTTACTTATACACAATTGCAAACATAGTATTTTACCAACATATATACTTAATTTCTATAAATATAATACACCCCTACTCAGATGCAACAAAAAGACATCACATAACAAGACAATATATCTATATTTTCTTAGACTCTGCCATAACATCTTATTTCAGATATCCGAACTAAAAAACTGCTTGTAATAAGTAAAATAATCTGCCAATGAGACAAGACAAATTTACCTTGAAGGGTGTCTCAAAATGAAATCTTCTCTCCAGAGGAGTTATTAAAGCTGAATTTAAGACCCTCACTCAGTAAAACTTCACTTGTTTCATTGGCAGATGTTTTATTATTATTACAAGCAATTCAATACCTGATTTTTTGTTTTTTATTCCTTGTAGTAACATATTTATCTGGACTTGTCACGTGAATATGAATTAAAATAAGTGCTTTAGATATTTTTGGCCTGACATTAGACAATCACACTGAGATCTGAGTTTTTTCAGTGTAAGCACATTGTGGAAAGGCCTGAAGTCTCTAATCTGAGTGACTGAGAGTATCTGGAATACCAAGAATCTTCTTCCTAGGACAGAATTCATCGGAATTAGAGGCAAAATGGCAACAAGGCTCATCAATCTCTTGTTTGATAATCACCTTTCACTCTCTCTGCAGGTAAAGGTACGTGGTCAGGGTACGGCACTCGGCCTCGGGGTAAGGGGATCGTGGACCGCTGCTGTGGACCCACCGGATGTGAACTTCAGCACCTGGAGCTGTACTGTGCCAAACCAAAGAGCCAATCCCTCACCACCACCACCACCACGCCTCGAACCACCACGGAGCCTCAGACGGTAAGACTCCAGTCAAACCTCAACATGTAAACCTGGTGGTGGTCCTGGGTCTGAGGGTTTGGCTCAAAATTAGGCAGAAAATGATTTAGTGCATTGGTGGACTTGCACGTGTTTAAAATGAAGATCCTAAGAGACAGAAGATCAGATAGAAGCTTCAAGTTTTTCCCCCAGTTAGCCAGAAGGACTAAAGAAAGTAACTTAGGCACATCTTACATTTCAATATATTGAGATACCACACCTATAGGTGCCGTATGCATAGTTTGTGTAATTGAAAGCACTCTCAGTTCAGTGATTAATAATTTTGCCATTTAATTTTGTTTTAAAAGGTTCTACATGATAATAATTTAATTAATGCATCATTATGACTTACATGGTCATAGTATTTTGGTTATTTCATGTTAATGATAAGTGCTAAGGATAAAATACGAGCCAATAGCTTAAAGACAGCCGCTGAGCTCAGTGATGTGACCTGACTTTGTGTGTGGATGTGTGAGAGGGGAGGGGAGCTGATGGTTTTTCTGACCATTATTGTCGATTTTCCGATGAAACCTTCTCCCAGAGCTAATGGCTGATGTGTGTTTCAGACGGTGTGGAGGTGTTCATAACTTCATACATATTTGAGGTCGTATTAGGCAGCAAACATAAGAAGTGGAATTTTTTTTTGTATTTTATTTATTTTTGTATTTTTGATCAATGAATCTGAGAAGATGAACCTTTGTGGAGCCATAAGCTCTGGCGGAAGGTTTTATTGGAAAATCAACCACACCCTTAAAGAGATAGTTCAGTGTTTTCGAGGCTGTACCAGGACAGCTCACAAAATGTCAGCAATTGTGTAATTTTATGTAAAAACAAGCCACGAAACCATGTTGGAAAGGATGTACGATTGGGCAAAAACTTTCAGCCTCCAGAAAGTCTCTGTGTTTGGCACTATTTTACGATGCAGCAAGTGGGAATGTGTTCTTCCGCCTGTGCACTGAATCTCCTAAAGAATTCCTTTTTCTGTTATTCTGGTTCATAAAGGTAACCCTGTGCATCCACAGTAAATGATCATCGTCTTTTGAGTCAAAATCATTCAGGTTTGGTTCAGTATTAGTTTCCACTGATGTTGCTGTGTCTAAAAGAGAGAAACAGCAGATCGGTGGAAGAGCACATAGCTGTTTGCTGCATCGTAAAATAGTGCCAAACACAAAGACTTCCTGGAGAAAAAGAAGTTTTTTGCCCAATTGTACATTACCCGTGGTCTCAGCTCACTCTCCTTAAAGGTGCTGGGAGCCTGTCAGCCACTTCAACCCAACATAAAAAATACTGAACTATCCCTTTAAAGTCATTTAAACCACATACTCATTTCTCATAGTTCTTGATTGCTCATATTTTTGCATATTATATCTGGTATGATTGTTGTTTCAGTTTGATTGTGCTGCATAAGGAGAGAAATATTAAAACAAACATTTTTCTGTTTGTCCAGAGCATAAAACAAATCAGTCAACGTGATTGACTTTGACTTAACTCTGAAAAATAAAGGAGTGAATTGTGACTTCCATCCTGAAGTTAAACCACAATAAAGTCGATACCAGAGATAAGCGTGAGCCCTCACACAGGACCAAGGTTACCTCCTCCTGCAGAGCTCTCTGTCCTTCAATCCTCTCTTTGCTCTTCTTCTTTTGTCTGCAGACACAGCAGCTGCTCAACACAGTGTTTCATAAACGACTCCTGGAGAATCTCGGGGCCCCCAACAGTCCAAAGAGAGACGCTTACAGGAAGAAAACGAAGACTTCAGCACGAGGGAGGAGTAAGGTTTCATCATCGCGCAGGAGGATGAACACGTCGAGCCTGTCTCCTGCAGCCTCCAGGAGTCCTTCTGTAGGAGCCACCAGCTCTGGATCATGACAGAGACACTGATTCAAGACCAACTGACTAAAGAGAGCCGACTGATCACTGCAGGACTCAAGACTGAAGCTCACAGCTGAAATACAGACTGAGGGCTGGAGACCACCCCATCCTGACATTGCAGACGGACTATTGCACAGACTCAGGATGTTGACATGTGCACCAGTGTCCCACAGATGTTTGTACAAGAGCCTTAAGAGGGGGACGGGACAAAAGCCCACTCTTGCAGGCTCATGGTCCTTTTTTCCTGACACAGATGTTTCAGCTCGAAGCTCGGTGAGGATCCTGATCCCAGCTCTCATCACTGAAGCCCACCGTTATTCCCCTCGTGCATTCAGGGGGCCGACGAATGGTCACGTAGACCCCAAAATCAACGAGATGTCCAGGACACCTCATGACCAAGAACATGTTTGCAGTTCCTCGAGTGTCCACTAGAGGCAGTTGCAGAAGCACCAGACATCACATCCACGCTCCATGTTAAAACATCCATTTTTACAGCAGAGACACACGTGTGTACAGCCGTGATAGAATGAAGAGTTCATGTTGATGATGTCCTCACACTGCGTCCTCCAAATGGTCGCATGATGCACAGATGACGGGATTTTAAGTATGGTGGAACAGCATACTTACGGTAAACTCAGCAAGAAAAACTGCGGACTATACTGTGTATCAGTTTATAGAGGCATTATGTGGTTTCGGGCACAGCTTCTATCTTGAATGAATGTCCAGACCTGCTTTTTATTTTAAATATTTCTGATGTCAGACGTCACTGTGATGTTACTTTTTGTTCTCTTGAATATCTAAGTCTTCTCATCACATATTTATAATTTACATAAATGTGAAGCCTGTAAAAATTAAAAAAACAAACTCTATTCTGCATCAGATCACTGTATTTTTATGACAGTATAGAGCACTTGTCCTGTATCTGCTCACTGTTTTTGGGAGAATGTACTTAAGAAACCTGTCGTTACATTTGCTTCCATTTTGTTGATTTTTGGTCTGAAGATTGTTGTTCTCTTCACCTTTTATAATGTTTATTTATTTCACTCACTGACAAACTATGACTGTAATAAATACTGAAACCTCACCATTTCTGTCCTTTTTCATTGCTTAATTTTGATTTCTGCTGTATAAAAACTTTGATAGCAAGTGGACCACACTTATAATTTAAAATCTAGGGATGCCAATTATGACAAATTATAGGCTACTCTTAATTAGATAATCATACATTTTTGTAAAATTTGTATTATAAAACTTAAACACAAGAGGGATGCTTAGTTTAATAGGCACAAAGCAGCATCATATCAACATCAAAAAGAAATTTAAGTTAAATTAATGCCTCTACCCATCGACCCTGTCAAACCTGTGTCACTCTGACAACACAGTTTTAGCTTGAGGTAAAACAAAGCAAAAGTGGAGGCGAACATGAATCACTGACCGGCTAGCAGGCAGCACAGGAGTCTAACCATGATTACATCTCATTAACACTGAATAATTCACATTAAATACCAACGTATCAGCAGATTTGGCCTGTGGAAGTCCTCCATAAAGCAAAAATGTCCTTTTCTTTATTTGAAGTTTATTCAAGAATCCAGTCACCCTGTCAAAATAAAACACCTTTTGATCTTTATTATTCATGAAAACAGTAACAATTGTACATTCTTCTGTTTCTCAACAACCTGATACCAAAAAATATACCACTCATTAAAAATTGTAATTGAAATATATATTTTCCATACTATCATTCCTATATGCTGTTGTATTTGCAGATTTGACTTTTTTTTCTTCAGGTTTAAATTTGCTAATGGACTTTATTAAGTGAGACGCAGGGCCTTGCATGGATAAAACCTTTCCTCCTCCTTCAGCAGCGTAGTTGTCTCAGTTTCATAATCTATTATAACACTAAAATATTATTAAACAAATGTTAGTCTTATTTTGGCGGGCAGCATCTTTATCATCTCAAATAGCTGACTCGTTTTTACTCTTTCATCTCTTTAAACTTCTCTCTGGGCTTTGAAGGCCGCCTGAAATCTCTGTTTAAAAAGATAATAATAAAAAACTCTCCTCCGGTCATAATCATCATCGTGTGATGTGTGAAAGGCAACCAGAGTTTAGATGATCCCTCTTTAAAGTGTGCTGACTCAGGAGGGCCAAGTGGGATCTTTATTTTGAAATGAGACATCCTGTTTCCTATTTATCATTTATAAATAGAGAAATAAAAGAAAAAACTTGTAAAACGAAAGCTGAAAATTGACAACATATATCCAGAGTGAAACATCTGCTGCAGCCTGAAAAACAAGCATTGTGTTTTAATCTTTAGATTTTCTCATTTTTGTTAATTTTGTGCTCTAATGGCTGAGTTATTGCAGCCTGTCAGCTCTCCTGTCTTAACCTTCTCTTCTCCTACAGGTCTTATCTCCTCCATATCTGGTTGAAAGGTCACTTCTCAGGCTCAAAGGTGCTTCTGGCCTTTTGACTCCACAACATAGTAACAGCTGTTCGCCGTGAGCTGGATAAGGCAGAGGAGGGGGCAGACGTCAGCGTCTGATAGGGATTCACTCCCATCTCCTCCTGCTCAGAGCCGGAGTGGAGCTGATTCTCATGGCCGTGAGCGAGCTGTTGTTGTCCGTCTGAAAGGTTAAACGTAAGACTGGAAACATTTTGAACACAGAACACCTTCAGTAGCTCAAACAAAAGCATGATAAAGAATTACAGTAACTGTCTGAGAAGCGTCACAAACCAGTTCAACGTGAGGAGCAGAAACATTTTCTGCAGCTGACGACCTTTTCTGTTCTGGGTTTCACTTCTCTTCACAAAGTTTCAAATCAGGTCCAGAATCACACCTGTCAGGAAGACCGCAGGGTGTAAGTCTGAGCTGTGTGGCCCAAAATTCTGTAAAAACTGTGAGAACATTTAATTACTGATAATTTTCCCATGAAAGAAACAGCTCTGTTTTTAACTCTCAGTCTCTGCTGCATCCACCCACCAAACTTAACCACAGAAACACATTTAAAGGCTTTTGAGTGGAAGTGTTAAGATGTGCATTCACCTCCATCTCATTACCCAATTAACTGCTCATTAACCCAAAAAGCTAATTAGCCAATAACATGGCAGCAACTCAAAGCATTTAGGCATGTAGACATGATATAGACGACTTACTGAAGTTCAAACTGAGCATCAGGATGAAGAAAAAAGGGACGTGACTTTGAATGTTGCATGGTTGTTGGTGCCAGAAGGATGATTTCAGAAACTACTCATCTACAACGATCTCTTTGGTTTCAAGAATGGTCCAAAAAAAGAGAAAATATATACAGCAAGTAGAGGTCAGAGTGGTCGGAGATGATAGAAAGGCAATAGGAATTTAAATAACCACTCTGTTTTTCTTTTATACAATATTTTTTATTAACCTTTCAATTTTGAACAAACAAACAATACATTACAACAAACAAACAACAAGTAAACAATGGCCACAACAAATACATCCTTACCTAGATCCTTCACACATAATGCACATAATACATCTTACATCTTACAAAATATAATCCTGAAAGCCCATAACAAAATATTATATATCATAAATATTAGCATGTACTGCACTCACTTCAGTACATCAGTAGCTGCCAGCAATAAGATTGTGATGAAAGGACATCAACTTTGGGGCAAAATAAAAACTAAGCCTACATAAAAATAACAACAACAACCACAACAAAAACTACATAAGTCAAATTTAATAAAAGTCAACAAAATAAATAATTAAATTAATTAATTAATTAATTAATTAATTAATTAATAAAAAAGAAGAAAAAGGGAAACCTCAAGTTCTAAACTCCCCACAGACCTATGACCCAGGACTGACATTTTGCCCACTTTGGGGTTGCAATCAATCATTCTCTTTAAGACGACATTTGTAAGTGTTTTACTAGCGTATCTAAAAAAGGGAGTTCAATTGTAAAAAAAACTCCCCAGTCTTACATTTGACCCTGCAGGTAAGATATTCCATAGGAATGATATTAAAGATTAATCTATGCCATCCTGTAATCGTGGGTGGTATATTATCAATCCATTTAAGTAACATGTTCTTTTGAGCAGCAAATGTGAGAATACTCAATAACCTTCTCTGATAAAAACCCTTCGTTTGAGGACTTGGTAAACGAAGCAGAAGAGTCTGAGGCTCAATATCAAGGTGAACATTAAGAATTAACCACTCATTTATAAAAAAATAAATAAAAGAAGACCATTTCTGATCACATAATGCAACAAGTCTTGAAGCAGATGGGCCACAGCAGCAGAAGACCACACCAGGTGCCCCTCCTGTCAGCTAAGAACAGGAAACTGAGGCTATAGTTCACCAAACTGGACAACAGAAGATTGTAAAAGTGTCTCCTGGTCTGATGAGTCTGGATCTCTGCTCCTCATTCAGATGTAGGCTCAGAGTTTGGTGTGAACATCATAAAGCATGGATCCATCCCGCCCTGGATCAGTGGTTCAGGCTGCTGCTGGTGGGCCCTTAGTCCCACCTGAGCATGGTTCAAACCCCACAGTCTGCCTGAGTATTGTTCTGACCATGTCCATCCCTTCATGACCACAGTGGACCATCTTCTGATGGAGACTGCAGCAGCTCCATGTCTCAGAGCTCAGATCATCTCAGACTGGTTTCTTCAACAGGATGATGAGTTCACTGAACTCCAGAAGAATTAAGGGGCTCTGAAAGTGAAGGAGGTCCATCCTGGGACTAGGAAGATGCACTCAATTAGATACGAGGTGAGAAGATATCATTTACTTTAATAACATTTGTTTCACTATAAGCGTTGCATGATCATTTTATATTTTAAAGGATTCATTCTAAAAAAATCAGATGATACTGGTCCCAGTTTGATACGAAGGCAGCAGAGAAAGGGCAGTCAGTTTGTGTTTGTTTAAAACATTTATTCAAGCAGCAGAACAAAGTTAGAGTTTTGTATTTAGGCTCTGATTTCTTCACAGCAGGCAGATTTATTTCACAATAAGGTGGCCTGCAGTGGAGGTCTGAATTTTTATGACCAGTCTGTAAATAAGTTTTGCAAAACAGGGTTTTGCTGAGCTTGCAGAAATCTCCCCTGCTCTCAGTTTTGTTTGAGCAGATATGTCCACAGATGGACCCTCTCAGGTTCACTCTATCTCTGCTTCAAGGCTGCTGCCAGATCTGGACGCTCCCTTTTTTCTGCTGCAGTATCAACATCTGTGAACCTGCAGGACGAAAACAAGCTCATAAGCAGCCTCCACCTGAAGCTAAGGACGACAAGAGAAACAGTCAACATGTAACAGCATTACAAAGGGTCAGAAAAGTTAAAATTTAAGTTTAAGTCTTTTTCACACATGTTCATTTTGCCTAAAGTCTCCCTTAAGTCGCTGTTTGGACCAAAAACTGTCCATAAAATCATTTTAAATTATTCCCAGTGCCAACGAGCATGCTTTTCTGTCAACAGCATCGCTGTTGTCTCGGTCTGCCACCGGCTCAAGTATGACTGTGTTTTTTTTATCTGTTTGTCCTTGCTCTCTTTCTTTGTCTTGTTGGTCTGAAAAATCAGCTGGCATTGGTGACAGTGTCCCTCAAAACTGGGTGCAGGCTTTCCTCTGGGATGCCATCCATGTTGGCTAATTGTTAGCCAACAATGTCAGGCGGATGTGCAAGACGCTGATTCTGCACTACTTGCTACCATGAAATGTTTAATGTAAAGAGCTTTACAGATATATTTTTTTATTATTTAAATAACATAAAATGGTTTAAATGTTGTAAAAGGTTTGATGGAGTAGTAAGCACCAGGCACAACCCATATACATGCTTCTGCTGGTCCAGGTTCGAATCCAGCCTGGTTCCAGTTTGCACAGTGTCCTTCCCTACTCTGTCTCCCCCCTTCACAAGCCTATCCACTGCCTCTTTCTCTCCCATTGATAAAGTCACAAAATGCCCCAACAAATAATCCTGAAAATAATAATAACTTTAGGTTGAGTGACACTGAGAGCCTCATTTGGCAGTGTGAAGCTCAGTGTTTTTTGTTTTTTGCATGTTGGTCTAAATTCGTTATTCTGATGATGCAAATTCTCAATGCAAAGCCAGACGCAGGGCACAAAGAGGACAGATTATATGCCTTGATAATAAATGGGTGTGTTTTGGACGGGTCATCGATCAAACCAATCTGTGTCAGCCCTCATTTTCTTTAAATCAGTGCATGATGGACATCTGGCATGTTTTCTATTCACATGTCAGGTTTAGCTTTTGGTCTAAATTTGGATTATTAAATTCCTGAGCTGAATATTTAATTCTTCTTCTTTTTGTTATTCTTTTATTTGTACTCTTCCCACTCCTTTTCAAGCATGTAAATGAAATCATTTGGTGTCAGCTTCAACTTTATTATCATCCTGTGGGAAATTTGTTTTGCAGCAGGCATCAGCACACCAGTACATGATAAAACATACAACATACAGGCATTAGGAAAATCAGGAGAAAATCCTGAGCACAGGTGAAATAAAGGCACAAAACCACAAAAAGCCAAAGGCTAAAGAATCAGACAAAGCTCCATAAAGTGCATTCAGTCATTAAAGTGCTGTGCAGTAGATAAATAAACAGTATTGATGAACAGTGGAGGTAAAGCAGATAAAAAGAGAATCAAAAAATAGTCAAGAATTACAGTCTAAAAATAATCTTATCCACAAGATGCATAAAATACACACAAGAAAACTGGTCAGGCCAATCAGTTAAGGTTGTCAATGGCCACTGCAATAAAAGAAGTTCTGGCTCACCTTGTCTTTGGTTCTAAGAATTCTGTAACGTCGGCCAGCAGGAAGAAGATCAAATTCAGCAAACAGAGGGTGATCAGTTTATTGAATATGTGTTTTCTTTTAGGGTAATCTTTGCTTGCTTACTTTTTTATTACTGTTTTGCTACATATTTATACATGTTCATAATATATACAATTTATTTCTTACAGTTCAAAATAAACTACTACTATTATTGTGCCACTACTCTCAACAATCAGGAAGACGAGTCAGAAACTTCAGCATGAGCATAGAAGTGAAACTTCATTCATCATTAAAATCTTAATTTAAAACAGAAAGGATCACACCTCTGTATAGTTATGATAGACTTAGTTATTAAACCCAAATCCTTTGCTCCGGGCGCACGATCAGGGCCCTGAGTCAAACCCTATTTCTGTAAAGGCTGACATCAGATTTGACCAAGCAGAAAACCAGGATTCACTTTTACATTTGACCAGATTTCAGATTTCAAATATGACTATAAAAGTGATCAAATCCACCAAACACTGATCAAAAACACCTCGAGGAGGTGATGCTTATTTCAAACCCTGATGAAACATGAACCAGTCTTTATCTTCTCCGTCTCATGGATCTGATTAGAAATGTGGTTTATCTGGAAGAGGCTCTTTGACGTGTTTTTGGAGCAGATCAGTCTGAAACATGTGGGACAAGGACTTTATGATAACTGTGTGTTAAGATTGTGTCAGAGAGACGTCACGATAACAGAGAGGATGAGAGGAGATATCACTGATGTAAATCCTCTTATTAAGTGGTTATGTGAAGAGCCTGTCCCATGAGGATGTTAGCCTCTTGTTTCTGTTCTGTTCCTCTCTTATGGCCCCTGTCCTGCTTCATCGTTACCCTGAGAGTCTCACCTGTGCCTCGTCTGCCTCACCTGTGTCCGATTACCCCGTCAGTGTAAAGTCTCTTCATTGTCAGTCTGTCCTGCTTGTTTCCTGGATGTTTGTCCCCAGTGGCCTTTCTTGGTTCATCCCTGTCGTGCTCTCATACAAGTTGTTTGCAGAGTTTTTGTAGGTTCCCTTGAGTTTTTAGTTTTTGAACATTTATTAGTGTGGTCAGTTTTGTTTAATCCCTGTCTTTGTTCAAAGAAGAATTTAGTTAATTCCAGCATTTGTGTGCTTTTTTGTCCAAAGTTTTGGTAAAACGTAACAGAGCCTCTAACATGTGATGGGATTTTCTTGTTTTTAATAATGAAAGTACTTTGCACATCTAATTCAATAGACGGGTGCGTAGGAGAGAAAAAAGTCAATTTAAATGCGAAGATAGACTCCAGCACACAGTCTAGTCATCTATTTGTAACGTTTCGGTCTCAGATCTTATTTTTTGCCTTTTGTTCCTTGTAGTAAGATATTTATCTGGACTTGTATAGCGAATATGAATTAAAATAAGTGCTTTAGATATTTTTGGCCTTGCCAAGATCTGAGATTTTACAGTGCAGTTGTCCTTCCCAGCTCTAGAAAATCAGGATCTATTTTTTTTTTTTCTGATCTTAATGACAGGTGTGAACTTTCATACATTCTTGATTTTTAAAAATCCATGATCCTCATCTTTTCTGTGTGAGTATTAAACAGCATGAAGATAAAACCCTTCTCTCTCTGCTCTTGTGTCTCCTTCAGTCCAGGCTGCAGATCTTTGATGCCATCCAGTGTCCAAACTGCAGCCCTCCTCTCCAGCATCAGCACTCTCTGTTTCCATGTTGCATAAATATTTAGGTAAGCTGTCCGAGTCGCCCAGTGGAGACGATCAGGGTTCAAAGTTCTGCTGCACACGCTCACAAACACAAAGTGTCCCGAGTTTCAAAACAGGAGCTCGTTTGCAGAAGTTCTTACGAATAGGTTGGTTAAAGAGCTTTCACAAGAGAGATGAACAAATTCAGGACCTATCTTACCAAAAACCTTTCAACACACCTGTGACTGTTTACGACCTGAAACCTCCAGCTGAAGAGAAAGTCGAAAAGATGATCTGTTTTTTAGAGCTGTAGCACAACACAAAATATGGATCCAGGGGTAAAATCAGCAGAGTGGTGCAGTAATGAGCCTATAAATACAAAATATAAACAAGCATAGCACCGAGACCAGTCCCATTGGCTCAAAGGTCATTATAATAATAATAATAATGATAATAATAATAATAATAATAATAATAACTTATTTATATAACACCTTTAAAAACAGATGTTTACAAAGTGCTTTAACAGACAAAACAAATACAGAAAAAGGCAAAAACTCTGGAGACAATAAATCAACAATACGGTCAAACAGAGACCAAAAGAGGTTCATGTAAAATAATGCAACAAAAGGACAGAAAATGGTAAACTGGAAACAGCTGAAATACTGTAGGAATATATTAAATTAGTACAGCTTATAATGCCAACACGTACAAATGAAGAACATTAGTAAGGCATTTTGTTTTATATATAATAAGGAGACAATGAGACAATAAATAGATAATAGATTTATAGATACAAGGAAAAATTGACAGCAGTTGAAAGCTGACAACATCACATCAGGAAGATGGAAAAGAAGAGGGTACATAGAGGACAGGTAAAAGAGGAAAAAAATAAGATAAGAAATAAAAATGATAATAAAAAGGGATTATATTAAAACATGAGAAGATGGAAAAACAGGACTAAAACGATGAGAAACTGGTGAGGGGAGTAAGAACAGCAGAGATTAAAAACTGTTTGATATGTAATTGTAAAACAAGTATGTAGATAAAATAGAATAAAATAAGTAACTGAGGTTGATAAACAATTAGGCAATAAAGATCCCACTTTTGATTCCTCTCCAATCTGAACAGGTCCCAGTGACCCAGAACATATGTTCAAAGTTTTTCACATAATATCCTCTCAGATATTAAATATAGATATGCCTATAAACCCCTCTGCTTCAGCCCAGCTCTGTTTAAGGTTGTGCTCTAATGTCTACTGGGACTGCACAGACATAGCTGTGGGCTGAGCTAACATCTGACTCAGGGAGTGTCTCCTGTTTAAAGAGGTGAAAACATCCCCTCAGCACACCGTCAGGGGAAGGTTTTCCAACAGACTGTTTATGCATGCATTTTCTAGACTGAGTTTTCTGATGATTGGAGGTTAAAGGCAGGTCTTGGGAATATATTTTAGTATTAATCCATTAAAAAGTGTAATTCACAAAATAATGGATTTTTATTCTAAAGTAAACTGTACTAATTGAAAAAAAAACCCCGAATGTATAAACTAATTGTTCTTTTCAATCAATTATATCTCACAAATACCAATGCAGGACAAAGTACTGTCTTGTATAGAAGTACGAAAATATGAAATGGTCTTCTGTCAGAGATCACACGTCTAACCAGTAAAATTGTTTTTTAAAAGAGTTTGAAGAAATATCTAATGTCATCAAGATTATCTCAACAGTCTGTCCGTTGCATAACTTAAAGTGACATGCAGAATCTTGTAATTATCTTTTAGAAATATTTAAACTGTAGTTCTGTTCTGTCCAAATGCACTGTCTTAAGTGGAATCATTCAGTTATAGATTTGCTTTAAATTATAATTTATTAATTGATATATATACACCCTGATCCTTGGGTATCTAAGAGGCTATCTCATGACCGTCAGTTGGTTGCTGTTTTAACTGCTTTTTATTCCTTGTCTCAATTTTCGGAGCATTTTAAATGTCATTGTTGTATTTTGTGGATTGTGTTTTAATGTGTGGACCCCAAGAAGAGTAGCTGCTGGGGGATCCAAATAAATAAATAAATAATAAAAAATCATGTTAAAGCAAACATGCTCTTGAAAAACGTAATGAAAAAAAAAAAACGAACATACTAAAGTAAATGGGAAATAGCATTTAGTTCCTGGATTGACAGTTGTGCTTCTTTTAAGCCCTTTTTTAAATATGGATAATAATTCAAAATTCAGATATAAGGGAATAATAAGCAAGCATCATCAGGAGTTTTCATCCTTTTGAGCCCGTGTAGGATTTATGGTCTTGCATTCACTGGCACTTGTGCGTCAGAGGTTCAAATACTGGACCACAACAATCAGGTTCCTATTTTAATGGCTCCATTAGTTAACAGATGAAAGTTTTCCAAACAGCTCCAGCATGTCTGTGCTGTGATGTCTGGAAGTCATCCTCTATGCTCCAATGATTATAAATAATAATCCTTCATGTAGGCCACATTCTCTGTGTGAGGTTTGTTCTCTGTATGATGTAAATGGCTGCAAAGCTCCAGGCTGGAATGATTGAGTTCGGTCTGCAGAGGCACTGACCAATCAGAAGCCTTTGAGGAAGAAATAGGACTTATGAGGGTGATGACAGCGAGAAGAAACTTCAGGCCTGTAAACAAAAGATGCTCCTGAAGAGTTTATCATGGATGCTTCCTGCTTCAGTAACAGTTTGAAGAACTTGATGACATTTTTTCATCAAATGAAGAAATAAGAATGAGGGGGTGCCGGTTTGGTGGAGTGGTAAGCAACCAGGTACGACCCGTGTGCATGCTTCTGCCGGTCCTGGTTCAGCTCAAGCCTCTGGCAGAGAGTCTTCCCCTACTCTCTCATGCCCCCTTTCACAGGCCTATCTGCTGTCCCTCTCGCTCTCCTGTCAATAAAGGCACAAAAATGCCCAAAATAATAATCTTCAAAAAATGGAATAACAATGAAACTGAAAGCATTTCTAAATGGAGGTCATTTTATCAGATTTTGGTGTTAAACAAAATCCAGATCTGGATCCAGGATTTCTAAAAGGATTTGTTGACATTGTGAGATAGGGAAGCTTTCGACATTTTAGCTAATAGCTCAGCTAATTATATCATTATTTATTTTTAAATATTGATGCAGATGCATGCAGTGTGGATCCATGCAAGACCATAATTAAGCTTGGACTAGGATCAAGATCCAGAACTGATGCTAAAAATCAGTTCATCTTAAAACCCAGTCCTGTAGCGTCACCTTGGTGGAGGTTTGTGGAAGACCCTGCCCTTTCAAATCACAGTTTGGGCCTTGTGGTGCAGTTTTTAATTGTACGGTCAAGCTTGTGCGAGTAGGACCTGTGTTGTCTGGCCTGAGGTCCCCAAAACAGTATGTCCCCTAAAAAACAAAACTTCTTCAGGCCAAAAAGATAAAGTCAGATATACCAATCCATTTATCCACCCATAAAGTTTCACTAACTCTTAACCACTTTAATATTTTAAAAGCTCAAACATACACATTGTTCCAAAGCAGCAACCTGAAAATGGAGTGTCAAGAGCTGCAGTTCCTCGAGTGTCCAATTGAGGCTGGCTGCACGAGCAGCGGAGGCGTCATGATTGTGTCGCTATAGTCCTCTACTGGCTCACCTCAGGGATGTGTCCTCTCACCTTTACTTTTTATCCTTCACACAAACATGTGCAAGAGTGTTGATGAAAACAGGCACATTTTAAAACTTGCAGACGATACGGTTATCCTGAGCTTGTTGCACAATGATGAATCCAGTCATGGTCCAGTCTTGAGGGATTTAATCAGATGGTGTGGCCTTTCCTTCTTTGTGCTCAACACAGCCAAAACAAAGGCCATGATTATTGATTTTTGGACAAAGAAACATGACCCCACAATCATCAAGGGGTCAATCTGTGGAATGTGTGGAGAGCTACAGATATCTCAGGACCGGCACTTTTAACAAGAACTGTGAAGCAGTGCGTAAGAAGGGACATCAGCGTTTGTTTTATCTTTGGAAACTGTCCTGTTTCAATATTGACAGAACCATGCTGACCCTTTTTATCGAGCTTTGATTGAGTCTGTGTTATCTTTTGCCCTGGTGTCCTGGTTTGGTATTCTGTCACTACAGGATCAAGATGCACAGCAGCAAATTGTCAAATGGGCTGGAGGTTAATTTGGGAGCCTCAACTCACCATCACAGCCCTCTGCACCTCACAGCTACAGCGTAAAGCCAGCTCGACCCTCACAGACTGCTCACATCCAGCTCCCACGATCAGGCTGTCGTTTTGTGGTCCCTAAGGGTCAGACAAAAAAGTACAGAAGCAGTTTTGTACCCACAGCAATTGGTACCCTGAATGTCAAGGCCACAAGGTGATCATGTTCACACTGCACTTTAGTAGGACCTGGGGAGATGTTAGAGCATTTTTCCATGAGTGTATTCTATTTTCTTTTCTTTTATTTAAATATTTTTAGATGATTTTACTTTTTTCCTAATGGGTGATTTGTTTATTACATGTCTGTTGAGTGGATGTTTTTTATACTGGGATTGCTGAGTTCCCCATCTGTAAAACAAATTTACCGTTTGGTGCTAATAAAGAAACCTTGAACCCTGGAAACAGCCTAAATAAACATCTTTACAGCCTGGTTCAGCAAACTGCTTCAGTCTCAATGTGTTTATCTTATTAAGGATTTTCTAGCTGAAATTTTAGGGAGATGTTGGTAATGGCCCAGATTAAAAACTATTAGATTTTGGTGGTGATATGTATAATTGTCTGAATGCAAAAAAATCCCCAAATTTCAAACTATTCCTTAAGTTAATATTAGGTGAAGTGAAAAAAAAAACATTTCTCTGCCATTTTTAAAAGATTCACTTCCAATTTCTCAGGATAATATGAGGTCCATGTCCCGATCATCAAGGTAAATTTCATCTGGATCTGATCCACACAAAAAGCATTGCACTTTATAATGGGAAATCCCATTGACGACATTCAATAATTCATATAAAGTCAATATATGAAGTGATGTTCCCAGAACTTGTTGTGTTCATACAGGCTATCAGGCAGCAGGTGAACAGTTTGTCCTTAAAGTTGGTGTCAGAAGCAGGAAAAAGAGTCAAGCATAAGGATTTGTGTGAGTCTGATAAGAGTCAAAGTGTGATGGCTGGAGGACTGGGTCAGAACATCTCCAAAGCTGCACTTCTTGTGGGGTGTGCAGGGGTCTGTCTATCTAAAGGGGTCCAAGAAGGAAAACACAGAACATGGTATGATCAAGGGTGAGGCCACATGAACCACAACAGGCCATGTTATATACATGACAGTTGTTTTCAGTTGCCACATTTATCAACACCTGGTCAGATGTCAGTCAGACGCCTAAACTTGTTTAATAAGCACATTTAAAAACTATTGTGGACTCTCATCCAGGAGAATTCCTGCTCCGACACCAGGCTGATAAATGAGGCCTCAGATCTCACCTGCGGCAAAGGGATCATGTTTTTAGAATGTCCATCTGTCCATCCATCTAAGCTGTTCTCATTAAAACACAAGTGATCATAATTCTGTTTCATTATTTGACTGTAAATTATGATGATATAATTCTAGCCTGTAATGCCTCGCCCTGGCCTCAACTGCCTGGTTTTAAAGCTGATAAACAAGTTTCACTGTACAACACCCACTCATATATTTCACCATTACACACACCCTCAAGTCGTCTGCGTCACTGTACTTTGGTTTGTCATTGAAAGAGGAAATCCCAACCTTAGACTGAAGTCCATCAACCGCACGCTGTTACAAGTGCACTTCCTCTTACATATGCACTTGCTGCTCCGCTCCTGCTTTAATCAGAGTAAACATACGGGCTGCACGCTGAGGGACAGCAGGACGTAGAATACCTTCGATTTAGTGATTCAGTTATGAATTAAATATTAATTATCACTTCAGATGGATAAATCATCACAGCAGGCTGAGCTGGTGAGTGTTTCTTTAAACAATCTGGCTTTTGTGTTTCTAATCCAAGGCTGTACCACCTGTTTGATCATTTACCTGCTGCCTTCATGCTCCTTTTACAGACTTAAACCAGCAAGTGTCTTTAATTTATCAGACATGTAAGTGCATTAAACTTCCATAAACTGAAGTGCGAGAATTAATGAATTTTCTCACAGTTTGAGTGAAATCACGTGACTCCAGAGGAAAAGAGAACTTTTATCTGAAACTCACTTTTACTTCCTGCTTCAAGACTTTCAAATTCAGACCAGTTTGATGTCTACCACAGAGGGAGGGGTCACACCTCCTGCCTCAGTGAAATGAAAACAAGTTGTGAAATGTGACCACAAGGCACCACCTGCATCTTCACCAAGTGTCGCAAAGCCATTCTTCTCAGTGAGTGACTCGTTGCCTCGCTCTTTATCTCCAGGCTTGGATTGATAACACTGAAAACATCTCTGAGAGCCACGTTTAAGTCCTGACTCACAAGTTTAGAGCCAATGCTAAAAGAAGGTTGCTTGCAACATCTGTCCTAAGTGTACTTGGTGTTGTTTAAATGCTTTTTTGTCCTTCTGCAGTTCATTTTCACTTCTAATCAATCCGAAACAAACACAAAACCTAAAAATCGTCATTTCCTGCAGTGAGGAGATTTCCCAGGAAACATAACAAAAATCCTGACTATCTAAGTTCCCCTTTTATCAAATATCTTCCCTTTTTAACACACACATGTGATTTCATGTTGTGATCCACTGACCCCGTGTTGATGCATTCCTCTGAATCTCTGGTGGTTTATATAGTCGGGGAGTTTTCCCACAGGGAACCCTCATGTCCTCTCATTTGGACAGCTATAAATAACCAGTATGTCTTCCCATGCAGAACTGCTGATGCTCATACAGAGAACATACAGAGTGGGCTCCCAGCTGAGTGTTCACACAAGGGTCAGTGGAGCAACTTACTATTAAAGCATCGGACCAAAGCTTCATGAAACCAAAGATGAAGGGACAAATAAGAATCAATACTGGAGCCAAAACGATGGCTGCAATAGCAACTGACACAGCAAACACAAACCAAAAATGCAGATCAAGAAACCAAAGCTGCAGGTCGAAAAACCAAAGCTGCAGCAGAGACCCAAAGCGACAACAAACCAAAGCTAAAAAGACAAAGCTTCAATGAATCAGTACTGGAGCAAGAAACCATGGCTGCAACAGCAACTGAATGACACAGCAAAGGCAAACCAAAGCTGAAGCAATGACCCCAAGCAACAACAAAAAAACCTGCAACAAACCAAAGGTGCAGATCAAGGAACCTAAAGCAACAACAAATACAAAGCTGCGTGAAACCAAAGTTGAAGAGACAAATAAAGGCTTCGACGAATCAATACTGAACTGACTTACCAGCAAAGACGAACCAAAAGTGTAGATCAAGAAACCAAAGCTGCAGCACTGACCTCAAGCAACAACAGACAAAAATTTCAAAGAGTCAAAGCTAAATAATAGAATCAGTGACAAATCAACGCTGCTGAAATGAGTCACAGATCTGATGAATTAAAGCAACAACAAATCTGCAAGAAACCAAAGCAGCAACATTCCAGCAACGTTTGTATGTTCCCCCTGTGCATGAGTGGGTTCTCTCTGGGTACTCCAGCTTTCTCCCACTGACCAAAAACATGCTTGCTAGGTTGATTTTATTACACTAAATTGCCTTTAGGTGTGAGTTTGAGTGGAATTTGGTCTGTCTCTCTGTGACTGGTCCAGGGCAAATCCCCGCCTCTCGCCCAGAATCAGCAGGGATAGGCTCCACCCCCTGCTACCCTGAAAGGGATAAAAGGTATAGATAATGGATAAATGATGCCCTTGACTCAAAGGTTATGGGTTTGTTAATGAGTTTTTGGTTAAATGCTTGAAATCAAGTCCATGGTAACACAAACTGTAATGAAAAACATTTTTATCTTCAACAGTTCATACATCTGAAAGTTTCCCTCATGTGAAATTTAAAGTATCATCAGGTCTTAAAAAGGACCCAAAATTGTCCAGAAACTGGAAAAACAACGCTGAAAATTCAACTAATCTTTTCATTTTAGTTCATGAGAGGACTGAATGATATTGGGAAAAAATAATATTGCTATATGTTTTAGTAAACCAGAACTTTGCAAATAAAAACACTGTGCCTTTTTAAGTGCAACAATTAAATTGAACTGTTTTCTGTAAATGTTATCAGTCTTTATTTGGACAATGTAATCCTCTGACAGCAACCACACACTTTTTATTTGTACTTTTGTAAGGTGACCTTGAGTGTTGTGAAAGGTGCCCTTAAATAAAATGTATTATTATTATTATTATTATACAAGGCAAAACTCAGGGCATGACTGGTTTACCTTAAAGCCTAATCTGATTATCTTGAAATTCTATTCTCTCCCTCTAAAGCATGAAGCAAGACAGCCAAAACAAATACACAGTAATACATATTTTTGTAACTATGACTGAAGCTAAAGAAAGGAAAAAATCAGTAAAAAGCCTCTGTGTAACACAGTCTATCTGTGAGCTGTAACACCGCAGTATCTTTAACAAGCACTGTGGGCTTCATTTTACCTGCAGATAACACAACATGTGGTTTAGTCTCAGACTTAACATACTGATGTTTATATCAGAAAGACTTCTACTGTAGTTATTCAAGGAAACAAAACAACCTGTGGTTTCAGTTTCCATCAAACAGCACATAATAGCAGCATGTCATGTTCCGAGCCACACTGCGGGTCCTGGGATGTAGCTGTTGCACATGTGCATGCTGCAGTTGCAATATTTACCTCCGCCAAGGAGGTTATGTTTTTGCCGGGGTTTATCTGTCTGTCTGTTTGTCTGTTTGTTTGTTTGTGTTCAAAATAACTTGAAATGAATCCTGAATGGATTTGGATGAAATTTTCAGGAATTGTTGGAAATGGGGTATGGAAGAACTGATTAAATTTTGGGACTGATCCGTATCACCTTGGCGGTGGTCTGCGCTCTCTGAGTGCTTTTCTAGTTTAACAACATACTGTACAGCTCCAGCTCATACCTGCAGATTTAATTATGTGTTAAAGGTCTTTTCATTCTCATTCCCTCAGAGTCCAGATCAGCCGCGGCCTCTGAACAACAGGAGGAGTTTCAGCTTTTCGTCTCTCCGTGTGAAAAGTAAGACTGATTTGTGCATTATAGTCAAAATTAATTCAGTTTCACACAGTGAAGCATCTTTAAGATATATTAATGTGAACCTTCTGCAGACAGACACAACAGCTCCGAGGAGGGAGGGTTCGCAGGGAGGAGAGGGCTGAAGTCATTCTCATCCGTTCAAGAGAGATCAAGAAGAGGTAAAAAACCACAGACTTGTGTTTCCTCTCTGGGATTTTGACTTTTCATCCCAGATCTCACTCACACATTCATGCCAGGGTTATACGTGATGATGGAGGCTGCTGTGGAGGGTGTCAACCAGCTGTCTCCTCACTTTCATATGCATTTACATGCAGCAGTGGAGCTATTTGGATTTCAGCGTCCTGCCCGTCTAACCTTGCAGTGCAGCTGGATCAGCCTGATTCAGAGTCTGTACTCAGGCAGATCCATCTTGTCAAGCTCCAACCTTCAACGATCGTGTTTGCTCCATGTCAGACATGTTTTGGAAAGAGTTTGTTCTAGGAAGTGGCTCATGTTTTGTCCTTAACACTGCGGCAGTAGTGCCCGCCTACTATATTATTTGAAGCTAAGATAAACAAAAAAGAGGCTCAAGACATGCCTGAAGAGGACTGAAAAGAGTTGAAATATGGTGCAAGAAGTCTTGAAGCCACAAACAGAGAAACTAAAGAAAAAAGGCTGAGCAAAGCAAAAGAAAGACTAACAAAAGTGAAACAAAGAAAGAAAAAGCTATCCAAAGCTATAAAAATCATTTTTTGAACGCCCACTTTAAATAGTGGGCACTAATATTGAAACCAAAAAATCATGAGAACAGTCTCTCATTTATGAAAATAAAATATTTGTTTCTGGCTGTCGGGCCCAGCCCAAGAGTATGGCCCGTGCACTTCCTGTTCTTCTGAACGCAGGTTTGCTTCCCCTTCACCTAACCGGCCTGGGCCTGCTCTTGGGCTCTGGCAGCTTCCCCTAATGTTCCAGAGCTTTAACAGCAAACCCCCCCCCCAAAGTAGCTGATATGGAATTATAACCCTACCCCTGACCCTTAACCCTAAACCTAACACCAAGGAATTTATAAAACTGACACTGGCATGCCTAAACCAACCCCGGAAATCCCAATGAATGTGACTGACAGAACTATCATCCAATCACCTGCCAGATATGCGTTTAAACACTTTCTGTATATTGAACGATCCATCTGGTGTGCATTATTAATTTTGACAGCACTTTAGAATTTAGTTTTAGTTACAGTCTTTTGCCTAAAATATCTTTTAGTTTAGTCATAATTTAGTCATCTAAATTGTTTTAATTTTAGTCTAGTTTGAGTTGATGAAATCTCACAACATTTTAGTCGATGAAATCTACAGTGAATTTAGTCGACTAAAATATCAAGTGTAAAGGGTAAGGCATTTTTTATGTTCCCTTGAATTTCTGAAGACATGTTTTACACTTGGATAAAATCAAACATCTAATAACCCTTTACTGAATGCTAGTAGAGTCTGAATGTATAAATGAACAGAAACAAATTGAACTTTTGTGTGAAATGCAGTCACCTTTATTTAGGCTACCTGGCAGAGCATCTCAGTTACAATACCAGAACTGACAACAAACAGTGAACCTGCTCTACATGAATATATCAATTCATAAAGAGAGGAGCTCTGATTGGATCGCTCCACAACTTATCCCACCACCACCAAGCTAAGGCAGCTGTGATTGGATGTCCCTCTTAACTCATCCAACCTTTCCACACAACCAAAGTAGCTGTGATTGGATATATTCCTAACTTGTCCCTACTTTCTACATGACCAAACTAGGTCTGATTGGATTAAGTCTCTGTCAGACATTTTAGTCTAGTTTTTATTTGTTGATGAAAATGTCAGTTAATTTAGTTTGAGTTATTGTCCATGTGCACTTGTTTTTATTACGTACTGACTAGCTTTGGTCAGGGAAAAAAAGGTTGTTGACGAAAACTATGATAAAAATAATTAGTCAACAAAATTAACACTGCTGGTGTGTCAAGTTACTGCCAAAGGACATGTCATCATGTTACTGCATGAGCTGGGGTTCAAACCCCTGAATTTTTTGTTTGAGAGATGATAAACGTAACCACATCCATAAGAGCCCTTAGAAAAATACGCTCCCATAATATGCTGTCAATCAACCCCTCTATCAAATCTGCATTGATGTAACAATAATCACCAAAGCTCTGTTTTCTGATTTATCTCTCGTGTATTTCACTTTTTATTTCAGAGACATCATTCGATGAAGACGAAGCATCCCAGCCAAGAAAGACCCTAAACCCGGGGCAGAACACAGGTATGTGTGCTCAAGTGAAGTGATCTTCATAATACAGTTTCTTGGTGGTTTGAAGATAGTGATAAAAGGTCCAATATCAGGCAAAGTATAAATTTTTAATGATTAAACAAAAGTATGTGTCTATGTTCAGTCTACAAACCCCCAACATGAGATGAATCCTCCTCTCTCTCTGTTCCTAGACACTGTAGCCCCATTCACACTGTCATTACAAGCTGTAATATTTACCCTCTGTGATAATTCGCCTCCAATGTGAATGTCCCAGTGAGAGGGACATGTCTAGACAGGCCTGTGTAGCCACTGTAAACATTAGAGCACACAACGGGAAGGCCAATGCCACACCCTCTTCCTGACAGGAGCTTGATCACAGTTTATGAGGATTTTCACCTCAATTTCCAAGTAGTCCATCTGCTCACCGTGTGCTCTGCAGCAAATCACCCCCAGTCTTGTCCCAGTCGGTTTCCACATCCCGCGCCTTGATCTGGTAATGCCATGTATTGGTTCACATTGATGCTTTTTTTATTATTTTTTGGGGGCATTTTTGTGCCTCTATTGACAAGATAGAGAGACAGTGGATAGGCTTGTGAAAGGGGGTGAGAGGGAGCAGGGGAAGGACACAGGCTGGACTTGAACCCAGGCCAGCAGAAGCATGTAAAATGGATGTGCCTGGTTGCCTGCCACTCCTTTAAACCAGCACCCCCACTTTCAGTCTATTTTCAGGTACAGCTGATCCAACCTTCTGCCTAGCAGATCGACCCAAAACAGGAAAACAAGCACTCAGAGATTCAGGGTCACTTATAAATACAGACAATATGTGGAAATAGATTTAATACAGATGCAAATCAATGCCAGGCAAGCTAATTAACCTGCTGTTTACATGCTGCTCTCTCAAGATCTCACAATTACCACATGGTGTTAAAGTTCTCTCATTAATTTCTGATTTCAAAGATCTCATTTTAAGCTGTGCAGCACATGAAATATGCTTCAGTTAGTGTATGAAACAAAGGTGCAGTGTAGTTGTGGCACCATGTGGAAATTTTAGGTAACACTAAAACAGTTTGTTCCAAGCAGGGCTGAAACAGAGGGGTTTATATATAGGGCTGAACGATTTTAGGAAACGATCAAACATTTAAAGCTATTTCTCTAAGGCAAGGATGAAAACTAAAGGTAAGAACTGCTTCCAAATGTATTTATTAACAAGAAACCTGCATGTACACTCTGTAAAGTCCTTGACCCATCGCAGTTATTACAACAGAAGAACTAAAAGAGCGTCTTTGACTGTCTTAACTTAAAAAATGTAATGCAAAAAATCCTTAATTGTGTTAAGTTAAAAAAGGTAAATAACACTGAAAAAAAATCAATGTTGAATAAGTAATAATAAGAAAAACAAAATTTAACAATTCCAATAAAGGCAAAAAGCCAGCCATGCCAAACCAGCATGTCAGCCTTTGATGGTTTTGGACAGGAGCGCTGACATGTGACGACATCGCCACAAGCAAACAGTTGACACAACAGATCCAGGGTCAGTCAGGAGCGCTGCCAAAAAACGAGCGATGGCAATCACATGATCACTTTGTCTGAACTTGTGATTTCAATAAGAAAATGACAAATCGTTCAGCCCTATTTATAGGCATGCAAAACTCAAACATCTGGAAGAATTTTTAGAAAAGAAACTTTAAAAAGTCTGGATCCAGAGTAACCTTGTGTAGAAGTAGAAAAACACAAGACCTGTAATGTCTGGTAGATTAAAGTGTGCAGTTTGGGTGTCGTCACTGATATGAATTTGAAAGTTAGAGCTCTGTCTGCTTAACACCCTGACTCTTCACCTTGACCTCTCTGAGGCACGTCAGGGAGTCTTATGACCGTGTTTCCAAATAATCTGATATCAATCTGCTCTTACGCTGCTGTTTCACAATCACTCAACAGCTACCTGGAAACCAGCTGACATGTCACAGTAAGGCATATTTATAATATGTATACAGCTGCAGAGCGGATTTAATGACCCATAGACAGAGAGCAGAAGGAGCTGGGACAGTGTGTGACAGGAGAGAGGATAAAGAGACCTGAACACTGCAGGGAGTCCAACAGCACTACAGCCAGTCTGGAGGTGGTTCTGGTTTTGCTCATTTTGAGTCCACCAGGGCTAAAAGTCAAAGCCTTTTTTATCAAGTCATGTATGCTCCATGTTAAACCTGAGGCCATGTTTTGTAAATATTGACTGTCTTTATTCTAATGTTGAAGTCACACAGGGTGACCTTAATATTGTAGCAGCAAAGCTCTGGTATGTAAACAGTTTGTTTCTGTTGAGGAGCAGAAAGTGCCCGTAAACAGCAATTTTCATAAATTACTACCTGTGTGAGCATTCTTTGTCAGAGTAGAAAAAGTGATTAGAGGTGGTCTGAGTCAGCGCCCTGGCGTAAAACAGGTTCTGGGGAATGTGATTACGACCGAGTCACCGCCTGCAGGCTGTTGTTTGAACGCTGACCACCTGGAAGGTGAAAAGAAGAAACGGTTCTGCCATCAGCTTTTCAGAGTCAGCAGTAAAAAACAGTCTGAAAATTAAAATAAAAACATTGGTGGCACTTTGAGTAAGTTAATTAAAATTAGAACGGAATGTACAGAAAGTAGGTCAAATACTAAGTCAACTTTAAAGTCAAAACGTAATATGACAAGGAAAAGGAGGTAATGAGGGGAAAACCAAATGCTTGTTTAGTCCAGAGGTTAAGAAAAAAAGACTGCTTTAGTTTTTAAAATACTATATAGATAAAAGTAAATTGAAAAAAGTTTTAAAACGCCTGAAGAGAACAAAAGAAAAAAAAATCAGTCATTAAGTAATCAACTGTTTGAGCAAAAATGCAAAAAAAAAAAAAAAAAGGAAAAAAGTGATAAAGAAAAAAATGATTAAACATTGAGAAATTGAAGTCAAGGTGGACAAAATAAGTCAAGAATAAGGGCAAGTAAAAAATACACTTCCATAGAAATAAATTCACATAAAAAGTCTAATCGTTGTACCATCTTTGAGATGTTAGGAAAAGAAGTTCAAGTGTTGAGAATAACAAGTTTGAACAAAAAAGAAAAGAGTAAAATATCCCTCAAAATAAAGCAAAAACAAGACAAAATATGAGAGGGAATGGGTAAAATGCTTACAAAACTGACAAGATATATTTATAGAAAATAGACAGAAACAGTTGAAATGTGGGGAAAAAGCAATAAAACTAAGTCCAATTGTGAAGAATACAATTGGACTTATACAATACATTTCCAACAACTAATCGAAAAAATCAATAAGTGGGAGAAAAAGGTTTTTTGTTAAAGTAAAAAAGTGGTGAAATAAAAGCAAAATTGTAATGACAATAACACATCGTGCCAGAAACTTAAAACATGACCGAGAAATTAAAATGAGGTAAATAAAGTCACCATTATTTCGACATCTGACTTTTTTTTCTTCGCCATTTTGACTTTTATCGAAGAATATCCTTCTCTCATTATGATGCTGACCTAAATCTTAACCACCACCGCATGTAAATCTGGAGCTCGGAGCTCAGCCCTCTGCCGTGTTTTTTCCCAGCCGCACTTGAACGCAGCATCGTAGTGTATCAGGCTCGCGCTCCAAACAGCAGCAGCAGATCACAGAGAGGCACGAGGACCTGTGGAGTTCGAGCTCGAGCCAGGATGAGGCGGTTAAAACAAAATGGAGCCGTCAGAGTATGAGGGTTTGGGGTTCCCGGTAGAAGATAACGGTTCAGAGTTTTTCCGTCGCCCGGTTTGAGGAGCTCAGCGGAGATGAGTGAAGCGGTGACGAGGAGGAGGAAAGGACCCCGGCTGGCGGACATCAAGAACCGATGGAGTGAGTACTGGACCGCGGACACGGGCGATAATCTGGACTTTTATATTATCCCTCTTTAAACGTACTTTAAGACGAGTTTGATCCTATTTAAAACCGTTAAAATTAGAGGAAGCACTTCAAACTTTTACCTGACGTGTCCTCATATTTTAACGGCTGGAGCACACCTGTCGGAACTTTGATGTTGGCATATCCGGATATCAAGCTGACAACTTCAGGTTTAAACAACAGTAGAGCTAACTTAAGCCCGAATTTAGTGATAAAACAGTCGAAACGAGTAGATATAAGGCTTAATGTTATGATAGAAAAGTCTAAATTTCAATGTTTTGTTCTTTTTGAGACAGAATCAGGAGCTCACTTGTAATTTCTACAATTTTTTTAAACTACATTTTATTTTCCTTAATTATTTATTTTTCCCAAGTTGTATCTATGTTGTTTGCCTATTTGTGCAAGTTAAGGCTCAAATTATCTCTCTAAATTATGGCTTCTATCGATATGATCATGCAGTTAAATATTACTGATTAATGTTGTCAGAACAAGGTAAAATATAAACTTGTCAATCATGTGTGGCTTTAGTTATTTCCTTGCCCCAGGTATAGACCATCAAAGATTAGATAAGATTAAATTCGATTAGATAGGACTTTATTAATCCCCTTGGAAAAAACCCCTAAGGCAAATTATGATTTCAGTAGTAGGTAAGTATTACATGTAAAAAGATGTATATAAAACGACAGATATAAACAAAATTACTAAACTAATACAAAAAAAAAATACTAAACTACTAAACTAAAAATAAAATAAAATCAAAAAAATATAGATGCTCCTGTGATGTCTTTATTTTGCAGATTAACCCAGAACTTAACTTCTCACCTGTTCCACCAAGAAAACTCAGGGTTATAGAGTATTGGTTGTTATCTAGATATTGTCACGTAATCTCAAAGTATTCCAGGAAGAGAGTAGGAAGTGATTCCTGCTGAATCTGCAGACAGAGACGTGATGTTAAAATACCAAAGTTTTGTAAAACGCATGGATGTGACAATTGGTCCGGTCAGGAGATGAAAGCAAGTGATACTTACAAATCCTGGAAGATTTAACACAAAAAGGTAAAACAATGAAGTGCTCAATTTTAAGCCAAAACAGAAAATTGCACTAGTATGTTGACAAACAGGTGAAACTAGACAGCTTTACCCACTTATCCAAACATTACCAACTTATCTGTGGAATTCAGTCAACCTCAGGAGTAAGCTTGCACTTAGTGTTTATTTCCAGTAACAACGGAATATTGTTATAAATTTTATGCTTTTTACTGAGTTGTGTAGTTGGGCCTACAGAACTGTTGTGGATAAGGAGTGAGCCAGCTGCTTTCTGCTTTATTGACACACAGCTTGGTCTTGTTTTTTTTTTTTTTTGCTGTCAGTGGTGTGGAGCCCAAAGTGCTTCCACGTAGCCACTTTGCCTGTCCTCCATTTTCATATTAATTCAAATTATTTTCTGCAGAAGAGTTAAAAAATGAAAACTCGAGTTTTTTTCTTTCTTTAATTTTTTCTTTCTCAACTTACTCCAATCATAAGTTGCTGCTGCAATGTTTAAAAATTTGAATACTTAAAATCACATTTTCATGATGGTAGGCCTTGTCAGATTTTGCATGAACACATGCTAAAGCTTTTGTGTCTTAAATGAGATTAAATATTGAGTGTTCCACGATGATTTACTGTGAAAAAAGCTCAAGCCTGCCTCTGTTCGAACTACTAATCAACGTTTTGTGACAAAATACATCATGTATTTTAACTATAGGAGGAAAAGTCTGTTTAGTTTTGGTAGTATTTGATAACATAAAGGCAAAACTTGATTCATGCCATTTTTGTCGCACTTGAAGGTTTTTTTGAGAGGGAAAAAATAAGCAATCAGAATCATGAATCGAGTTTTGTGGATTTATTTTCAGGCCATATCGTCCAGTCCTAGTTCTTGGTACCAAAAGCAGGAAGACTTGCACCAATTTAAACTACCACCAAACCGATAAAAGCACCTTTACTCTTGTCCAACGTTCAAAGTAATTGTAATTTGAATAGTCGCATTGAATGTATGTTATATAAGTAGTGGCCATGCGTGACTTTAATCACACAAACTGGACTTCAGGGGTCAAAACTTCCTGGACATGTGTGAGGGTGTCCCTAATGTTGCGGCCCCTTCTTCTAACAATGCTTCCTGACTCTTTTAGCCCCTGATGACCCCCCCTTAAACCTTTCTTCAGTGCATAGTCCATCAACTCGCAGCCATTGATTGGATTAAATGAAGGAATCTGGATTATTTTAAAGCCGTTTGAAGCTAAAAACAAGAGTCAGAGACGTAGATGTGGTTGTAGTCAGCCTGAAATGCAGGTTGTGTCAGGTATACCAGACGACCTCTCATATTTGAACACCTTCACCCCCTCAGGTGAGGCTCTGCAGGGAACATGTCTCCAAGAATTTGGCCGTTTACACTCAGACAAATAAGAGTTTGGTGCTTTAAACTAGTATATTCTCTGTATGACTCAACAAATAGTTAAACAGAAGTTTTTTGGATCTGAAGTTTGCATTTTTTCAGTCGTCCTGAAGTATTGAGTTGGCTGAAGTCCTGCTCCATTCCTTTTCTTATTGAACTGACAGCATGTTGTTGTAACACGTTCTGCAGCCTGCGGGCACGAGAAGGCTGTTCAGCAGGACTGTTATTTACACCCACATCATAGCTCAGCAGGAAAAGCTCAGCAAGGAGGAAGAGCTGCTTATATATGGAGTTTTTTACATCATTTAGGAATCATAAGGTTGTTATTAAAATGCATCAACTGTATTATGATTTTAAGTGTTTTTTCACGAGCGTTTGTATTATTAGTACAAATTAAACAAAATTGCTACCTGTTTGATGCCACAGCAACCAAAATACTAGTCCTGGACACCTTATATTAAGCAATTTATCATCTTTAATTATCAAAAAAATTGCAGGTAGACTTATCTACACAATATCTAAATTGCACAAATGTGTTGGCAGTGCTTTTTAAAGTAGGTAGGTAGACCTGGCAATAAGAGAGAGTTTCTTAAGCCTTCTACCTCTTTAAATGTTGATTTAAATGGCTGACAATGAGGAAGTTTCTGCACTTAATGATACCATCAATCATTAAAAAACAGTTTAAGTGACGTTGGGACATCGTGTAAAAAAAAAAAAAAACAGAATACAGTCCTTTTTTGACCTGTATTCAATTTAATGCATTACAAAGGCAAGATATTTTATGTTCAAACTGATAAATTTTATTGTTCTTTTTGCAGATATTCACAAAGACTCATGCAGGCCTAAGAATAGCTTGGAGACGAATGAAAGAACCACCTCGAACAGTTTTCTTGTGTGTTTTCTCTGTTTCATTTGCATTCAGATTTCTGCAGCTGCACAGCATTGGGTGCAGAAGCGTTGCTGTTTCTTTGACGCAGTGCAAACACCTCATCCTAGTTACAGTGTGTGTGTGTTTAGAGCTTCATTTAAGGTTGTTGTTAGGAACCAGGCAGCCGGAGTGAAACCTGAACAATGTCCTGTTGGACTCCATCTTTGTCCGCTCAGGGCTGTTGGATACACTCAGCCGAACACATTCATCCTCTCTTTTATTTAGACAGATACTTTCAAAGGATAAATACTGTTGGGTTTTTGTGTAACAGCAAAGTAAACATGACATTAACAAATGAAACTGCAGATTGTAGGATATCAGGTTTGTCTCAAAGTCATTCACTTTGGATTAAAACTTCAAGATGCATTCATATAAGGCAGTCTGTATGACCAGCGCGACACTTCCTTGGCTCTGCCGTAGGTGAGAGACGTGTGCTTCTAAACAACTCTGGTGCCAGAAAAACAGGACAGTCAGAGTGGGTATTATGTCACTTGAAGAAAATTTAAGCAGTGGAAATGCAGGTTAATGCGTCAACAAAACTACACTGGACTGCTTGGTGGAAACTAGGGCTGGGAAATTACTTGTGATTTTATTGTTGTTACAATATGACGATATTCAGATTTTATTGCAATAAATTAAAATCAACTTTTCAGTGTGCTCAAGGAAGTTTTTGCTGTATAATGGCCCTGATTTCACTCCTTTTGGTGCAGTTAGAAAATGCTTAATTTGGCTTTGGACTGCCTTGAATTTATTTGTGCAAGTTTAGTGGTGAAAAAATGTCTTGTTTGTCTTTTGAATCAGAAAAAAGTCGTTGCCACTGCAAGTGTTTTACACCGTCAGTGAGGTGTTTTTCCTTATGTTCGGATGGGAATTAAAAAAAACAATTCCAGTTGAGAACTGATAACAACTCCCTGAAAGACTCAGAATCATTTATGGTAGCTGGGTTTTAGATTTTTAAATCCAATATGCTGATATTTCCAAACCCATTATCATAGATATCAATATCTTGTGTCAAGAGCACAAAGTCTCTGCTTAACTTATATTGGCCTCTTCCTTCCATGATTACAGTCCATTTTTGTTAGAAACTGATGTTAAGCGAGAAAAACAATTAATTCTTTAATAAATGACATTTTTGGGTTCATAAAAGTGGACGTTGCGTTTTTGATGAGCTAAACAATCATGGTACATTTTACATTTTGCAGCCAACAAATGGGATTTTTATGGCCAATTTTACGGTCAAAATATTGTCTGTAAACATCTGCAAAAATTTCCATATCTACCAATACCGATGATCACCTTCTTCGTCAAATATCTGCAGATACCAATGCTTTCTACACACTGTATAGTGAGTGGAAACACTGTCAGTTTGGCGTTAAATATTCGGAGCGTCATGTGTTTGACATTGTTGCCACAGAAAACATTTGTAGGCCAACTTCTGTCCAATCCTCAGGAACTATGGAGAGAATCCTTGAAGAATCAATAAGCAGAATTAATAATAAATAAATAATAAATAAATGCCATAAATGAAATCATGTGAATGTTATCTCACCTGGTGAGTCTTGCTAACTTAGCCCGGTGTGAGCTCATCCTTTGTGGGATTTTTTTTTCTGTCCAATCCAGCAGAAACAGGCAGACTTACATCCCTGTCTGTGAATCATGCGCTCCTCGTGTCTGGGCTGATCTGCCTCCCTTTATTTCAAACGGGTTTTTCCACAGTATCTTCTGTCAGATTATTATGAAACATTAGCTGTTGCTTCACGCTCCTGCTGCATTACAGGTGAAGTTCATCTAGGTAATAACATGATGGATCTGATCTGAAACATTCTCCTGTAGAAATATCTGAACATCCAAAACAAAGGAGGTTAAATACAGGATTTAACTAAATATTTTTATACCTAAGCATTCAGGGCTGCAGCTAAGTGTTATTTTAGTAACTGATTTATCAGCTTATGTAGGTGTTTGATTTTTATGCATTAAATTTGATAAGAAATATCTTGCCTAATGTTTTGTAAAATATTTATTGATATGCACCAAAAATATAATATATTGCTCAGCCCTTGCTTTTCTTAATTTACTAGGTTGAAAGGCAGAGGTAAATTAATTTGTAGAGATTATGTTTGGTTTTTCAAATGCATTTTATAATTATGTGATTAAATTTAGACTTGAAGGAACGGTTCTGCGTTGAGTCAAACTTGTTTGTGTTTTTGTTCAGTAAGAAGGCAGATATCAGTCACTTCCTTTGGTCTGAGGACCATAGTTTGACGGTTCACAGCCGAGAAATAGGTCAGTGAAGTCACGACCCCCATAATTCTGCTGCAATCTGCCGCTCTGCTCTGGATGGTTTTGCAGTTTTGGTTTGCAGGTGGATGATGTTTCTTTGAGCAGATGTTAAAGCGAGGCGAAGCGGCTTTACCTCCACCAAGGAGGTTATGTTTTTCCCAGCATATGCTTGTTTGTTTGTTAGCAAGACTACCCGAAAACTACAGCACAGATTTTGCTGAAATTTTCAGGAGATGTTGGTAATGGCCCAACTTAAAAATTATTAGATTTTGGTGGTGATCCAGATAACTACCATTAGCAAACAATCGTTTTTGCTCAATAACTGTCTAACTAATGCTGATATCAACATGATTCTGAGTGTGTATTTTCAGGGTCAAGGAATCATTATGATGGTAACTTTATCATGAAACTACTATGTATAGATGTATGTGAGCTACCTTGGTGGAGGTTTTCGCTCTCTGAGCGCTTTCTAGTCTGATATGAAGTTATCAGTTTTGGCTTCTTAGTCAATAAGTAGTTTTTCCCCAGAGGATGCACAAAGTCCTTTTTAAAAATGTTAATGTTATCAGGTTAAAGCAAGGACTGCCTTTAGTTAAAACAGAATATCTCAATCTGTTTACCCAAAAGGCAAGCTTAAACCATGTGGGAAATATCACAACACATTTAAAATGTAGAAATTTCAATTACTGTAATTTCTCATATAAAACACACATTTTTTTTGCACATTTTTTTGCTAAATAAGGTCTAATTTTCGGGTGTGTGTTTTACACAGGCACAACCAAAATATGTAAAATATTTCGTCTCACCAGTATCGCGTTTACAACACACCTGATACAAAAAGCCAAAATATTCTCTCTCTCTCTCTCTGCGAAACATTACCGCCAGACTTTTGTAATTCTTGTTAAACTGACTGTTAAACTCTTCTAATCCAACATTTTGGGTCTTAATTAGTTTACCTCTGTGTAATGATGTGTAATTCTCAAGCGTTATGGTACAACTTACATGTAAACACAGGGTGCTGCCATCTTGTGAGCAAAGGGACCAAAATAGCTGCGCTGTGATTGGTCGAAGACATCGGCATGTTGATAGCTGCTCTTTGATCGGTTGGTACACTGCGACAGAGCATGCTCGGCAGAAATGGAGTAATTGTGCATGTGTGAAGCAAAAGGTGTTTCCGCATCAGGTTGAGAGAGAAACTCGTGTATGGTAATTGTTGTGAAAATACTGAAATTTCATTGATTAAAACTTTGAATAAAGGTCATTTTTGAGTTGTCTGAGAGAGTAAGGTTTGGGCAAGATGTGGGTGCGTGTTATATTTGAATACAGCGTTTTTCCTGGAAAAAAGCATGTAAATGTAGGGTGCGTGTTATAAACGAGGCCGTATTATATATTTAAGATATTATAGTAATCTTTTCACATCCCCAGGACCACCGGCTCTCACACACTGCTATACAGCAATTCATCACTGTAATTTAATCTACAGTAAAGAGCCCACACTGTGATATTCAAGGTTTATCTGCCCTCTGTGTGAAAGAGCACTTCTATGCACAAGACCAAAAATCGATGTCGTCCAGACTCCTCGGTCTCCTCCTGTTTACAGCACCAGTAGCTGCCTTCCCTGGCCCCCAGGACAGGACTTGTGACCTCACAAGAACCCCGTTCACTGAGCACATCGACCCCGTCCTCCTACAGCTCCCTCCAATTGATTGTCAACTTCAACATGCCCCTAATGATGTAGGAAAAGGAGACAATTTTGTCTCAGTTTTTATTTTAATTCACATTAATGATCACTCTTATTTTAATATATATATATATGATGAAGTCAGAGGGCACCACAGGGCATCAGGCATCATCCTTGAAAAAGGCTGGTTCAAAGTCTTAGAAGTTTTTCAATTCTTAAAATATATTAAGAGGTCTTAAATTTAAGACCATCTTTATGATTTCTATTTGGGGAATTTTAACTCTTTGATGCCTGAAAACACTAATTATAGCCAGAAAATTCCAATTTTTTGGAGCTGAAATGTTTATTTCACTTTCAACTGAAATCCTAAAAAATCTTAATTTCCATAAAATTTAACATATATATTTTTTGTATCTCATTTGATACATTGGGTGTTTTTGGCAACTGGTAATCCATTTGAGGACATTTTTATCATTTATCTGATTGTATTATTTTAGTAATTTGTTGATCATATTGATTAGATAGAGGTATCATAGAAGTATCAAATATGATACAAAAGGCGTTATAGGGTGAGGGCTGCCTTCCCCTCAGGCAAAGTTTTAGGGGCTTTCATTTCAGCTGCTTTCATTTTACTTTAACGTTAGATAATGTTCCCACCAATAACCAAATAAAATTCCCCCATTTACTCAGAAAGTTTTCTCACTTTCACTTTTATTTCTGTAAAATCATTCACCCGAAGCTCAGATCCAAAGTGGAATTCACTGTCCTGTTGTAGTCACACTTTTAAATCTGAAATTCTGAGAGAAAATCTGCTTTTTTTTTTATCACTTTCCTTTTCCATTCTTGAAAATCAAGGCTGACAGCTATTCCTGCTGAAATATGTTTTTTCCCACAGTCCCTGAATGCAGCACGCAGGCGATGTAAACAGATGATTCAGCAGCGAGGGAGCTGATAACAGCGGATTATTAGGGAAGACCTGAGTTACAAAACATCTGTTTTCCAGCTTGGAAGCATTCAGACGTCAGTTAAAGTTGCTTCAGAGAGATAAAAGTTGCTTTTACTGAATTTTCTAATGAAGGTTCTGCTTCTGAATAAGGGTTTAAAGTTTTTGTTACCAGGCTTAAGTATTTAAAAATATTCTTAATCCATGAAAACCAAAGTAAGAGATCATTATGTCAGGAAATCTTTCATAAGTTTTGTTACCTGAGGCTGAATTTTAAATTCAGTCCATTAATCAATCGACTGTTACAGATCACATGGACTCAGGTTATTAATGACTTAAAATGCAGACCTCCTTATCAAACGATCTGATAGTAATTAACGTTTAATGATTAAGGTGACATGTAACAGTGTTTAGGGATGAGTGGGAAATGATAAGATTTTTTATTTTGATCTGATTTAATGATTCCTTTATTGATTCCTGCTGGTTTTCTGTGTGGAAAAACTCGGCCTACAAAGAGTTCCAGTAGTAGACACAATACTTGGGCAATAAGCATCTTTCTGCTGAAAATTAAGACACAATTTTGACCTCGTCTGCCATGAGTTCTGATTCTTTGGTATCATTTCTGATTAAAAGTGTGACTTTCTCATTTGCAAAGCATGCAGAACAAAGTGGAAGGACTTGATAAGGGAATCGATAAGCAGAATGATTGATTCCTTGAGGGATTTGTTATCAATTCTCAACTGGAATTGGTTTCCGATTCCCATCCCCAGTGTCAGGAAGTTTAACCAAATGTTTCTGTGTTTTCAGGTGAGCAGCCCAAAGGTAACTTCATCTCTGACGTCACTGGAAAACACAGTAAGTACAGCAGCCGAAGAAATAAAATCCCCTAAAGACTGTAATCCAGGGATATTCGTCATCATCACAGATATATATTTTAAAATAATAACGTATTGAAAACAACATATGACCTTTGGAGTTGAGTCAATTGACTGTTTTCGTCCCTCCTTCAGATCTCCCCTCGAGCGAAGATGAAGGTGAACGACAGGGGGCGCTCAAAAGGTTCAGCGCCATGTGGTCGTCGTTCCGCAGAGGCAGAAGAGAGAGTGAGTGTTACATCACGAAACCACATCAGACACAGACGACTGTTTTACTCCCACTGGACTTCCTCTTTTATGTCGCTGTTCCTGTTTGTGCAGAAAGTGATGCAGTGATGGTAAAGAGAGATCACTGATGATAGAGGAGCTGCTGGATGGTTATCACGCTGTTATTAGGGTTTAGTCAAATGATAGGGCTGTAAAAATAGCTGCTGTCTTTATATAAGGTGTTCATCTTTGACATTACTCCATCACTATCCGGCTGTCATACTGCTACTACTGACATCAACTAAACACATCATCCAGGATTTCACTGGACTTCTTTAACTGAAGCAGCAAAAAATGCCTCAAGTTAGGACATTTTTAAACTTTATATTCACAGTAACACCTCAAGACAGAGTTTATTTACTAAATTTATCTTTACCAAACAAAGGATAAAAAAAATACAGTTATTCTTTTTTTTTTTGTTGTTCTTTATTGATAGCTTTTCTTACAATACAGACATACAAGAAAGACATGGACACTCTGAAGTATCACAAAAAGTGATGGAGAGAAAATCAAAAAGAAAGAGGCAAAGCTGACAACAAAAACTAATAAAGAGGCTGTCTTTTAAAAACAGTCCTGGGTCGAAAACAAACAAAATAAAAACACACACACATTTGGGTGGGAGTCAGTCAGAATCCTGTGCCAGTATGGCAAACAAGGCAGATTTTGTACATAATATGGACATAACATGGCAGCACAGACCATAATGAATACATTTAAGTTTTATCCAACATCGTCGGAAAGGGTCCCCACACCTTAATGAAAAAGCCGTCAGAGGGTTAGGGTTAGTAAAACGGATTGGCACCATCTTAGCAATGAAAAACATTTCATTGAGCCGTCTTTTAAAACATGGGGATGTTGTAGACTTCCAGTATAACAACGTTAGTCTTTTAGCTGCAGCCATGCCTGCATCGAGAGCATGCTTTTGGCGGGAGAGAAGGGGCCTTGTCGAGTCTGAGCTGCCGAAGATTGCCAAGTTAAAACTCTAATCTAAAAAGCACATTTTTCTTATAGATGTCAGTATAGATAATTAAAAAAATAACTGATTTTAAGCTTTCGCCTTTCAGGCTCAGACTTGTTCAGCCTAAGGTCCATCCGTCATTCATAAAGCACGTAACATCTGCAGCCAGCCTACCAATACCTTTAGACGTCAGTAGCATCCAATGAAAGTCTGCAAACGATCATGCAAAGTTGATCTACGTTGTCCGAGGGTAGAGCTCTCTGAACTAGAACTAGCCTGTTGGATCACACATCAGGAAGCTTAAAAATCCAAGGACGTACCCAACGAATATCAGACCAAAACATCAGTTTGTGGCTGCAGCATGAGTTTTTATTGATACAAATGCCATCACTGACTCTGCTTATTGATCCAACTTGACAGATTGATTGATAGATTATTTATTTATGTTGTTGACTGACTGTATGCATGAATGTACACTGGAAAGCTACAAATGAATTGCCCCTAGTGGGATAAATAAAGTTGTCTGAACTGAACTGAACTGAGCTGAACAGCTCTTCAACAGTTCCCTTATCAGTCTTCCGAGATGCTACTTCCTGTTTCCGCTCAGTTTTCATTGTGTGAAATCAGACACAGTTTTGTCAGCTCCTGCACCCTAAATGCCATGATCACATTTTTGACTTCTTTGTTATCGTTTCTGCTGACTGCTTCGGAAAAGAGCATGACATCTTTTCATTTGCAAGGTGTGCAGAGCAAAGTGAAGGGAACTGATAAAGGAATTGTTAAGCTCAAAGAAAAATGATATGATGATTCTTTGAGGGAGTTGTTATCAATTCTCATCTGGAATTGGTTTTGAATTTTTGGTTGAGGTGCTTCAAACTGTAATTTATCTCTCATGTTTCAATCCCATAAAGCTCGTTTAAGTTTGAAGTCCTTGTATTGTGACTGGGGATGGAAATCAAAAAACCATCTCCAGTTGTGAAGCGATTTCTAATGCCTAAAGGAATCAATTACCATTAGTCTTTTTGCGTAACAATTCCTTATCAGGTGGTGGTGATGTTGGGGTAGGGGACCCTGCTTTCTTTTGTTCAACCAATTTTTGTTTCTGTGCTGATATTTCATGTTTACTTGTTTATTAAAAAAAGGAAATGATCACTGAATATTTTGTATATTGTATAATTATTTGAACATCCCCAGGCTCAGTAAAAACATGCTTGCTGTCTCTTATCACTCAGCACTGACAACAACAAAGAAGTAAAAAATGTGATTATGGCAGGCAGGAGCAGGAGCAGTCAAAATTCAGACTAAATTTTCAACAAAATACACTTACTGCACAAAATTTTATCTATTTTAAGATTAAAAAAAGCATTAATATATGCAATGTGGCGTTAAATTTCAGAGGTGATGTGGCTAAAACTATTGTCTCTGAAAACTTCTGCCCACAGAAAAAACCTCAGGAATCGTTAAGGGAGTTGTTCAAGAATCAGAATCGCTTATGGCGGTATCTATAACATCTTTCTAATTCCCGTCCCTAATTGTGACAACTGTTCCTCAAAGAAAGAATCAAAAAACAAATTTATTAGAACAGGAATGATTCTGTCAGTATCTTTGAACATTTAAGCAAAGATTTCAGACCAGCTATAAAAACTCAGCGATATTTACTTCCTATAATTTTAGTTTGACAGAGACAGTGCAGTTTTACACCCCTAATTCTGTTCTTTTTAACAGAGAGCTGTTGTAGTCCTGTGAATGTTCTCTTATCATGCTGTTAAAAATCATGTTTATATTTGTTATGCGTCCTTTCAAACACCGTCTCTAAGCTAAACAGTGCGAGCAGACACCAGAAGTGGAAAGTTGTGCAGAATGACCTCACAAAAATATCTTCCAGCATTTTTTTATTGGACCAACTACACTGTGCAGAGCGGACTTTGTTTGACATCTGGATGGTTGCAGATGTCTACAGGGAAACACAGAGAGATCTTTTGTTAATACATCTTCAACACACTCTCATGCTTCGTTTATACGCTTTAGGGGCGGGTGAGACGGAGCAAAAATCACATCATTGTATTTGTTAGCTGACTGGTGATATATGATATGTTTCTTTTTACAAGTTAAGAATAATAAATTGATTGCATACAGTTGTCACTTCAGAAAAACAACTTATAGGAGGATAAATTAATGTAATTATGAAACCTTCAATTGTCACCTCTAGGAGAGGAGAGTTCAGTTTTTGGAGAGGAACTCGAATAATTGTATATTTGGAGGTTAAATTTGTTTGTTTGTTTTCCTGTAAGGAAAAAAAAGATTAAAAAGCTGTTGGCTGATGGAGTAAAAATTTAAATGTTTTTGATTTATTTACATATATTATAAAATACTACGACTGGGTATTTCCACCAAGCACACATTATACATGTCGCGATTCAGGCAAATGTAGGACTGTAGCCATACCTTTAACTGAATCCCTGACAAGTTTGGTCTTTTCTGATGAAACACCAGCAATGAGATTTAAAGGACCACAATTTGAGACTCTTAAATTTCAGGTCTTCAGAAGTAATTTAATATTTTGAACATACGCTGCACCAATTAGCACTTTGGGTGATTTTACAAAAAATGTATTTTTCAACTGCTGCCACAGCATTTGAGGCTGTTTGATGCTGTAATAGACGCATTAACACATGAATCTGCCACGAGTGCATGTCGATACCGTATATTGCTGTATCGATTTTTAGCGCATGCCAATAAATACACCTGGACTGTTTCAGTCTTTTCTTCTCAAAATAAAATAAATTAATAGCTTTGGAATTAAGTAAAGTAGCTCTTTCTCCTTAGTAACCTCTTGTAGTTTCTGTAAAATTTGCCATAAATGCACAAAACAAACAACCAAAAGAAAACATTTTGAACATATTAGAGTATAAATTGAACAATACATCAACTGTATTGTTACATTATTTATAAATATGTATGTATACATACTGCTTTAATAAATTAATTTGACCACAAATGAAGGCTTTTACCACAGCTGCTCTAAATTTACGGCACTGGTAATTACCAAAATCATCTTTTATGTGTCTGTTATAGTTAATACCTACCTGTGCCTCTCATTTGACACTTTTGGTGTCTGTTTGACCTGATTGTTGACTTATTGTTCCCAGAGTTCAGCCTTTTCTGCCTTTGTTTTGTCTGTTAAAACACTTTGTAAACATGTTTTTTATTATTTATTTTATTTTTTATTATTTATTATTTTATTTTATTTTTTTTGTTAGTTTTTTTTATTTAGAGACTGAAATGATGTTTTTCTTTTTTGGTTTTTGGTTTTAGTTAGGTAAAGACTGCATTCTGTGTTCAAAGAATATCAATATCAGTATCAGAAATTGAGTTCAGAAATATCAGCATATCAGAAATCAAAAATCCAGTATCGTGCATCACCAATTGTTATCCATGAGTTTTCAACTTTACTGTTGTACAACAAGACTGAAAAAATAGTGAAGCACTTTATTTTTTGTCTCGATTAAGATGTATAATTCTAGTTATTTACTTGCATTCCTGAACAGAAGGATCAGTTTTAGTGGTTGAATGTTCTGCTTGATTAATGTCTGACTTTCAGAGAGGCTCAGTGAGATTTGGGTAAAAAAAGGTGAATTCAGTTTTTGAAAGATTTCTAAAAGATGTTTTCTTGGTGGTCTGATAGATTTGTTAGGCGTACCCTTGTTTGAAAAGATATTGATATACCCCTAAAATATTGCCATAATTCCAGCCCTTTGTCTCACGTATTTCTCTTTGAATGAAAAATGGTTGTTCCAGTTTTAAAACCAGCGTCATCTTTTTACTCAAAATGTCACTCGGTCGAGTTTCAGCTGCCAGAGAGACTCAGCTCTCCAGAACCTGTTCTTCAAGTATCACCTCTGCATACCTCGGACCCTTTGTGCAGCACGTTAATGATTTTCTAACTGAACCGCGGCCAACGTAAACTGTTTATGGCCGTCAGTGAGGAGGTATTACTGCAGGAAATCTTTAAAGGAGAGAAGAGCCAGGATGAGAATGGAGAGAGCCTCACTGTGTTAATTTATTATGGACAAAAAAAAGGAGAAATCCAGCAGAAAACTCAAGAGAAAGCTTCTTTCCTGCAAAGGAGGCTGGGTGAAGAATGGACTTCACACATTATTATTAATGACAAAGAGGAATGTGATTTAAATGAACTTTAATACATCCTGAGTTTAGCCTTAAAAACATAGCTTTAATTGGATTTAATTATTTGTTTACTCCACTGAATTTGCCCTCAATATTTGCTTTGGAGTTAAAAAATATATATGTATGTATAACAACAATGAAAGCTGTAGATTCGTCATTCATGTTGAATGATCGAGGTGTAATTATGATTGTCTTATGTCCCGTTTACACGACAATGTTGTCACCAGAAACAGAAAGGTTTTTCCTTTGCGTTTTCAAAAGTGCTCCGTGTTCACTCGGAGACGGTGTGATAACGACTGAAAACTTGCATGCCAATTTACTCAGAGACCAAAACAAAAATGTTTTCATAACTTTTCACTCTGGACTCCGGATTCAAAAGTTTGTGGATTCAGGCAGTCCGTGAACCATTCTCGTGTAAACAGAAACGCAATAAAAACTCTTAGTTTTTGCCATTTCCGTTGTCGTGTAAATGGGCCCTTATTATAACATTTGGTCCTGTGGCAGTGAGAATAAGATTAACGAGGCCTTCAGTAACCAACGTCTACCATCTTTGTTTCAAAGTTAAAGTCCTGAAGGCAGATTTGGAGGATCGTAGCTGCTCTGGAGTCATATTTTGAAGACATTTTTCCGCTGTGATACGATCCGTCACTCAGCTGATGATCTACTGACACAGTGAACCTCTCCCTGTTAATAAAGCTGTAATCCTGTCTGTGCAGAGTCCAAAGACCCGGAGCCTGTGGAGCCGGCGGGCCCTGCAGTGGAGGACAAAACCTCCCGTCAGCACAAATACGTCAGCGGTCAGTACTTCTTCGAGTACCTGGTGGTGGTCAGCCTCAAGAAGACGAAAGACGGCAGCAGCTACGAACCTCAGATCACGTACCAGTTTCCAAAGGTCAGTCTGATGCTGGAGCACAAATGAGAGCTGATGGTCAATGTTTAAATCAGCAGCAGTGTTAATTTTGTTGACTAATAATTTTTGTCCTTTTTTCCCCTGATGAAAACTAGACAGTAACTAATAAAAACAAGTGCACATGGACAAAAACTCAAACTAAATTAACTGACATTTTCATCAACAAATAAAAACTAGACTAAAATGTTTGACAGAGACTTAATCCAATCAGACCTAAGACAAGTTAGGAATACATCCAATCACAGCTACTTTGGTTGTGTGGAGAGGTTGGATGAGTTAAGAGGGACATCCAATCACAGCTGCCTTAGCTTGGTGGTGGTGGGATAAGTTGTGGAGCGATCCAATCAGAGCTCCTCTCTTTATGAATTGATATATTCATGTAGAGCAGGTTCACTGTTTGTTGTCAGTTCTGGTATTGTAACTGAGATGCTCTGCCAGGTAGCCTAAATAAAGGTGACTGCATTTCACACAAAAGTTCAATTTGTTTCTGTTCATTTATACATTCAGACTTTACTAGCATTCAATAAAGGGTTATTAGATGTTTGACTTTATCCAAGTGTAAAACATGACTTCAGAAATTCAAGGAAACATAAAAATGTCTTACCCTTTACACTTCACATTTTAGTCGACTACATTTACAGCAGATTTCATCGACTAAAATGTTGTGAGATTTCATCAACTAGAACTAGAGTTAAATTAAAACAATTTAGATGACTAAATTATGACTAAAACTAAAAGATATTTTAGGCAAAAGACTAAAACTAAATTAAGAAGTGCTGTCGGCATTAACACTGATCAGCTGAAGGACATATTTGATCAGTTACAGCTGTGTTTCAGGGCTGGTAAATATTGGCTCACTTCGGCGGCCCTGTTCAGGTGATTTGTGTGTTTGTTTCCTTCCAGAAAGACGGGATGGTGAGATATCAGAAGGAGGAGGAGGAGAAGACGCTGAAGGCGATCACTCTCTTTTGTTTCCCTGAGGGAATCAACTGGGCTCCTCTGACAGAATACCACAGGTCTGCTGCTGCGTGACATAAAACCTTTAAAAAACTCACTTTCCAGACTTGTCTTTATCTCTGTCTTATTTCTGTGTCAAAGTCTTTTGAGCTTCTTCTGATCTTCATCGTTTTACCTCCTACTGCTTCTAGGTCCTTCCTCTATTATCGACTTATTCTATGTTAACATATCAATGTCATTACTTACTTTTCATTCAGATTTTATTTAATTTATGCTTCACCTTATGTTATACTTTTAACCTTTTCACAGATTACCTTTTAGGCTTTTGTTATAGTTTTATCTCCTGCTCATGTCTGTTTTTCTATATTATCACTGCTATTATTATTATTATTTATTTTTATTGTTACTCTTATTATCATCTTTTTATATTTCTTCTCCTGTTTTCTGCTTTCACCCCCTTTTTATTGAATTTTTTGAAAATTTTCTTACTGATTTTATGTTTGTAGCTTTTACTTTTGGTCAGCGTGGTCTCATTTTATGTTGCAGGGTTCTGGTATTGTCTGGGTTCACTTACTTGAGTCTGTTGTGTCTTTTGTGTTTGTCTGTGAGGGTTTTTTTTTATTTGAATTGAGCTTTTTGTGTTTTTTATTTCCTTTTGTGCTTAAGCTCTTGTGCTGTCTGTAGGTTCTTGCCTGTTTGTCAAAGCACTTTGTAAACCTCTGTTTTTAAATGTGCTATAAAAATAAAGTTATTACAGATAAAAGTTGTTGTTATAGATATGTTATGTTATTTTAGTTGTATTGGTTCTGCTCAGTGCTCATTAATGTTTCTTATTTCGTTTTCAGTGAGACGTTCTCCTTCGTTTTGACAGAAATCGACGGCAGCAGAAGAAACGGGTACTGCAGGAGGTTACTGGTCAGTGTGTGGACTGAACAAAACTCAACGTGTCCTCATTTAGAGAGATATTTGAACATTTTGTGAGTTCCCCTCTTTTTTTCTGGTCATTTCTGCAGCCAGGAGGTAAAGGAGCCAGACCCCCTGAGGCGTACTGCATCATCAGCTCGCTCGCTTGTTTCGGCCTCTTCTCAAAAGTGAGTCTGTTTTTTGGAGTTCTTCACCTTTTTCATGATCCATGGTTCTCAGGTGGTCCAGCCTAAAAACCCACCACTGAGGTTGAGGTAAACTGTATTATTCCCAAAGGGCACTTAGTTTCACAGCAGCAGGGAGCAAACACGGTGAAAAAAACCGATGGTTTCTGGGAAAAATGAGTTCTTCAATCTGTTTTAAATTTAAAACTTTGGCAACTCACTCCTCAACAGCTCCACCTGTTTTTCAGATTGACAACTTTTTGTAAAAACCAATAAATTGACCTGTATTGAGTGTTTCAGGCTTATTTTTTTCCCTAGTTTCAGACAGATGTTTACAATATTAAGACTATTGCCTTGCTGTATATTAAAGATGCCCAGATAGATCATTTGAACACTAATATCCACAGATATTTGTAAAATAAATGTGATCAGTTGATTGAGATTAGTGCCTGTAGCCACAACAACTGATCCTCTGTGGATCAACCCCATGTTTGCCTTTGGATATCATCACTTGTCCACTTGTCTGTTGCTCCTGTTGCTCTGTTATCATCTATAATTAGCTGTAGCCAAATGACCAAAACTTTATTTTCATTCCTTTTGGTCGAAATTATTAATCCAGTGTTGAAGTCTGTGCTGAAGCGTTGGCTGAGACCAGCAGGATTAAAGCCAATCGGTTAAGATAAATGAGCTGCGCATTGCTACACAACAGATTCACACTGTTTAGTGATGCAGACAGAGCTGGCTCTGTAAAATGAGTTTTTGACAAAGCCAAAAGCTGATGTGTTTAATTCTAACTTACAGAGTTGGAGATTTAGGAGATTTTATTTGACTGAACCTTGAATAAATGATGTTGAGCAGGGGTGAAATTTGTTTTATTAGGATATGAAATGATTAAACCTGTTACATTACATAACTGAGATTGTTTTCTTAAATGTGTTGCCTTTTATTTATTAGTTCAGTGTTTTTCAAACTATTTTTGCTCAAGGCACACCTACCATCGAGCCAAAATTTGACAGCTCACCACATGTATATCTCTTTATGGTCTCTTTAACACGTGTTAAAGAGTATTTTATCAGTCTTTTAATGATCATTTATTATTTGATCACAAATGCCAAATAATAAGTGCAGAGTTAAACTAATCAAACAGCTTTTAAACTCAACAAATAATAACTAAGTAAAATAATTAAGACACGTATAATAACCACTTAGATCCATGTTTTTAATGAGATCGTTTTATTAAATCAGAATCCTTCAAAACAACTTAATCACCTCCGTAAAGATAAAACAGACAGTTTGTCATTCATTTTACAGCCTGTAAAATAAAAGGTGATTAAATATGTTTATTCCGTGTATTAATTGTGATTTATTCGATCACATTGCTTTTAAACTTTCAGATATTTTTTATTAAAAATCTTTTATTAAAAAGACAATTCAAAATAATGTGCAGGGTTTGTCACTCAGCTGTAGCTGCTTCTCAATGCAATATGATTTATTTTTTATGCTTATAAAATTCTAGCACAAATATTGTAAAATCAATCATGTTTAATAATGGTGATGTCAATATCAAGCATAATAATTTTGATTATAATTTTTTCCGTAATCGAACGGCCCTACCTTACGTACTGATTGAGTAAACTGTGAGTCCTGCACTGTTTTTCCTGCTGGATAATATAATTTATTTATTAATATAATTAATGCTTTTGTTAATTCACATAGTTAAAACAACGAATGAGGCGTTTCATTTTTACAAACAGGTGACTGTGATCAGTATCGGTCTGAAAACCCTGATCTGAGCATCCCTGCGTTTATGTAGATTTAAAAACTTGTTGATCAGTCTGAAAACCCTGATCAATTCCCCAGCCCTAAATGTATGTGTTTGTTTATAATGAAAGCTCCACGGTAACAAACCACAACAGGAGCTGTTTGCTAAGTGGTGACACTCCTGCATCAGATGTTTGTATTTGTTTAGGGATGTGTCAGCGAGTACTTAAAGGTCAGAGGGTGGAAACGTGGCAGTAAATGACTTTAAATGATGATCTGAACCAGAGGCTGTTGAATAACTGAGGCCACATCAGCTCAGATTTCACTCAGCAGAGTTTTCATTTCATCACTTAAAGACACTGCAGAGAGAAAATAATGATAAACAGTGATCAAAAAACATCAGAGCACAAAAGTTTGGGCAAACAAACTGCCCGCTGTTTTGTGCTTGATGACATTAAATGAACACAAGCTGATTATCCTGTATTTTCTTCTTTAATCATAAACTTAAGTTGAATAGTTTCACGCCGACGCTTCCTGATAGTCCTCTGCTAGAGGAATAATTAAGATTATTATTTTATTTAACTTTATTTAACTTTATTTAACCAGCTTTGTCCCGTTGAGATTGGGACACCCCTCGAAAATGAGATGCTGCATCTCAAGAGGCTATCCTAAATAAAATAAAACTAAATTAAATTAAATCAGCAGATCTCTTTTTCAAGGGAGACCTGACCAAGAATGGCAGCAACACGCATTGACATATTAATATACAATATAACATATTAATATTATTTTTTTCCTGCACTGTGAAGTAGTCAAGAAAAGAATTTCTGGTACAGAAAGCTGCAAGAAGGTTTTTAAAAACTGCATTTTTTTTTTTTTATTAAAGATTTTATTGAACATTTACAAGATTAACAAACTACTCAATTTGCCACCATTATGTGGAACCAAGGTGAAGGAAGCAAAAAAAGCAAAAAAGTAGTAATAAAAAAAATGAATAAAATAAAATACATTTAAAAAAATAAATAAGTTAAAGTGGAAACCCTGCCATCCTTAGATCCAGTCAACAACATTCACATCTTTTAAGTGACCAGTGTATACAGTTATCTTTTGTATTGACATTGTCCATAAGAGCACAACTGCACTACACTAAATACATATCCTTAAACAATAGTATCTCTTGATGAATGTAAATAATTCACCAATACAGTGTTATAGTTCATTTATCCAAGCACAGACATATTAGAAAAAAAGACGGTGAAAGGACAAATATGAAGAAGAGTTTAAGATAAAAAGTGAAAAACAGTTTTTTAAAGTGTTTTATAATACCTGTTTTCAAATGAAATATGATGTGTGATGGACATTGATTGATTGACATATTTATTGTTTTTATTTACGTGTCATGCACAAAAAGAGCCCTCATGGGTTTATAAGACACTATAAAAAAGCTGCAGTGGTTCGACATTAATAACAGACTAAAGTAAAGTTGCGTTTCCTCTTCACACTTCATTGGTTAACATTTTATCTGCCGTTAAGGCTCCGCAGATAAAATCTGCCACAAAAAGTTCCTCCCCTGAAGCACAACTCGAGCTTTTCATAATCACCCAACCAGAGGAAATCAGCAGAAGACATGTAACTGAAAAGTACAACCCTCGTATCATAGTAGACGGGACAGTAAAAAAGAAAATATGTGTTTGTCACTTTATCATCACTTTAGTCCTGTATCCTGACCGTGTGCTCCCCTCTGTGTGTGTCCGCAGATATTTGACGAGGTGGAGAAGCGGCGGCAGATCTCCATGGCCATGATTTACCCATTCATGCAGAAGCTGAGGGAGGCTCCATTCCCAGCTCCGGGGAACACAGTGGAGATTAAGAGCTTCATTCCTGAGTCGGGCACCGAGGTCAGAGCAGGATTTTATTTTTTCAGCTTTGAACACCGTAATGTCACAGAGTCGCTCTCTTAAATCGACAAACTGAGCTGCAGCAGCATGCAGCGCTCTCAGGTACCACGGATAACATTTACTCAGAGAGATGTCTGAATCAGGGTCCTAACTTTGTCCTTTGAGGGCCACATACATAAAAACACAGGGATGCCTGGCCCGCTTGATTTAGAGCACCTTTAGTTTAATAAAGTTCAGTATTTCGGATGGCTCCTCAGATTCCAGGGGAGCCTCATTGGTCCCGGCCACCACTGGATCCATCCCTGTGCTGCAGAGGGTGGACATTTACGGCTTTTCTGCGAATTCAGACACAAAACGAGAGAAAAGTGTGAGGCTGCTGTGCTTTAAAGGGGATGTTGGTGCTTGGATTGAATTTGAGCTGTTTGCTTTGTACATAAATATGACCTTTGTGCTGAGAAAACGTGTTTATTTCTGGGGGGTTTTTGCCTTCAAGTGTTTGTCTATAGTCTGGCATGTGCTTTATTCATGAGTACCAAACTTCATTATGGCTTTAGGAAGTTGATGTGGGGCCAGAGGTTGGACACCCCTGGTCTGAATTAGCTGAAAGATTGTCCAAATGTATGTTGCACATTTTCACTTGAGCCGCATTACCCTGAATATTTCAGACAGTTTAAAGAAATATCCATCCATCCATTATCTATACCGCCTATCCCTCACTGGGTCACGGGGGCTGGAGCCTGACCCAGCTGACTCTGGGTGAGAGGCGGGGTACACCTTGAACCAGTCGCTAGCCAATCACAAGGCCACATAGTCAGAAAGACAACCATTCACACACGCACTTACACCTAAGGCAATTTGTCAAAATTAACAATGTACAATAGAGCAATAATTGTCCTGAGACTGGGCCCTCATACACAATTAGTAATATATAATTACAATACAGAGAGAAAGAAAAGAAAGAAAAAAATAAATCTAACTATACATACAAATCAAGGGATAAGTATCCAAGGTCATTTTTAATGAGGATTATCACCAGAATGTCACATTTCTGTTGATAACCTGCTTTAATCGGTCAACTTAAGAGGAATTTCCCTCCACAGTAATCTGAAGGAGGTCTCCATGTTTCCTGATCTGCTGGACTTCATCCAGACAGCATCAAGGAAACATGAAGACATGAAATGACTCAGAGGGGAAACTCTCAGCAGATTCTGTGGAAGTCCTTATTGTTTCAGACCTTCTTATTGTTCACAGAAGAAAGAGAAAGTGCCAGAAACTTAGATTAATGTCTAATCAGAGGTGGTGTTATCTTTACTCACATTCCTCTTCCCTGAAATGCTGAGTATCACCAGACACATCGTAAATCTCTCATATAAGTCCAGAAGGCTGCTGTGTAGGGGACATTTTTATTATTAGAATAAAATTGCTTCAGAAAAATAGAGCAAACTTTATTTCCTAAAAACAAATGGTGAAGAAATGATTAATAAATGGTGAAGAAATAGACAAAAGATGATTTAAAACCTCATGAAAAGCTGCTCAGTGTTGCTGAAATGTTCATATGTTTACTTTAGTCATCCTGATGGGAGTGGTGTTCGTTCCTGCTCTCAGGTAAAGGTGAAGTCATTCAGGACATGCTCAGACAAAACTCCAAACAAACACACCCACCTGCAGGACCTTCATGTGAAGGTTTAAGGTTACACAGAGCTCAGAGCTGGGTTGCCATGTCAGCTGTTTATAAGCATTTTTGTTATCAGCTAACTTAGATGTTGGTCGTGTCTGGTTGCAGCGTATGGGGGGTTGTTTTTTTTTTTTTTTTTTTTTTTTCAGATCTTTTTTGGGCATTTTTTGCCTTTATTGACAGGAGAGAGAGACAGTGGACAGGTTTGTGAAAGAGACAGTAGAGGAGGACACTCTGCAAACTGGCCACAGGCTGGATTCGAACCCGGGCCGGCAGAAGCATGTGTACTGGGGCTTGTTTTCAAGATGTGGCTTTTTAATTAGGCACAAGAAGGCCAGAAAGATTTTACAACTAAAAAAGAAACAAATAATATGTTGCTTGAGACTCCTGCTCTCTCCTGTTTGCTGGGGCCTTGTATGTTCTACGATACACAACGATTTTCAATCAGCCAATCAAACTTTATTTATATAGCACAGTTCAAACAATTTAATTGCAGTTCAAAGTGCCTTACATTGAGACAAAAAATGATCAAAGTCAAATGATTTTGACCGATGATCATGAGCGACAGAGAATTGAAATTCATGGTAAAATATAAGAGATTTTATCAATTTAAGTGTGTGTTTTTTAGATTATAGATCATTTTGTTTTACACAAATGTTCTCAAAATATTCGTGTGTACAAACAGAGTGAACGGGAGGATTTAGAGGAGCCATGAGCGCAAATCAAATCGCAACATGCTGCAGTTGTTTGCACTTTTTCAGTACTCAGGCACGATACTCTGATTACTCTGATACTTTTCTGATGGAGCAGGAGGCTGTGTCCACATTTCTAACCCTGAATGCATGATTGACTCTGTGCATGTTGAGCAATTCTGCTAAATTTGAGAATCCAGGAAAGTTCAATGTCCTGTCCTCTGTGGCTCCTGCTCTGTGTAGGGTCTATCTTAAGCTCTGGAGTAAAGTCCACGCTGAAACTAGTTAAGTTGTAATTTGAGTTGTGTCTTAGTTTGGTTGCACTACAGAGACTTAAGCTTAAATATAAACTGGAAGAGTCTGACGCTTAAACTGAGTGAATATTGTCAAGAATATGAATTTATAAATATAGTAGTCTAATCAGTAAAAAGCTGTTTTTAATTTTTATTCTTATTTTCAAGGCAAATGGATTCAGCAAACCAACAGCTGGAAATAACTCTGCACAATAGCTGTTAATTAATATAAAGCAACAAAAGTGTGCACAAATAAAGTGGGCACATGAAATATCACCCTAAGAATATTACTAAAGCATACATCTTTAATCCACAGACAGAGTAATATAAAAGTGTTGTTTTATTGTACTTTTATTCATTTCTGTTTTTGTGTCCTTCTTGCTTGTTTTAGTCTATGGTAGTGTCTCTGTTTATATTTTTGTCTGTCATTCCCTTGTGAAGCATTTTGGGATGCTTTTCGGTGTCTGAAATGTGCTATAAAAATCAATGAATCAATCAGTCAAACTTTATTATATAGCACTTTTCATACAAGAAATTTAGCATAAAGTGCTTTACAAACAGACAGATAAATTAAAAGAAGATAACAGGAAGTATGACCCAAACCCACCCCACCATCTGTACACAGTATAAGCAAAATGCATCATGAATAAATAAATAAATAAAAGGCACTAACAGGAACATTTATGTACCCAGAACGCACAGAGGAAACGCCATCTTAAAGGTTTAAAATGAGTAAACACCAAAGGTTAGGTTAAAGTGTAAAATGAAAAATATCAAATAGAATACAAAATAATTGAAATGAAGTAAAAAAATGAACAAATAATAAAAAGGTGCTGTAATGAGAATACAAACATGAAAAGGTAACAGCAATATGTTCAAACAGGAGAATAAAACACTTAAGAAGAAAACAAGAGGATAAACTACTTAAAGATAATTCTGAAGTTAAAACAGAATAAGATGAAACCTCAATCACGAAAACAGATTAAGATGAGTACATTAAATTCAGAAATGAGTTGAGTTTAAATAAGTTGATTACGGATGTGTTTGCCCATTATGGGTTTCTTTGTTGTTGTGGTATCAAACAGGTATCAGTATTTGTAAAATCTTATTAAATCCCATGATTATGGTTATTGTATAAAACATTCTGTAAAGATGGAGATATATATCATGTGCTGTGATTTAAAATAAACAGGACATGTTTATTGATCTGTATTTACCTCTCCTACCCTGCAGGAACACAACAGTTTCTCAAATCAGCTTTCACTAAATATGACAGACTTTTAATCCTGCTGACGTCCTATTTTAGATTTAAAGAACACAAACACCCTAAAGAGGAGGCCGTGAATGATGGGGAGCTCTCACATCAGTGTGTTGTTGTTCGTCTCCTTTTCCAGATCATCAGTCTGACTCGGCCGCTGGACTCGTGGCTCGAGCACGTTAACTTCGGTACGTTGTTCAGCTGTCTGACAGACGAGGAGGTGATGCTGGTGTTTGCCGCCGCCGTCCTGGAGAGACGAATCATCTTCATCGCCGATGAACTCGGGTATGATGGTGACACTCACCTTTAGAAGCTTATCTAAACTGAGGAAGACAACGAGGAAGAAAACCTGAAGTCTTTTCAAGGTCATCAGCACCTTGTGATCTGCAGGAAAAGCTGCTGTAGAGACATCGTGAACAAAAGTCTTTTTCCCTCATTCATCTCATGCTTGACCGCCAGACTCTTCTGCCGTCCAGTGTTAATTTCTACAGAACTTTTTAATTTAGTTGTAGTTATAGTATTTTGTGTAAATGTCTCTTAGTTTTAGTCATAATTAAGTCATCTAAATTGTTTTAATTTTAGTCTAGTTTAGTTGATGTAATTTCACAACATTTTAGTCGATGAAATCTACTGTAGATTTAGTCGACTAAAATATGAAGTGTAAAGGGTAAGGCATTTTTATGTTTCCTTGAATTTCTGAAGTCATGTTTTACACTTGGATAAAATCAAACATCTAATAACCCTTTATTGAATGCTAGTAAAGTCTGAATGTATAGATGAACAGAAACAAATTGAACTTTTGTGTGAAATGCAGTCACCTTTATTTAGGCTACCTGGCAGAGCAGCTCAGTTACAATACCAGAACTGACAACAAACAGTGAACCTGCTCTACATGAATATATCAATTCATAAAGAGAGGAGCTCTGATTGGATCGCTCCACGACTTATCCCACCACCACCAAGCTAAGGCAGCTGTGATTGGACGTCCCTCTTAACTCATCCAACCTTTCCACACAACCAAAGTAGCTGTGATTGGATATATTCCTAACTTGTCTCTACTTTCTACATGACCAAATTAGGTCTGACTGGATTAAGTCTCTGTCAGACATTTTAGTCTAGTTTTTACTTGTTGATGAAAATGTCAGTTAATTTAGTTTGAGTTTTTGTCCATGTGCACTTTTTTTTATTAGTTACTGTCTAGTTTTCATCAGGGGAAAAAAGGTTGTTGATGAAAACTATGATGAAAATAATTAGTCAACAAAATTAACACTGCTGCTGTTATTATGTTATCTGATGAGTCTGTGCAGGTTTATTTGAAAAATATCTTATCAAATCCAGTAGAAAACAATACCAGTTTTGAAATAGTCATCCAAAAACAAATGCAAAAGTAAAAATTAATTAGAAAACTTGGCTTATTTCATATTACAACTTGATGGACCACATTTTGGGAGAGAGTTTGTAATATCCACCACCTTCTAGACCTGTTAGCTAAACAAGAAAGAGTTTCTTTAAAGATTTAAAGATTGTGAAAAGTTACAGAATTCACAGCTAAATGCATGATGCATGCAACAGAGTAATTAGTGGAAGTAACTTATGATTGGACAAATTTCCAAAGAGAGACAAATGATCTGCACACCAGAAGCTGCTCCAGAGTAGGAAGGATGTTTCTGATGTGAGCTCTGCTGTGTGTCTGCAGCACGTTGTCTCAGATCATTCACGCTGTGGCAGCTCTGCTTTACCCATTCACCTGGCAGCACACGCTCATCTCCATTGTACCGGAGATCCTGATCGACGTGGTGATGGCGCCCACACCCTACCTGCTGGGAGTCCAGAAACACCTGCTGGACCTTGTCACCGACCAGGGAGACGTGAGTTTGCACCGAGGACATGATAAACAGCTTCATCATGCTTGAGTTTGAGCATTAAGACTTTACTCTCTCTCTCCTCTCTCTGAATCAGCTGCTGGTGGTCGACCTCTCCGAGGACAAAAAGGAGACCTTCATCGTTTCCGTGAGTGATGAAACACCAAAAGAGGCTTCAGAAAGTGTTTTTATTTACATGTTTATGGATATATTTGTGTTAATTTTCCTCTTTCAGATTGGAGATGAAAGCTCAATTCTTCCTCCGAAGCTCCAAGCTGAGATCATGGAGGCTCTCAGTACGAGACAGAGAGCATCAAGTGAGTGAATCAAGCCAAAAACAGGTCTCTCTGTCCTCCTCATGTGGGATAGATTTATCAGGACATGTTGAAGCATTCATCGTGACTCCAGATTAGTGTTTTTTATTGTGGAAGTAGTCAGAGGATTGTCCGAGAGGAGCACGATACGAGTCCATCGCCTCTCTGCTCTGTGTTCTCCTGCAGCCGTGGAGGAGCTGAACCGGGTGGTGTCAGAAGCTTTCCTTCATTTCTTCGTCAGGACGGTCGGCCATTACGCCTCGTACGTGAAGTACAGTCGCTCAGGGGAGCCCGCGGTGTTTGAGAAGAGAGACTTCTACAAGGCCATCGAGTCCAAAACCACGAGACACTTCGTCAAGAAGTTCATCCAGACGCAGATGTTTGACCTTTTCATCCAGGAGGTGGAGCAGCAGCAGCCTGGACCTCAGCAAGGTGAATAATACTAATGAAACATCACACATGGACCAAATAATGTGTCAAAGAAAGCCAAAGATTCAGAGAAAGGAATTAAATCAACTAAAGTAGAGCTGGGCGATATGGCCTGCAACTAAATCTGATAAAACAAATTTTAGTGATTTTTTTTCCAACTTTATTTATCGAACATTTTAAATATAAAAGACAGACAGTGTGATATACAACATCAGGTATACAAATATAAAATAAGCATCAATTAAATGACACATTTGTATGTCAGTACCCCCATCCCTTACAAGGCCATTCATCTAAAAATATAAAAAATAAATAATAATAGTAATGATAATAATGGTCATAAATATAAAAAAAAGAAAACCTATTTTAATTGATTTTTTTCCCTCTCAAAAGAAAAAAAAACTCCCAACTGACAAAAAATACACATAGTCGAGTTTTACCTTTATGTTATCAAAATATGTTAAAAAACTAAACAGAATCTTCCTCATATTTTTAAAGTGTGTGTCATAAAATGCTGATCATGTAGTCAGCAGGCCTGTCTACATAAACACTAAAAGCTGAGGTATTTTCGCAGTAAATTAACATGAACTCTGAACAGTATTGAATCTCATTTATTAAACAAATAAAAGCCTAAACGTGCTTGTGCAGATCCTGACAGGGCCTACCATAATGAGAACAATACATTTGCAGTATTTATATTTTCAAACATTGAAACGACTCACAATCGGAGTAAGTCAAGAAAAAAAATCTTGATTTTTAGTTTTTAAATCTTCTGCAAAAAATAATTCAAATTAATGAATTTAATTGATACACTGCAAAGCCCTATACAAGAGGGGATTGAAGATTGTGATTTACAAAACGAAAATGGAGGTTTAACGAGTTTAAATACTTTATTTCACATTAAGCAGCTGCCACAGATAACCTTAAATCAGACTGGAAAAGCTTGAATTGTCCTGGAAAATTATTTATCCTCCCTCTGATTTCTCTTTGTTGTTAGTGAACCCAACCAGTTAAAAAGTCTGCACACAGCCTGCATGTCTGTCCTCAGATGTTAAAATTGAGCTCCAGAGTTTCTCTGCCTCGAGCTGGCACAGCGCCCCACGTGACGCTGCCAGCCATTAAAATTTGCATGTTTCCCCAGAGCAGTCCTGCTACCCAGTGTTTCCATTTGACTTTGTCTCTAGATTTAGCAACTTTTCAGACCCCAGTGAGGACTTGTTTTTCCCCAAAGATAGCCCAAAACTAGTGACTTTGAGTTCAAGAGTGTTGCTGTGTTGTGTATCGAGTGAGAGGTTTTTATCTCCTCTCTCTGTCTCCTCTGTTGAGTGACAGACTCGTCCTGGAAAAGTCCTGGAAAATAATTTCTAGAAAAGAGTGGGAACCTTGCATTTCTTTATTTAATGAGGAACAACAAACACTGGAAGCATTTCCCCATAGAAAGGATATTTCCACTCCACTCTGACATGTTTCAGGAGAGTTTGTGAGTAAGTGAAGTGATGTTTTTGTGTTCAGCGCAGAGTGAAATCACCTCAGTGTCAAAGATATCAGAGGAAATATTACAGCCTGAAACAGCAGCGTGAATGGGGTTAAAAAGTCACCATCAGCAGGGACACATGAGCAGAGCTGAGACGTTACACAGGACAGAAAATCAAACATTCATGCTCTGCTGAGATAAGTGAGAGCACATTAATATGTACATTTTCATCAATTATTTAATAAGGCGAGACCGGGGTGTGGCAGGACATTCCTGATTTGACCTTCATCAGTCATCATCAGGATTATAATCTTATTAAATGACGAATATCATTTTGTAATTTTAATACTTCGATTTCAGACATTTATTCTTGTTTTTATTCCTTGGCTTTCAACCTTGCATGAGACCTGTTTTAGTGTTACATGGTTTTGTTTTTAGTTATTTGTTTCCATTGTTTTTAAATTGTTTTTTAAAAAAATGAAGCAATTATTTTAGTGTTTATACCTGCTTTATCCATTGTTTTAAATTGTTTTAATTGTTTTTATGTCTGCGTTGTTTTGTCTATCATGTGCAGCACTTTGTTTCGGCTGTGGTTGATTTTAAAGTGCTTTATAAATAAAGTTGAGTTGAATTGTTGCATTAAGACTTAATTCTCACATATTTCATTCTTTATATCCTTCGGCGTGGCCCTCATTCTCTATCATAGGAGTAATGTTTTTAACAGAGTTTTTATTTTTGTTTTGCAGGAATTTTTCACTCAAAGGTCGTGGAGTACCAGGAAAAGAAGAAAAGGGAGAAGACAAGGAAACACTAGCTGTGAGCGTGTGTGTGTGTTTGTGTGTGTGTTTTTAGAGGATCTTATAGGAGACGATGTGAATGTGACACCGTGTTTTTATGTCCTGTGTTTAATAATTATTGTGTGAATTACTGTACGGCTTTGTCGCTGCTACTCTGTGAAACACTGGCAGAAATCATTTCAAATAAATAAAGAAGGGGATTTTTTTTAAGTTAGCGTGTCTGCTGTCTCTGTTTCATCATTGACCAACATGTCAAAGAAGTCTTCATCTTCTCACTTAAGAAAACAAATCACCTCATTCCCTTTAATAATTTACCTTCAGCAGAGTTCATATGGGCGTCTGAAATCCTGAAAATACTTTGATTTTAATCTTTATGTTTCAAGATTTGAGAATTTGGATTCTGAACTCATAATGGTCCAATTAGGACGCCTGTTTTATTTTCAGATATGTTTTGTCTGATTTTAAACATGAAGTTTGTATTTTCTTGCAGATTTTCTTCGGCTGCTTTAGCAAACACATTTGATTTTTAGAAGCTAAATCATCTGTTCTTTATTTTTGTAAATTCTGCATTTATTATGTCTCTAAGGCCCTGGAAACCCTGAAAATATGCTTGAAGTGCTTGAACCCAAACAAAAACCAAGTGTATGTCCTTCTCCATCATGTTTTGTCAGCCCTGTGCTCTCATTGGATTTACTGAATGCAAAACAAGCTCGTCCTCCCCCACAGTTTGGTTTTTATGCTCCAATGACAGCAGATGAACGTCCATCTGCACGGGACACACCTGCAGGTTCAGGTCCAGTTCATTAAAAAAAGCCTTCACTGTCGTTAGAGGTGTTTAAAATCATAGCTACAATGTTAAAAACCATCAACACCAAAGTAAACTCACAGTTTGTAACCAAGGAATCTCCAGTTCCTTCACAAAGGATCAAATTAGATTTTTTAAAGATTGTCTGATTATCTGGACAGTATTGAAAATTGACTTCTGTTTCACGTCTGCTTTAGGAGTTCATCCTTTTTATTTTGAAATAATTTAACTTTGCATGAAAATAGAAATCAAATATAAGAATCTTCTTCTATTTCATTAAATGTTGATACTTTTAGATATTCTGGGCTTTGGTTCTTATTACTCTAAACAATATTCTAAAAATTTGTTGCTTAGTTTAAAATACTTTAAATAAAGTCATGATTCATCGACTTGTTTATTTAAGTTTATTACAATTACCTTTTTGACACAAAAAAAACCCAAACTACATGCAAAGTAGATTTTTTGTTTTGGATTATTACAGCCTGGAATATGTTGATGATTAGCACCTAAGTTGATTTTTATGTATTATTATTTTCTGTGCAGTGTACAAAACCTCCACTCATAGCGCTCAGTGCAAAGATGTGTTTTTCACAAGGTAGCTATAAAAATAAAGACTGATTTTATTTTTTTAATTTTTAAGACTTGATTTTTATAAACAAACATCAGTCCAAAATATATACATTGAATATTCACTCATTTTTATATATTTAAACTCTTTGGAGGTTTTTGTAATGATGCCACCATGTTCGCATGTTAAAAAATAAATTATTCTTAATATGCTACATGTAAATAGATTTTTTGTTTTGGATTATTACATCCATGGATATGTACGGTAAGTTTTAACAGAAACACTGACTTTATGCACTATTGTGTCCTGTGCAGTGTCAAATATTCGCGCTTCTATTCATATGGGTTATGTGGTGCCACCTGAGAGAAGTAAAAATGATCAATTTCAAGAAAAAAAATCCCAGATTGACACCCAGATATAACAAAATGCACGAGTTATGCTTTAATGAAAAGGAGACCAAAAACTGCAGTTTGAATGAGCTTCAATGACACATTGTAATTCTTGTTTAAATTCAGTAATTTTAGACCCACTGTGAGCTGAGGTCGAAATAACAAGATCAAATAAATAAATAACAAAAATATGAATTATTATTTAAAACACTTAAAATGCGCACAACAGTCCCAAATGAAGAATTTGGGAGGAACAAAGGGAAAACGTCACGGAGACGTTAAAGCCAACGCCCGGTCTGTCCACCAGGTGTCGCCTTGAGTTATAATTTATGGTGACGCAACATTCCGCAAAGCAGAGGAAGAGAGACGGCAGACACCGCACCTTCGACCAAGGTAAACGAACAAAGATCAACTCTGATAAATAGAGAATGAAAGCGACAGAAGAGTTTATGGTAGACATCTCCTTTATTTTGTGTCCTTCTTCAGAACCTGCTGCTGTTTCTGTCTTATTTGTTTCTGTTTTAAACGAAGACTCGGGCTGTTTTAGCTGATAAGTGGCTAACAGCTAACTTTCCCTTAGCTGCTCGCTCTAGTTAACTTCAGGTTGTCAAGTCAACAAGATTAAAGGGGGTAAGCTTCCGGTGTGCGCCTTCGAAATAAATCTCAAATTGCCGTTCATGACAGTACACATCCTTTTTGTAAAGCGTCGCCTTGATTTTATTTTGAAGGGACAGTTCGGTGCTGTTTGTATTCATGTTCGAGGGCTTGGAGCAGCTTGGAACTTTAATGGCTGGCCATCCAGCTACGCTAAAGCATATTTTTATCAGGTTTTAGACCAATTTAAAATACTTAAAAGAAAAATTCAAGAATAAAACGATCTTGTGTAAATAAAAAGTAAATTAGCTGTTGATTGAAATGATCACTTTGCTCTTAAAGGCTGGATTGCTAACGAAGCTATCAACTTCGTTGCCTACGTGTTGTTGACAGTGTCTGGGACAGCTGATCAAAAATAGATCAGCTTCGTTTAAAACTTTTTGGTTAGAGAAAAAGACACTTAATTGTTCCTGTTTGAGGTAAATCATAGTTTGATTTAAGTCCACTCTGTTGTAAGCATGGTAAATATGTAAAATAAGCCGTTGTTAAATGTAGGTCAGATCTATAAATATATATAATGTATATCCCCTTCCCCAGGTTCCTCTTTGACCTCTCCTTCAGCCCACACTATAAACAGCTGGTTTGTTGGTTTACTGCTATTTACAGGCTGTGATAAAGCCTGTTAAGTAAGGGTTTGTCTCATAATCATGTATATTAAAACTGAAAATATGTAAACTAGCGCTCAAGTGTTAGGGGAGAAAAGAGGTCACAGTGAAGCAGCTTGATCACTGAAGTACAGTGTGAAGATGAATTTATCTTGCACACTCTAACTCTTCAGTTAACTTGTTTTAAGTTGATTTGCAGTATTATAAGTAACATGCAGGCTAATCAGTCCAACCAACCAGTTGATTAGATAAGAAATTTCTAATGTTTTGTCTCATCCTGAAATTTTGCGCATCTTTTAAGACCAAATGCCAAAAGAACCAAAAAAGACTTGAATTGTAGTTAATTTACATTAGAATTAAAAGTGTCATTTGTCTCATGTAGTTCCCTTTCTTTGAAATAAGAATTGCAACATATATATAGTACAAGAAGAAATTATTGCGCTGTGAGTTGTTTTCCAATAATGTCCTGCCCTATGTTTTTCATCTAAAAAGCCGTTTTGGTCTTACATACCAGTGTGACCAGTGCCCCAGCATAAAAAGCTGAGACATGCACCGTCATGACCGTGAGTGCAGCCTTCACGACCACACCAAACACAACTTTAACCTACTGAAATATGGCTCTGATTGTGGAGTTTATTGAGAACAGCTGCTTCACAGGGAGACGGACAGAGCCGGGGAGGGTTTGTTGACTTTTTATCCCTCATGAGGTCATGATCCTGTATTTAAATAGGGCGCAGGTAGACCGTGAAGGAAATAAACCATGTGAAGAACTGCTTTTTTGGAAAGACTCACAGGACAAACTTTCACAGGCTGGGATCTGCATCTCACAACAGTATTTGCAAGATGAGATCTCAGCTACAGTATATATATTTTAATAAATAATGTCTAGTTTAAGTGGCCCTGTGACCCTTAAAGAGAAACGCAGTGTAGATGATGGATGGAAAGGTGAGTAGTTTAAGTAGCAGTGGAGCTAAAGACACCTTACATTTACATAGAAACCGTTTTTTAATTTAGTTTTAGTTATAGTGTTTTGCATAAAATATCTTTTAGCTTTAGTCATAATTTAGTCATCTAAATTGTTTTAATTTTAGTCAAGTTTTAGTTGAAATCTGCTGTAAATTTAGTCACTAAAATATGAAGTGTAAAGGGTAAGGCATCTTTATGTTTCCTTGAATTTCTGAAGTCATGTTTTACACTTGGATAAAATCAAACATCTAATAACCCTTTATTGAATGCTAGTAAAGTCTGAATGTATAAATGAACAGAAACAAATTGAACTTTTGTGTGAAATGCAGTCGCCTTTATTTAGGCTACCTGGCAGAGCATCTCAGTTACAATACCAGAACTGACAACAAACAGTGAACCTGCTCTACATGAATATATCAATTCATAAAGAGAGGAGCTCTGATTGGATCGCTCCACAACTTATCCCACCACCACCAAGCTAAGGCAGCTGTGATTGGACGTCCCTCTTAACTCATCCAACCTTTCCACACAACCAAAGTAGCTGTGATTGGATATATTCCTAACTTGTCTCTACTTTCTACATGACCAAATTAGGTCTGACTGGATTAAGTCTCTGTCAAACATTTTAGTCTAGTTTTTACTTGTTGATGAAAATGTCAGTTAATTTAGTTTGAGTTTTTGTCCATGTGCACTTGTTTTTATTAGTTACTGTCTAGTTTTCATCAGGGGAAGAAAGGTTGTTGATGAAAACTATGATGAAAATAATTAGTCAACAAAATGAGCACTGATAGAAACTGAACATTGTGGACTGAATAACACACAGGAAGCTACTCCTGCTGTGGAAAAACAACAATAATGGGCCCAGTTTTCACACTCAAAGGTTTATCTCTTGTATCACCTACTCTTCTCCAGAAAACAGATTTTTTTAATAACTGGCTGTTGCTCCACTTCTTTCCTAAACTCCGTCTTACTCGAAGAAAGACTTTGCTGTCTTCGCTGCTTGCACAAATCAGATGTCATCATCATTTCTTCATAACCGCCTGCTTTGATGAAATCAACACTGTTCTGTTCAGACGCAGCTCCACTTCCTCTTTTTCTGCACCAACACCCGCCACATTTCATACTTCTGTGCCAAACTCAGAGTTTGTGACATCTGACCCAAGCACAATAACAACAAGAATGAGGAAGGGCTGGAAAATATCTACTAAAAACAGTATCTTAATGTTTTTTTAGCTGAATTGCAGAACACCATATACTGGTATATCTCAGGAAATGTTTTTCCAGAGGAAACAGCATCATTTATAACATTTTAAATAATGTTTTCTGCCACTTTATGTAGTTTGAAAATATATAAATATTATTTAAAGCTCATGACGTATCACCCAGCCCTACAGCAGGGTGTTTTCCATCAGTGCAGATGTTGTCTGGCCTGTCATGCCTCCTCCTTCAGCTCTTCATGGTCTTGTGTTCATCCTGTGTTCTTCTCTGTGGTCTCAGTCGTGATGTGCTATCATGTGTCGTCAGCGTGTTTCCAGCAGCAGCGAGCGACAGAGGACGGATCATCCTGTTGACCTGCTCTCTGTCTTTGTGTTGATTTCAGGTAAAGCATGGCAATGACGGGCCAGAGCTCCTGCTCCTCCATGAGTAACCACACCAAGGAGCGGGTCACCATGGCCAAAGTGACCCTGGAGAACTTCTACAGTAACCTCATCGCCCAGCACGAGGAGCGAGAGATGAGGTGAGCCCGTTTTCAAAACGTGAACATGGCTGCTCTCTGATTGATGTTAGTGTTTAACTGTTAGGGTAGAAGCATAAATGATCACCTCTGCTAATTATAACTTAATACTCACATAAATAGACAAACTTTTGTTATAAATACCTCAAAATGTGAGTTTACTGTTCAGATGGAAGATTTGGCATCTCAAAGGTAAAAACACATCACAGCAGTACAGATTCACAGCTCCATGTTCCAGACAAAATCTATCAAAACAGTCTTTAAGACACATAAATACTAGCATAGTTATTAAAATCAGGTCATGATTAAATGTTTTTAAGCTTGTTAAAAAGTCTGAAAGCCACTTGCATGGCTTTCACTTTGCATGTAGTCAAACATGAGCACAAATACCATAAAGCCTGAAGTGGAAGCCACACTTTGAATACTGACCATGCTGTCTTTGGTCTTATTTCCATGTCCTTCATCTTAGTTGTTTTTAATTCACATTTTCTTTGCCTTATTATATTTATTTCTTAGTCCTGTTTATAGTATTTTCATGGGTCTTTTTTCATGTTTCCTTATCCTTATTTTCATCTTTTATTGGTCTTATGTATGTTTTTTTCTGGTATTACTTCTGTGCTTTCTTGGCCGTATGTTCATGTTTTTCATGTTTTTCATGATCTTATTTTTGGCTTTTTCTGGCCTTATATATGTTTTTGTGGTCTTATTTCAACTTCTTTCCTGGTCCTATTTATAGTATTTTCCTGGGTCTTATTTCCATGTTTTCTTGGTCTTAATTTTATCTTCTCCTGGCCTTATCTGTGGTTTTCCCAGTCTTATTTATGAGTTTTACTTAGCAATGATTTAAACTTTTCTTTGTCCTATTTTTTCTTGGTGTTACTTTCAGCTTATCTTGGTCATATTTATGTTTTCTTTCCTCATCTTATTCCTGTGTTTTTTTTCTTCAAAATTTAATATTTTCTTGGGCTTATTTCTGTTTTTTTTTCCTGATCTTATTTCTGTGTTTTCTTGGTCTCATTACTGTGTCCCTGGGCCTCTTTTTCATCTTTTCTTGGTATTATTTGTGGCTTTTTCCTGATCATATTTCCATTATTTCTTGATCTTTATTTCTCTTGGTCATACATATGGTTATCTTCTGGTCTTATTTCCATGCCTACTTTGTCTTATTTGTTGGTTTTTCCTGCTTCTTCTTTTTACGTTTTTCTCTTATTTTTGTATTTTTGTCACTTTTTTTGTTCCGTTTTAGTTTTGTTGGCTTTATTTTGATGTTTTCTTTGTCATATTTGCACATTGTCTTGTCCTTATTTCCATATTTTCTGGTCTAACTCTTCTACCTCATCACGTGAGCGTTGCTGTCTGACTCTTGTTGCTCTCTGCGCTGCCTCTGCTGCCGTGTAATGGAGCAAACAGTGTCTGCTGTCCAATAAAATATTGATGAACAGCTTTGACAAAAAGCAACACAACAGGAGGTGGCGGCTGGGGAGTAATTTAATCGTTTAAGTTAGAGTGACATGAGTGGCAACAAGTCCTGTGACAAGTCTTATGTTAAGATTTTAGACGTCAGTTTGATCCTTTTAAGGAAGATTTAGTTCATTTTTCTTCAGTGTTGTCACCTTCACAAACTATCAGTTAGAAACACATTATAAATTGAGGATGATCTGAATATGTGGACCCTTTGTTTTGTTTTTGCCGTCTTAGAAACATCAAGAATGAACATTTACACGTTAAAAGAACAAGCAACAAAAACACCTACATCGCTGACGTCTTTAGCAGTATTTTCTTTTACTTATCAACACACAACTTACACAAGCCCACTTCCTCTTTTGGGTGATTTAGATTTCAGTGTATTGGCATTACTAAACAGCCAACGTGTGCATCTGCTAATTTCAGCAGTTAGAAAAATGTCTTAACTTCTGAATGTGTTTTTTCAGGCAGCAGAAGCTGGAGAAGGTGATGGATCAGGAGGGCCTCGCGGACGAAGAGGTGAGGGACAAACACCTGGAGGTTCTTCAAGCACATTTTGGGGCAGAACGTGGACAGTCACTCATATCAGGGCTAATTATTATCTGTTGAAAGAGCACCACAGGCTGATTTATCTTAATTTTCTTTGAGTGAACAGAAAGCCTGTGTAGTGATTGCCATTATAAATTAAAAATACACTCTCATCATCAGAAAATGTTCAATGAAGCACTTGTTTGGAGTTTCTTCAACCTGATTTCAATTGGATTTTTTCAGAAGAGACAAAAAAACAGGAATAGAAGAAAGAATATAGTGTAGTCGTTACATACAATATATTCGAAAAGGAGTGAAGTAAAACTAATCAAGTCCCACCTCTTCTCCATCAGTTAATAAAACATGAATGCTTCCATATTTTACAAAAGAAAAACAGTTTCTACACTATAATTTAGTGATTTAACAAAACAAAAACAAAACAATGACCAACAACCAACAAAACAAAGTAGTCATCCTTCCATTTAGTGTGTTACCTCCTGTTTTATCCACATTTCTACTGAAAGTTATGTTTTTATACATTATTTTAAATTTCATCAGGGTTGAGCATTGCTTTAGGTCCTGTTGTAACCCATTCCGTAATTGGATACCACATTGTGAAACACAAGAGTTTTTCATTCTTGTGCGTGACCTATGAAATTTAAAATTAAAATTTCTCCTTAAATAATAATCCTCAACTCAATCTGTAAAAAAGTTTTTGGATTGTAGGTGGTAATGAATTATTCTTGGCCTTGTACATTATTTGTGCTGTTTGCAGTTCAACAATATCCATGAATTTAACTAGTTTTGACCTTAAAAAAGTGAATCGGTGTGTTCCAGATATCTGACCTCTTTTTCAACCTCTTTTTCTATTTGATATTAAAAAAGAAATCAGCTCAGTTCAAAGTCAAAAAAAATAATAATAATGAGGCACAATTGTTATTCAGCTTGATTTGGACCAAAAACCGCGTGAAAACTGTGACTTTGGAAAGAAGTACGTCATTTTTAGATACATTTTTAGAATAATGTTTAAATTATTTTGTCCATCAAGAGATCTGTCCACTGAATGTTGACTTTAATAGCTGGTTTTGTGCTCTGCAGAAACGTATGCGGCGATCTCAGCATGCAAGGAAAGAGACAGAGTTTCTGCGTCTGAAACGGACCCGACTCGGTCTGGAGGACTTTGAATCCTTGAAGGTGATCGGCAGAGGAGCTTTTGGAGAGGTAAGAAACTCCTACGTCAAAGTGTTCATAAGAATATGTGACTCTTCTGGTGTCTCCAAACTTCAGTTTAATGTTATTACAGCATAGAACAATGGGATAATGTGATTAATATAATGTAAATTAAGACCCAAATGAGAACTAATGTAGCTGTTAAACTGAAATGTGACTTTTTTATATACGTTTTTATTGCTTTATACATTCCACAAACAAAAGACATTGCAGTGTCCGTTTTTCTTCCCACATGAATCCACTCTTGTGCAGTTGCAAAAGGTTTATGTCAAGCTGCAGCCTCATGTTGAAGACAGTAAAACCAATGCAACAGAAAGATGAGGCCCTCTATCTTTTACAGATATTTATATTTTGCAGATGTAATATTGAAAATAAAATCCCAGTATCCATGAGTGTAAACAGCAGATCTGCTCTCAGAGCTCCACAGAAAGAGAGGGGATGCTTCACTGATTTAATTGGTAACTAATCCAATGAGTGTCTGTCTGCTCCTCAAACATCCTCAGGCTGAAGTCCACTGGCTATCAGCTGAACAACACTTGCACTCTTCTCCTTGATGGATTTTATATCAATGATTATTATTGTTGTTTGTCTTTAATCGGGTATATTTTTATACTTCTGTGATGGCCAGGGCAGGAGGATTTCATCTGCAGACTTGTGAACGCGACATCTGTCTTTATGATTATCATTATTGTTGTTATTGTAGTTTTTAGTGGGTACTGGAGTCCTTATTGTGGTGAAGTTTGTTAACCCTGAGTTAACAAATCGATTAGTCTCTCCTCACCAAGAGGACAGAAAAGACAGAGACAGACCCTCTGATTAGAGACTTTTTGGTTTGGGAGTTATCCAGTTTGGCAAAAAAAAAACATTCTGAATGTGATATAAGGAGTGTTTTTTTTTACTTTGAACTGAGCTGATATTTTGGAAACTGAAGGTCAAAGGTAATCATGACCTGAGATAGTGTTACATACCATTTTTTTTTCTATAATGCCATCTTTGAAAGCCTCCTGAGATATGGACTGGCAGCCTGGTTCAGCACACTCTCCATCCAGAGTAAATCAAAAACCAATAAACTGATGAAATCTGCTGTGAAGGTGAGAGGTCAAAAAGACTACCCTTCCCTCCAGTCTGTCTTTGATAGTGTTTTTCTTAACCAGGCACATAAAATTCTCAATGATACTTCTCATACTCTTTCACTAGAATATGTACGTCTGCCTTTTGGGAGACGATACAGAGCAAGCAAACACAAAACAAACTGATATAAGCTCTCTTTTCTCCCAACAAACAGTCTGTTATTCTTCTCCTGCAGTTGTTATATAATATGTTAAATATTATATAATAACTTATTTTACTGCCACCAGTCTTTTATCTATATATTTTATCTATCAATATGGGGAAAAAATACAAAATTAAGGTGCAGATGTATAAAACAATATAATAAATAGAGTGTGCAGGGTAATGTGCAAAGGAGGAAACCAAGAGAAGGCAAGTTGATGTGTCAGCCCCGTCCCCAAAACCATACCGAGAACCTGCACCCAGACAACCAACGCAAGCCCTTCCTTCTTCACAATAAGAGCCTGTTCAACCCTCAAACAATACATGAACCCAGCAACATAAAATAAGTCCAAAAGGACTAAAAATAAAAGATAAAAACATTATTTTAAATAGTGAATCAAAAAGGCAATCAGAACGGGTGAAGGAAGAAAACATAAGAATTAAAAAACTGAGACAATGAGCAATTGAAGCACTAAAACAAGAAAACAAGAAAAAGGAAGAAAAGCTGTAAAATGTCAAATTCATAATAAACACAAGTACAAACATAAAGAGGAGACAAAACAGTGAAAGGGCCTGAAAAGTAACCTGTAAAAAGAATAACAGAAGGTGAACTTATTAATTAATAAAGTAAACAATGCAGCATGAAATAAATAAAATAGGAATTAAAGTTAAGAAATAACATTAATATGTAGAAATGAAAGATAAAGAGCCAACAACAGAGCAGGGAGCTAAATTTAAAGAAGTGAGTGATGCTGCAGGCTTTATCTCCTAGATTGATCCCTAAAGGAAAACCAAAACACCCGAGTAAAGTCGAGCAGACACCTCATAAATGTCACACAGAGGTCGATAAAGGTCACTCCTTTTCTGTCCTCAGGTTCGCCTCGTTCAGAAGAAAGACACGGGTCACGTCTACGCCATGAAGATCCTCCGTAAAGCCGACATGCTGGAGAAAGAACAGGTGAGACAGCAAACACCTGAGCCCTGCTGTTTGATTTCAGGACTCCTCTAAATCCTTCCTAAATGCTGCTCTCATACCTGCTCTGCCTCAGGTGGGTCACATCAGAGCTGAGCGGGACATCCTGGTGGAGGCCGACAGCCTGTGGGTGGTGAAGATGTTCTACAGCTTCCAGGATAAAATGAACCTCTACCTCATCATGGAGTTCCTGCCTGGAGGTACGACCCCCTAAACCTGAAACAACAAACTGCTGAGCCCAAAATTAATGAAAACAAGAAAACATTAAAACGCAGAGGACAGAAAATCCAGGAGGTAAGGGCCGAGGGGCTGGGCAGCATCTCAGGGTTGCCAGGTCCTGTGCTTCGTGTAAGGATTTTTAACAGTAAGAACTGCACACCTTAATGTGCTTATTGACCTCAAATAATCTATAAATGTGCAATTATGATTTTATTTCTCAACTGAATTCAAAGAGTATTTTTGTTATTAGCAAAAATACATTTATATGGAATGTATATGAATTCTAAAGCAACAAAAACATATCATCAGCAACCAATTTTAGGATATATGTAGTTTTTAATCAACAGAAATTGCAGTAAAACCTCAAACTGTCTTAATTGAACAAATAAAGTGACATAATTTGGGAGGTTTCCCTCAATCATCACTAGTTAAACCCATTTTTCTAAATGTTGCTGGCATATTTGTGCAGTTAAATCTGTGCAGAATTATCCAGCAGTTTCGTTAATTAAATAGAAAAAGGACAAAATTGGGTTTCAAGGACTTCTGTATTTGTTGCTGCTTTTTATAGCAGCTATGTAAATTATATTAATTTACAGCCTTATTTTGGTCTCTGCTTTGACAAAATACTCTTAAAAGATGCACAGTGAGATGGAAAGACTGTCTGCAACCACAACTGGACAAAATAATGTACAAGAAAACACTAATAATAATAAAAACTGCTATGTGATAATGGCCAAAATGATAGGTGTATTTCAATGCTTACGCTCCTCTGAATACGGCTGTGGATTTGTGATCATTGCCACTCAGTTGCACTAACCTACATATCTTATATGTATATATTTATAAAGACATCAGGATAAATAATATAAACCAGTGGTTCTCAACTGGTCTGGCTTCAGGACACACCATCACCCCTTAATTTCAAGCTGCGACCGAAATCAAGGGAAATTTTCAACTTCTCAAATTTATTTAATTAAAATATGCTGCACTTTGAACCTGGGATAGTCCAGAAAATCACAGTGAGCCAGCACAAAAATATTAGTGAGAAACTAGGGCTGGGCGATATGGCCTAAAAATATAATCCCTGATTTTATCAACAACACTTGATTTACGAGTTTAATCGATTTTTTTCCCTCCCAAGTTTTGCCTTTTTGTTGTCAAAATAGATTCCCAAACAAACAGAATTTCCCTCTTCAAGTTAAAGTGTGTGTTATAAAATGTTGATCGTGTAGTTCAAACATAGGCAGGTTTGTCTACATTAATACTTATAGCTGAGGTATTTTCACAGAATATTAACATAAAACTCTGATCAAAATTGAAGCTCATTTAAAAAACAAATACAAGCCTATAAAAGTGCTTGTGTAAAACCTGACAGGACTGACCATCATGAAAACAACATTTTCAGTATTTTTATTTTCAAACAATGCAACAACTTACAAAAGGAGTAAGTCGAGAAAAACTCCTGATTTTTAATTTTTAAATCTTCTGCAGAAAATAATTTGAATTAATTGATTTAATTGATTTATTGCCCACCCCATGAGAAACCAAAATGACCTGCATGACGATGCTAGAGAAATACTCCCTTTTACACCCAATTAGCTCCATTTTAATTGAAACAAAAAAGTGCATCTTAGGGACAGAAGGTCTTCAGAAATAATATCAGTCAGCTTCACCAAATAAGGCGTTATCATGAGGTTGTCACAGAGCACTTCAGCAACTTCAGCCTTTTTAACAGACTCCACAGAGCTTTAATGGACAAATATGACGTAAAAAAGTCCAACTACTGAGAAATCATTAAAAAAAATATTAAAAATATGTTGCTAAAGCTGAGTGCGTACTTATTGAATATATAACAAACACCTTTGGATTGAAACGTGGGTCAGTTAGAATAGATGGCACTCCACTGCATAAAAAAATCCCCTTCAAAATAAAAGCATGGGACTTTTTCCTAACATTTTAGTTTGCCCAGGCAAAGGCTCGATCCACTTTTGGGTCACGACCCGCCAGTTGAGAATCACTGATGTAAACTGTATTTTTGGTCCATGCTGTCCAGTCCTTGTCGACCATAAAGAGATTTCTTTAATAACTGAGGTCTGTGTGGTGCTGCAGGAGACATGATGACCCTCCTGATGAAGAAGGACACTCTGACAGAAGAAGCCACTCAGTTCTACATTGCAGAGACGGTGCTGGCCATCGACTCCATCCACCAGCTCGGCTTCATCCATCGGGACATCAAACCAGACAACCTGCTGCTGGACTCCAGGGTCAGTCAGACGTTTGAATGGCAGCCTGTGCTCTTGTTTCCTCCTTTTTAGACATCTGCAGATATCTGTATTTTAATTCAAGGAAATAAAACACTCAGTCAAGTCCAGGTTCAGACTGAATTACTCTTCACATTTGGGGAACTTGCACAAATGAGGGAAATGAAAGTGAAGGTCGTTGTGCAGTGGGATTAGAGTCATTCTCTTCTGTATGGTCTCACATCCTGATCCACCCTGTGATGGTCAGACCATGCCTTCAGCCTTTCTCACACTGATTCTGTTTTTGTTTTCGTTTTCAGGGTCATGTGAAGCTGTCAGATTTTGGTCTGTGCACGGGGCTGAAGAGAGCTCACCGCACTGAATTCTACAAGAACCTGAACCACAGCCTGCCCAGCGACCTCAGCAAGCAAAGTCAGACCCCATTTTGTGATTTCAGTAGTGCAAAGCAATAATCAAACTTTCTTGTTTTAGACTCATTTTATCATCTGACTGTTTTATGTTACACATTTGATCAGACCAGGGATGGGAAACTAGTGGTCTAGGGGCCACATGCAGCCCTCCTGGACCTTAAATGCAGCTCACTTCTCAGTTCTATTGTATGTTTATGAGAAAACTAAATCATCCATGGCAGTGTTGAAAATATCAACACCTCCCAAGAAATGAAAGTAAATCATTGGCTGTAATTGTTTCTGTGAAACTACCTTCTTTCATTTGCCAAAACGTGAAAGTTTTCTTTGGCGTTAGAGTAATCTATTGTTTTTATTTTAGTTTAATTTTTATATATTGTTTTTTTAATAATGTTAAATTGTATTCCATTACTGTTTTTATTATTATTAAGTGTATGCATGATTATGCTGTACTCCTGTGCAGCACTTGGGTTGTTTTTAAAGGTGCTTTAGAAATAAACTTTGACTTGACTTGATAAAGCAAAAATATGCTCAAATAAGCAGCAAATGTATTGTTACGGCATCAAAACAGTCCCTTCAACTGGCTTGATTTCTTTTTAGCTCATTAGATTGAGCATTGCTAACTGCATTAGAGTTTTAATATTTATAAATGTTGATTAAGTAACTTTACAACCAAAGTCATCCATTCCTACGTTGACATTATAAGTTCATTTGATGTTCATAAGAAGTATTATTTGGGTTTCAGGTTCAATACTTCAACACATTATTTTGTTTTTTAAGTAAAAGTGGACGTCCTTCTTGGTCTGAATGCTGTATGATCTTTTTTTTTTTTACAGCCTTCCAGAACATGAACTCCAAGAGGAAAGCAGAGACCTGGAAGAGGAACAGAAGGCAGCTGGTGAGACTGAACAAAGACAAGACAATACTCAAACATCTCTGTGGAAGTTTCTGGTTTTATTACTCAAAAAAATCTCCAGTTCTCGGTTAAATGAAAAAAGAGAAACACTGAATACTCTACTTTCTTAACTCTAACTTGTGGATGACATTGTACCTTATTTTGCTGTCAAACAGCCTGTCATTAACTCGATGTCTTCCTCTCTCTCAGGCCTTCTCCACAGTGGGAACCCCAGACTACATCGCTCCAGAGGTCTTCATGCAGAACGGATACAACAAGCTCTGTGATTGGTGGAGCCTCGGGGTCATCATGTATGAGATGCTGATCGGTAAGAACCTTCCAGATTTACCTTCAAGGTTTTTAGACCGGGCTGAACGTGGGTTAAATGTTTGCTAATCTGTCCACAGGTTACCCTCCGTTCTGCTCGGAGACGCCACAGGAGACGTACAGGAAGGTGATGAACTGGCGAGAGACGCTGATCTTCCCTCCAGAAGTGCCTATATCAGAGAAGGCCAAAGACCTCATCCTCAGGCAGGAGCTCCACACTCCTCTTTCTCATATTTCAGTTACCATGAAACAGAAAAACAGTGATTTGGATTGGTTTAGTGCATTTTACACATCTGCACGTGGAACAGAGGTGTTGGTATTCAGCTGTTGTGTTCGGGACATGACGTGAAGTCTTGTCTGCAGGTTCTGCTGTGAGGAGGAGCACAGGATCGGAGCTGCAGGAGTCGAGGAGATAAAGTCCAACCCGTTCTTTGAAGGAGTGGACTACGACCACATCAGGTGAGGGGCCGTTATTTGTGATCAGGGATGGGCATTATGGTGAGATTTTTTTATGTTTAAAAACCATCTGCAAGAGAAAATCAGAGCCCTGCATCTTTAAATTCTGTTTTTTCAGTCAGTACTGTTCATTTAGTCATTATAAATCAGATTTTTTTCCTATTATTATCATTATTATTATTGCCAGACTTATTCTGTTTGCAACAAAAGCGGTTGAAACTGTTAAAAAAAGAGGTTGAAATAGGCTATGAGCCAACAAAACTATTTCTTCTAGTTCAGGAGGGACTCTTAATTTAGCATCAATCAACAAAACCTATCCTGCACCCTGAGGCCGGTGTGTTGTTAAAAGTCTGAAGCTGTAAAGTGATCAGAAAATAACATCCTAATTCTCTGTTTTGATGCCTTTTCCCAAACCTCAGTTCATCACCTTCTGCCGTCTCTCTACTTCATCTTTCTTTATAACTCTGGTGCATATTGGTACATTTTAGAGTACTGAAACTAGAAACACAAGGATAATACACTGTTGTTAGCCTGTGGTATCAGGAAGTATGCAAGTATCAGACATTTTGGGAAGCTTTTATTTGTTAAAGTAAAAATTTAATTATGTTAATCCAAGTGTTACTGAGTTTAAAGCATTTGGGGTTAGACAACTTTATTTCAAGAGCAGCATCCATACATGCAGAAATTCATCAAGCTTTAAAAATTAAAAACAAAGATTATTTGACATACAGAGCATTAAAGTCTTGAAATTAGCAAAAGTAGGACAGTAAAATGATTAAAAATAAAATATTTCTCTGCACCTCCTCAGATCAAGACTCAAAATCCACCTGTTCAGGATGCGTACTCCATTTAACAGCGTCTGTTTTGTCTGTTGTATTTCACTGATTATTTTCTATTGTTGATTTTATTGTTGTTCTTTACTCTGAAAATTTTCTCTCCCCTTTCAGCTGAGATTAAGACAGATTTTAAAAAACGGGGTCCCCTCCCTCTCTCTTTCATTGGGAGAATAAATACAATCAAGATGAATATCCTGCCAAAATTTTGTTGCTGTTTCAATGTCTGCCTATATTTTTACCGAAAAGTTTTTTTTAAACAGTGGGCTCAATTATTTGTCATTTTTTGTGGGATGGCAAAACACCCAGAGTTAGACAAAAAGTACTTCAGAACTGTAAGTTCTATGGCGGCCTCTCTCTGCCAAATTTTCAATTTTACTACTGGGCCTCAACCATAACTAAAATAACATTCTGGTCTAAGTCAACTAGTATAACGTGATTTTATTGTTGTTGTGGGTTTTTTTTTTACTTACTACAGTGTCCTTGAGTGTCCTAAAAATCAGTTTTAAATAAAATGTATTATAATTATTATTATTCAATTAAAAGAACAGATGGGATTAAAGAAGAAAAATTAAGAAGAAGCTGAACTTGTGGTTTTAGAGAAACTTTTCTTCACACTGCGAACAGACACATATTTAAAATCAGATCTGCCGGTGTTTTAAAGAAATCAGGTTCACAGTCGAGCCTGGTCGCTCATGTTTAAAATCAGTCGCTCTGATTGGTTGATCAGTCGCTCTGTTTGGTTGATCAGTTGCTCTGATTGGTTGATCAGTTGCTCTGACTGGTTGATCAGTCGCTCTGACTGGTTGATCAGTCGCTCTGTTTGGTTGATCAGTCGCTCTGATTGGTTGATCAGTCTGCTCTGACTGGTTGATCAGTCGCTCTGATTGGTTGATCAGTCTGCTCTGATTGGTTGATCAGTCTGCTCTGATTGGTTGATCAGTCTGCTCTGATTGGTTGATCAGTCTGCTCTGATTGGTTGATCAGTCTGCTCTGACTGGTGATTGGTCGGTTCAGTTCTGCGCAGCAGCATGTTGTCATTGACTCTGCATTCATTCTAAAGTCTCTGACTGCTCCCGTGGGCCAACTGGCTTAACTGATGGTGTAACAAAGGCAGGACGTCACACCTGTAGGTTTATTTGAGGAGCCGCAGACATCTCAAGCAGCTACAGGTGCTGTAAACAGAGGAGAGGGAGGAGTCCTGGAGCAGCAGACCTGATCCCTCTTTTTGTCTTGTGCATAGAAGTGTTCTGTCTCCCCTCTTTAACCTCACTGATCTGTCCCACAGAGAGCGACCCGCCGCCATCCCCATAGAGATCAAAAGCATCGACGACACCTCGAACTTTGACGAGTTCCCTGATTCGGACATCCTCACACCCACAGGTACGCCGCGGTTTCTCTGAGACTCACCTTTACCTTCGTCTCCTGTCACTGGCTTAGACTCTCATTAATGGGGCTTCAAATACATTGAAATAATATTGATATTTTGGTATATTTAATATTTATTTCCTGAGACGAGTGAATCTTGGCAGTTAGAAGTGAGATCAGCCCCTGTCACCCTTAAAGCTGCGTGAGGCCTATGGTCGTGTCCTGGCTGATTAATCGTTGGGCTGACATGTTTTCACTCTCTGGGTTTGACTCTAAAACACTCAGCCTCCTGGTTGGATGGTGGCTTTGTTGAGTTATTGTCTGTCTGGATATGCTTCCCTTGGTGATGTCATGAGGGGACACTGTTGATTTTCAGTGTTATGCTGATGATACTCAGCTCTAAACATCAGTGAAGCCAGAAACAAATCAGTTTTCTGAAAAAGAAGCGTGTCTGAAGTAGGGCTGAAAGATTTATCATTTTTGGATCAAAATTGCAATTTCAGACAACGCAATCATGTGATCGCCAAAGCTGCAATTATTTGCAGCGCTCGTGACTGACCCAGGATCTGTTATGTCAACTATGTTACACATGGTGTTTTACAAATTTGCAGCAATTTGCATTTACAGAAGTGCTGGTAAGCAGGTCAACAACACAAAGCCTCTGTTTAGGAGTAGAAGTTGGAGTATCCCTTAAATAATGAAAGCAGATTATTTATCGTCAGTATTAGATGATGATTAATGTGTTATGTTCTTTTGATCACTGATTTCCTTAACTGTTGTCTACACTGTAAACATAGTGAATATTGCACTGAAAATCACAATTAGATCTTTTCTTAATCTGTTCAGCCCTAGATATGAAGGACATCAGGATGCCCAGAAATGTTTTTTCATTTTCTAATGATTCGATTAACATTTTTCAATGATAATAAATTAATATTTAAGAAAGTAATAAAGACAAATTTATGGTTCAGGCATCCATAAATGGTCTCCATCATGAATTCTCATTTTAGTCCTTCCGTCTGCCTGACTCTATCCTTTCTTCATCCCTCTTTGAAAGTAGAAATATCAAATATAAAGAAAGAGTATAGCATTGGCCTTCTCTTTACGGGTTAAATTTGTCTTGCTTTGGCACTGTCAGGAAAATTTCCCAAACTGCCCCTGACTGACAGCTTAGATGGGAAGAACGACAGGAGAGGAGCTTGTCTTTGATTTTTTACTTGCAAAGGAGTACGAGCAGTTTACAATAAAACGGCATCTTCCTCACACACTAAAGAGCGCGTCTAAGCTTCTCATATTTAAAGAGTCAAGGTACACAAGCATCAAACAATAATATTGCAGTTCAGAGTTACACAAACGTGTGTCACAGCAGTGGTCATCTTCCTCATTCAGAGACTGTGAGTTCTTCTGCGGATGTGACGGCGCAGTCCTCTGCTATCAGAGACAAGATATTCTGTTTTGATTTCTGGTTTCTAGTTTCAGTGTGAAGCCTTTTCACCCAGGCAGATAACAGGATCATAATACATGTATAATCGGAATGATAATGTGTTTTCTTTACAGGCACTATACAAATAAAGGTTGACTGACTGATTGATAATAAGAACTGGTTTCAGTCCAAGTTTTTTTTTTTTTTTTTCCATTTTACTCACTGGGCAGCGAGGATCCTCTGAGCAGTGTCTGTGTTTTTACATTGTTACTGGCCCTAAAACTGTCGCACTTTCACTGCGAAATTGTTGAATCCTTTGCCGTATTTATTGTTTGTTATTTATTGCCCTAAACTTTTTCTTGAAATTGTATTTATTATGACGTGTGCTGCTGCCCTCTCGGCCAGGTTGCCCTTGTAAATGAGATCCTGATCTCAAAGGGAAATCACCTGGTTAAATAAAAAAAATAAACAGAATAAAGCTGACGCTGAAACAGGTCAAAGTCATTCCTGATATATTTCAGAAGGAAGTGTTTAGGGTTGTATAAATGCTTAAAGGGACAAAAACATACACTTAAAACTACAACAAAGTCCCCCTCTCACATTTTCAAAGTTTGATAATACTCTGGGGGCCTGATGGGAAGTTGTTGGGGGCCTGATGAGGCCCCCAGGCCACCAGTTGGTGATCGATGGTGCAGACTTTGGTGGCTCTTGAAGCTGGGCGGGGTTGTCAGAGTGCGGCTGTGTGAAACTACGGTGGCATCCTCATAACGGAAGGAAATAGGTGTGGTGAAGCTCAAAGCCACAGTGCGGCTTTTTGTCGCTGAGAGGAGATGAGTTTTGTTCCAAAGACGATCGCAAGCAGAGAAACTAAACTATCTGAAGAGAGGAGAGTCATGCAGCGTGAAGGAGGGCACGATTGGACTCTTCGTCACATTCAGCCTCAGGAGGCGATGAGAAAGCTGTGCCTGGTACGAGACACTATCCCAAATGGAAAAACAAAACAGCCGAGTATTCGAGTAAAATCAAGCTGATACCACGCTGAGGGAAAGCCCTTAAAGACATTTTACTGAGGGTGAAGTCACTCAAAACGAAAGTTATTAAAGCTTAGACCCTGTTAGGACCACGGCTCAGAAGGGAAAAGAAAGTGACATAGAAACAGATGAAACTGGTGAATTAAAGTTAAATATAATAAATTTGTTTTAAAATAATAGAGTCGGGTTAAGTGAGAGGGCCCAAGGAAAAAACTGTTTAAACCGATTGAAAATGAAAATATAACGTGGGAATCACATGTGACATGTTAGAAAAAAAAAGAAATGGTCAATATGCACTCGAAACTTAAACTGGATGTTAATGATTAGTTGTTTTGAGCTTGTTAATTTGTACTTGTATGTGTTATTTTACTTTTTTGTATTTGTTTTGATTGTTTTTGTTGTTATAATCCAAGTGTTGTTGATGTAAGCTATTGAAAATCAAGTTTATGTGATGTCAGACCATCTTGTCTTTTTAATTGTTCAGACAAATATAAGAAAACTTTTCTTCTCGCTGCTCCTTTCCAGTCATGGGGGTGTTGATTAATGTAGTGTGCACTTGTGTACAAATTCTGTTTCATGTAAAGAACAAATAAACTAAGACTAAATAATCAGTAAAACTATTAAAGGACTATTTCAGGTGTGGTGGGAGCAGGGTGAGGGCATGTGGTTTGGTCTTATATTTCACACAATAAAGGGAGAAGAGCTGTTAAAATGCTTTCTTCACGCTGTAATAGACTTCACTCGTTTCTTCTTCCTCTAGTTGCTCCGGTGTCCAACCAGACGGAGGCCGACCTGAAGAACAAGGACTGGGTCTTCATCAACTACACCTACAAACGCTTCGAGGGCCTCACGGCTCGGGGGGCCATCCCGTCCTACATGAAGTCCGGGAAGAGATGAAGCCGGGACAGCTCCGCTTCACCTGGCGGTGGCGTCCGAACCCCGAGGGGAGAACTCTGTCCGTTCTCCGTAAACTGAGCGTCGAATCAGGACGAATGATCCCGGGGCTCACTCTCATCTGCTGCTTCTCCACTGTAAGGACCGCTGCCTTCACTTTCTCTGATGCTTCCGAGGGTACACGTCTTCTTCCTGGACCGGATTAAAGCGGGATGCCTCCATTCCTGAAACCAGCATCATTTCTACATTCCCTCTCCGTAAACCAGCACCAGTCTGTTGGATCTACCAAGGGCTCCTCTCTCTTCACTCCGTTTCTCTGACTTATCCACAGACGTTTCTTTTTCAGCCTCCACATGAAGGTGACCATGTGCTCTTCAGGGATTCTGTCCACCGTGGAACCAAAGATGTTTCTGCTTCGTCGCTCCGTCTCTGCTCTGCTCTCAGACTTTTGTAGATCGATCTGCTCGTTGGATTGAAAATAAGAGAATGATGCATTTTGTTGAGTCTTGTCACATTTTTGGCAGTGACCCCTCCCCCTTTTTGTTCGGAAACCTTTAGCACCTTAAAAATGTTTGTAACTCCAGGACAGTGAGGCCTCGGGCTCGTCCGTGTGTTTGGTTTGTGGATTTAAGAGTAAAAGTTTGGATGCATTAATCTGACCGAGGAGCAGAGAAAGAATCATTATTTACCCACAAACGGCTGCAGGGTTAGGATCACTGATGTTTATTAAATTTGAGCTCCGGTAGCTGGATTCATCTGTGGTCGATTTTGAGCCTTTTGGCGTGTGGATCGATCATTTAGTGTTTTTGGGAAAAGCTGCATTTCACTTTCACACAGTCAACTGAGGCTCAGCTGAATATCTGAAAAGTTGTTGCGGTCCATTCATTTAAAATTTGTGTTGTAAAAACTAAATAAATTCCAGTATTATAAATATTATAAAACATCCCATTTTTTCACTAAAACATCTTCTTGTAATTTTTTTTAGAGCATTAAGAACCCAAAATATAGTATGCATTAAAACACAGTTTCTAACTCTTTAAATCGTGGTCCTGCAACATTTATTAATTAATTAATTTGTGTGTCAAAATAGAAATAATATCAGTAAATATAAGAGAGAGAGAGAGTCAGATGCCCGAATGTCTGCTGCCGACTAGTGGCCAGAGGCTGAACTACAATGCAAAACAAATGTACCAAAACATTATCAAATATCATGATCGAATGTGAGTATTGAACTAAAAATATCAATGAAGTATTAGGACACAAAATATTGCAATGAATTGGTGTATATGTATTATCTTACACCCCTGATCTCAGTCTTTTTTTGGTCTTTAATTTAAATATTAAACAATACTGATACCTGTTAAATGTCACTGTAATGAAAGTAAAAGTCAAGACACTCAATATTTTGTAATTTTGTCATTCTAGTCACTAAAATTGTAGACAAACCTCTACACACTGTCCAAATTAGACAACTAACAGCAACATTTCTGTTAAGGTGTCAGAGTTTCCCAATTCTCTTAAAAATCACATTTCAATATGGTCAAATCAGAAAGTACGGTAACTAAATGGTCTTCAGTCAAATTATTGACCAAAAAACTCAGAAAGCTTGATCGAAATTGAACAAATATGTTTACAGTATTTGGCTTCTTTTAGTTTCTGTGGTATAAATATTTGATTTTAAAAATAGTTGATTTTACTTTCCTATTATTTCCTATTTAGACAAAGGGATGTTCCTCAGTGAATAATTTAAAATCCTTTTTTTGTTTCTAAGCGGGTTAGAGGACAGTTTAGACAGAGTATTTGACTTGGATTTTGGGCCTGTGCTGATGATAAATAGAAAGAGTATATCTTGTTTTTTGGGACTTTAATCATCCAAATTTAAATTGAAGCAGGCCATCTGGGCTTATTCTTAAATAAGGCATTTTAAATAGATTATTTTGTGGTCAGTAATCAGATAATCAGCAGTGTCTCTTACTATTGAACAATCTTTTGTAGAAAGACCGAGGTCTGCACGTTTGTTTGGTGAATGCTGAGATTTTTTTTTTATTGTAAAAAACACCAGAATTTCCAAAATAGCGCACTCATCAGTGTCGATGATGTTCTATATCAGATATTTCTTTTTAATTTTCAGTGAAGAAATCCCTTCAAACATCAAACTTATCAGTAATTTAATAATTCTGCTCCAAAGATGTGGTGTTAGGATTATAAAGTCTCATTAGTTCAGCCTTTAGTGTTGCAGTTTTTCTCAAGTCCAGCTAAAGCAGCTCACAGGAGAGAATAAATTCCTCTTTAGCATTAAGATGTGCTTATATAAAAACCTGTCTGTCCACCTTCAGTCACACAGAGAGACCTTAGCAGTGTATCAGTGTCATAAATGAGCGGCCTTGTGGGTTAAATAATGATTTCCTGAGTGTGTTTGGGCTCTCTTTATTTCTGCTCCTCTGAGGCTTTGGTTTGCTTTGGTTGTTGAAGATGTTGGATTTCTGTAAATATGTTTGAATGACTGCGATCAGCTGCAGTGGAGCTCACGTTACTTTCTCACCCTGAATGTTTTTGTCTGTACATAAAAACAAACTCCACATTTTCACGTTTGGAGGTTATTTAGATTTTTCTCAGCACAGGGCTAACTCCACCTTCTCCAGTGAACACAATATCCAAAATGCTGTCGTGTAAAGATGAATGTAAATGAAGTTTGAGGCGTCACAGAGGGTTTTTGTTTTTGCCACGAGTTCCAAAATGCTGTTGGTGTGTGAATGTCACCTGGACCATACAGAGTTTCCTGCTTTATTATTTTTTAAAGGTTTTTCTGGCACATGAGGAAGAATATGGAAGTCCACTTTAACAGAAACAAAGACGAGAGTGTGACAAGTTTGGGGAGAAAGAAAAAAGTTGCTTCATCATTTGTTACAGTAATGTTTCTTTACTTAGATTTTGTGGAGTGTTTGCCATTATTACCTCAAAGTTCCAAAAAGTTTGGACTGATTTCGATGAAATTTTCAGGGAATGTTTTTCACAGCATGAAAGAGGAGTGATTTGATTTTGGTGTTGATCCAAATCAGTATCAGTACATTGGGAGGAGGCAGTTTTCCACATTTTCACTCATAAATCAGCTAAAAATGTCAGAAATGCTTTGGCCAATGTTCTTCCTCTCGGAGTACTTTTAAGATTTAAGTTTGTCAAATAAGGGCTTTGCACGAGAGTTAAAATCAGAGAAAGCGTTGATCCATATGTTTGAATCACCAACAGTACAAACTTTTTGTGTCCCGCTCTGCAAAGAGATTTCATGCCACAAAGACGGTGGAAACCAGAACATAACTCTCAAAAATGTTCAGCTTTAGAAGAGAACGTGTCTGATATTCTTACTAACACAAGTCCACGTGCCCGTGTCTCACAGATATCACGCCTGTGGTGGTTCAGACCCGAGGCCCATTCCTCACAAGTCCTTCCCCTGTCTCTCTTCTGTCGATCAAGAGCAAGAAAAGCCCAAAAACACATTTTAGAAAATATTAGGTCATATGTTTGTTGGTGATATTGATTTTGACTTTTAACTCAAAGACAAATAAACAAAAAAAATACTAAAATGGATCATTTTATAGCTGTAATTTTAAGGTTTTAGTTTAAAATGATAAAAATAATGTAGCTCTTATCTTTAGTAAGAAACTGAGTCATTAAGTGTTAAAGGGTTTAATTTGATAGGTCAAATCTGACACCCATTTGTCACAAGTCTCCTTCTACTCTCTGCCCCTCTTTCCAAGTCCTTCCCCTGTCTCTGCTCTGTTAATTAAGGCCAAAAAGGCCCCCAAAAATATTTTTAAAAAATATTAGGTTGTATGTTTGTTGGTGATATCGATTTGGATTTTTAACTTAAAGTGTTGTAAGACAAATAAACAAGAAAAAAAAACCTAAAATGCATTTCTATAGCTGTAATTTTAAAGTTTAGTTCAACACAGTTAAAAAAAAGGCAGCTTTTATCCTTAGTAGGAAATTAATCAGTCATTTTTGTGTTTAAAGGTTTATTTTGATTTTGGTAAAACTCATTCAAGAAATCTTCGGCATGTAAAAATAATACTTATGATGCAAAATAAGTGTTTCTTTTCTGGCATTATTCGCCTTAATAGGACATTGAATTGGCCAACTTTTACTGTCTTTAAATTTGGATTATCACCACAAATTCGACTTCTTGAAATGGTTTATTTTCCTCTATAGTTAACTTGTCTCATTTTCTCTTATTTTTGTCACTGATGGGCTTCCGTACGTCTCCTCTGGTCTGTAATATAGAGCTCGATATATTCAGGTAGTTTGTAGTTGGCGCTCGGCACGCGGTAACACGTTAGAGAAGCACGCAGTGACGCTTTTTTCTATTGGGGGAGGGCGGTAAAGGGGATGGGGTCTATATTTCTAAACAAACCGTCTGTTAGAGGAAAAGCATGTTTTTTTTTTGTTTTTTTTTTACCGAACTGCAGCTTAAAGCAATAGAGCACAGGAGCGACTCTTACTAAAGATGCCACTTTGTGTGAGTGTGTGCGTGGTTTCAGACTGCAGGAGAGGATGTGAGCATGCTCAGTAGAGACGATGAGTGTGTGTTGGGGCTCAGATGTTGTTGGTGTGTGTGTGTGGAGGTGTGTGTTCTTATTTAAACCACTCTTCTGTCTGTGGTGTGAGGCTCATGTTTGTTTTTTTCTGCTATTTGACAATGAAATACTCTGCACTTCACCTCTCTGTCTGGTTTTTATTCATGTTTAGAGGAATGGACGCCCCCTCTTTGGGACTCCAGTCGATTATTTCAAGATTTGTGATTTCAGGTGGGAGCAAACAGCGACTGCAGAGCCAATCAGGGCAATGATAAGAAACTTTTCCACCTTAAAACAAGTGATTCAGAGTTAGTACAGTAACTTAAAACAGTCCAGTCCATGCAGTGTCAAAGTAGGGATGGGCGATACCTAAACTGGTACAATACTCGTGCTTTTGCTCTAATTCCTCTGATATCCCTGTCATCTCCTAAAATGCAGTTCAGTTCACTTCAGACAACTTTATTTATCCCACAAGGAGCAATTCATTTGTAGCTTTCCAGTGTACATTCATGCATACGGTCAGTCAACAACATAAATAATCTATCAATCAGTCTGTCAAGGAAACATATTTAAGCAAGCATGGGACAGATAGAGATGTCCGGACATTATAAGTAGCCTACGTATGCAAATCGTAGAGCAAGATAAAAACAAGATGAGATAAAGATAAAAGCATATGGAGTCCCTAAAGGGACATCGGCAGAAAAAAAAAATGTATTGCACCCCAACAGAAGGCTGCCAGAAATGTGGCACAGCACAGATCAGTTGCTTGAGTACCTTTCTCCTCTTTTGACAGTGGAAACACCTGTAATTACCTCTGACAGGGGGGTTAGGTTTTTGCCGGCGTATGTTTGTTTGTTTGTTTGTTTGTTAGCAAGATTACACAAAAACTACTGGACGGATTTTGCTGAAATTTTCAGGAGATGATGGTAATGGCCCAACTTAGAAATGATTAGATTGTGGTTAAGATCCAGGGTGATGATTTTTGCTCAATAACTGTCTAACTAATAATGATATCAACATGATTCTGAGTGCTAGGTGTGGGTTTTCAGGGTCATGAATCATATTATGATGGTAACTTTATCATGAACTATCGCTTATAGATGTAACAGCAATATGTGAGCTACTTTGGTGGAGGTTTGCGCTCTCTGAGTGCTTTCTAGTTGTTAACAGTACCGAGCTGAACTGATGGAAACGCAGCCATTGTCCAAACGCCAATGTCCTAAACTAGAAAGCACCACCAAAATCTAATTATTTTTAAGTTTGGCCATTCTCAACATCTCCTGAAAATTTCAGCAAATTCTGCCTTGTAGTTTTTGTGTAATCTTGCTAACAAACATACGCCAGCAGAGATGAGTGATAAATTTGAGCCTGTTTCATGTATTTTTATCTACAAACATGCAACAAAATATGACAAACGTGTTTAACTATCAAAATATTAATGAAGTTCAGTCTTAATTTGTAAAGCAGCAGTTCATAACAAGTGTTATCTCAAGACCCTTTACAGCAGAGCAGGATGAAGCCAAACTCTTCAGTATATAGATACACATACAGCTGTGCTCAAGGGTTTACTTCCCCTGCAGATTCTGGCCTGATAGCTGCACACAGGTTGACACAGACGGGCTTGAATGGCTCCTAAAGGTAACCCTCCTCACCTGTGAGCTGTTTGCTTGTAATCAGTGTGTGTGTAAAGGTCAGAGAGTTTTTTCCTGACAGACCTTCATGGAGAAAGCAGAAGAATTGTCTAAGGATCTGCGGGAAAAGATGATTGAACTGTATAAAACAGGAAAGGGTATAAAAGATATCCAAGGAACTGAGAAAGCTGATCAACAGTGTTCAAGCTCTAATGAAGAAGTGATGAGGGATTCTGTTGAAGCCAAACCACGGTCAGGTGGACCAACAAACAGCCTCAGCTGCTGGGACAATTGTTGGGGATGCAAAGAAAAACCAACAAATAACTTGAGCTGAAACACAGGACTCTCTGAACGTGGTGTGGCTGTTTCAGATGCACAGTAAAGAGGCACTGGAAGAAAGATGGGCTGCAGGGTCGAGTCGCCAGAAGAAAGCCATTACTACACAAATACCACAAAGCATCCCGCCTACAATACGCCAAACAGCACAGAGACAAGCCTCAAGACTTCTGGAACAAATCTGCAGGACAACTCGTCCTTCCACCCAAGTGCAGCAGCGGAGGGACTCGGCCTCGTGTGATGGTTCATGTGTGAGGACCTACGGCTCGCTGCCGTGGCCCATGAGGAGGTAAGTCGTGGCATCGTCTGTGCTTTTACAGATTTATTCAATAATACACAAAGAGAAGAGTAAAATGCAGCCGACTGCAGCTCTGGCTCCTCTAAAATGCTGCTGGTTTTTCACATTTTCTTCACATATTTACATTTTTTGAATATTTAGCATTGACTTTGGTAGGGATGCACGATATTGGATTTTTGACGATATCCAATATGCTGATATTTTTTAATTCATTATCGCAGATACTGTTATTTCTGGTGAAGAGCACAAGCTCTGTACTTTACTAAAATGGACTTGTTTCTTTCAGTGTTAAAGGATATTTTTGTTAGGAACAGATGTGAAACAAGAAAAACAGCATTTAACTCTTGCAAAAATGAAACCCTTGTTTTTTAAATGTACCCATGCAGGGATGAGAAGGTGCATCAATATTGTACATTTGTGTAATTCGCTGATATTCCAGCCAATATGTGTGGCCGATATATCGTCTGTAAATATCTGCAAAAATTTCAATATCGGCCAATACGGATACTTTACTTTTTAGGCTGATATCAGCCGATACCGACATCAAAACGATAATATCATTCATCCCTTCTTGTGGGCCATATAGAGTGAGTAGGGGGGCTGCATGTGGCCCCTGGTGTGATGTCACACTGGTAGGTCTATTGAGGAGGTGGGAGATAAGGATGTTTTCGGTAGCAACAGAAGTCCTGTCGGAGGGAGGTCTGCCCACGGAAATGTCCAGAAAGGCCAAAACCGGGCCCTCGATAGGACAGCAGAGACGTATTTGACATGATGGTGCCTGGCTCGCCTCAGTCTGCTGATTGTTTTGGATGTTGATGGAGCATACACTGTAAAACTGAAAAACTAATTAGTCTGATTCATAGTTTGGGCTCTTTGGGACGGATAATAAATTCAATAACAGGCTCATTTTTATTTGGACATAAACTTCATTGAGACAATGAGGCCCTCGTTGTTTAATCTTATCACATATGTTCATAAATCTTCAGTTACTGATGAATCAGAGTGAATAAAATCACTTTAACAGAACACCTTTAAGAGGCAAAGACTTTTTATTTCCATCCAAACTCAAAGGTAAAAAAACAAAGAAACAGTCTGAAGTTCACTGAGTCACAGTTACACTGATTTAAAGGCCTTGAGTTCATGTAACAGATACACCCTAAACAACAGGAACATGTTTGTACGGCTTTAAACCCGCTCTCTGGGGACACATTTGAATGAAATACATACACAGAGGACCAGAGAATAAAAAACAAAAACAGAAAATGTATCTAAAATTAATAAAATACATGTTTAACAGTGCAGGATATAAAATGAGGAGGAATACTACCTAATGTGTCTAGTTAAGACTCTAGTATATATTTAATTTTACACTTTTAAGGACGATTTGATCCTTTAAATCTTTCATGCATTTCTTGTATATATTACATTTTTGTTTTCTCTTTTTTACTTGATTTCTTTAAACTTTAAAAAGAAAGTTTTGTTGATCTCAGAGAGAAGAATAAATATTAAGCAGGGGGAATGCACACGAGTAAATTAAAAACAAATTAATATGAGCTATTGGGCAATTTATTGGTTTTATTTATCAAAAAAAAAAATGCTGGAAAACTTGTGTGCATTGTCAAAAATGATTTGGAGAAGAGGTGGGACCAGCAGGTGAGGAGAAGCTGCTTGATAGTTTTAATCACTTTACAAAATGCAGTAAAGGCTTAACGCTCTCTCGTTAGGGCTCCAAAATAAAGAACATTTTTATCCCTTAAAACTCACAATATTCCAGAGTTTAGGAAATACTGACAGCTTTAATCATTTAATAAACACAAATGTTTATGTGCAAACTTATATGTGGTGTACGTAGTGTTACGGAGTTTGGCTGCAATTTTCAAGATTAAAATTATTTTTTTAACTCTAGGTGTTAGCATTTTGATGCTGTGGCGTCAAACAGGTATCTATGTAATTTGATTTTTACCTGAATCATATTCAGGTTCATGATTCTTGCACTTTTCAAGACAGAAACATGATTAAGATAAATGTTAAGTATCGCATCTTAAAATATACCCTAATATGTTTTTGGTCCGTATCGCCCGGCCCTATTTTGTTATAGAAGCTCCTGCTTGTCTCTCTGAAAAACCATTAAAAAAAGTTCAAATGTTGAACTTCAGTCTTAAACAGAAGTCAACAAACAAACACTGGACGCCAAATGAATGTCCATGATCATTTCTCACACACGTCCGCTTTATTTTTCTTTCTTTGATGTGCTTTAAACTCTCGAGGCCGCCGATCATCTCTGTTTATTTCTGTAATATTCTGAAAGTCGAGGAGCTTTCTTTATAATCTTTGTCACTTTTTCGCACAGAATAAATAAACAAACATTAATAACCATAAATCAGAGCGCTCCTGAAACACTCTGAGCCTTAAATAAAAAGAAAAGCTCGAAGAGGAAGAAGCTGTCGTGGTCATCAGGAGATGTTTCCACACACCAGACACATCACTACGTTTCCCATGAGCCTCAGCGGCCCCATCATGGAGTCAAGCTTCATCAGTGACCTGCCGCAGATCCACGGAGTTACACAAAACCACCAGAGTCCGTTTCACTGAAGGAAAAACCTGTTGGCACCTGATGGGTCCCTGCAGGACGAGTCTTTGAGGTCAATGTCTGAGGAGGAAGAAGAGGAGCGTCCCAGCAGAAAACGATGAAGATGATGAAGATGATGAAGATGGCGTCAGTCCTCGATGGCGGGCAGCGAGGACCCAGGCACCCGGCGGAGGAATAAGCTGGACCCTCTGAAGAGGTGACCCTGAGAGGGCGGAGCAACAAAATAAAATAAATACGATTTTAAAAGTAAAAGTTAAAATCCGTCCTGCTCTGCAAATAAACTTAAAAAAGAAAAATAAATAAATAAATCATCATTTAATGTATTTTTAATATATTAATTGATTTTTCAGAACAAAATAAGAATAATTCAATAAAACATCATCATCTATCTTATTAAATTAGCATTTTTAAGAATTAAAAGAGAGACAAAATCCCCGAAGACTGCTGTCCTTAGAGCTGCTGCATTATAGGGAAAATTCTAATCATGGTTGTTTGATTAATATGAGATCATAATTATTACTCATTGATTTTATGATGTCTGTGCAAGAATTTTAAGAGGAAAAAACATTTTGCATTGAGATGCAGCTACAGATGTGTAAATACTGCACATTATTTTGCATTTAAACGGTTTTAAATGAATTAATTATGAACATAATAGGACTGAAAGATGAAGAACAATATGCTGAACAAAATCTTAATATTTGAAATAAAAATATTTAAGAGTCAGGTTTGAAAAACATATCTGAGAGTCAGGTTTAAGTAAACATATTTGAGAGTCAGGTTTAAGTAAACATTTAAGGGTCAGGTTTAAGTAAACATTAATGAGAGTCAGGTTTAAGTAAACATTAATGAGAGTCAGGTTTAAGTAAACATTAATGAGAGTCAGGTTTAAGTAAACATATCTGAGAGGCAGGTTTAAATAAACATATCTGAGAGTCAGGTTTAAGTAAACATTAATGAGAGTCAGGTTTAAGTAAACATTAATGAGAGTCAGGTTTAAGTAAACATTAATGAGAGTCAGGTTTAAGTAAACATTAATGAGAGTCAGGTTTAAGTAAACATATCTGAGAGGCAGGTTTAAATAAACATATCTGAGAGTCAGGTTTAAGTAAACATTAATGAGAGTCAGGTTTAAGTAAACATTAATGAGAGTCAGGTTTGAAAAACATATCTGAGAGTCAGGTTTAAGTAAACATATTTGAGAGTCAGGTTTAAGTAAACATATTTAAGGGTCAGGTTAAAGTAAACATTAATGAGAGTCAGGTTTAAGTAAACATTAATGAGAGTCAGGTTTAAGTAAACATATCTGAGAGGCAGGTTTAAATAAACATATTTAAGAGTCAGGTTTAAGTAAACATATTTGAGAGGCAGGTTTAAATAAACATATTTAAGAGTCAGGTTTAAGTAAACATATTTAAGGGTCAGGTTAAAGTAAACATTAATCAGAGTCAGGTTTAAGTAAACATTAATGAGAGTCAGGTTTAAGTAAACATATCTGAGAGGCAGGTTTAAATAAACATATTTAAGAGTCAGGTTTAAGTAAACATATTTGAGAGTCAGGTTTAATTAAACATTAATGAGAGTCAGGTTTAAGTAAACATACTTGAGAGTCAGGTTTAAGTAAACTTATTTGAGAGTCAGGTTTAAGTAAACATATTTGAGAGTCAAGTTTAAAGAGTCTTTGCCTTTTGGCTCAGGTGATCCCAGCAGTGAATCCATGACTGGAAGATTGGAGAGTGAGGAGGAAGTCCTGCAGCCAAACTGAAAAATAACAATAGCAGGAGAAGCTTTTATTTTTAGGCCTTCAGGTGAACACGCTCCTGTTAAGAGCTGTTAATCTGACTCACCCGCAGTTGTTGACGGCCATGAGGTCAGCGACCAGCATGAAGGGATACGTCAGAACGCTCACCGCGATCTGAGAGAGAAACTCAGTTAATAAAGACGCCAAACTGCAGGAGATCGATATTAAATGATCAATAATTAATAATCAGTGTTGAACTCACTCCCATCACAAACTTGCTGTAGCTCCTCACTGCAGAGGCCTGACTGAACTGAAACACAAACACAAGAACCAGTCACTGATTTTCATTTACGACAAGTTTAAATCAAGTTTTTCAGATAAATCTGTTCATTGTCCAAGGAAAAATAAGACGTTTTTTTGTAAACTTTGCACAGAAAAATATTTATGAATATTTGAGTCTAAGAAGGACTTTTATTTAATGTTCGTACTAAAGCAGAGCAGGCTACAGAGGTGTTTGACGCACTTATTCAAAAAAATTAATCAATATTTTACTGAACAATAACTTTAAATAATGAGCCGATCTGTCGATACATATGATTAAATTCAGGCTGTTTAAATGAGTCTGATTAAGGCTTGTTAGGGCTGGGCGATATGGCCTGAAAAAAAATCCCTGATGTTTTTACCACAAAACTTGATTTACAATTTTAATTGATTTTTTCCCCTTTAAAAAAAATCCTTCAAGTGACACAATAATGACATGAATCAAGTTTTGCCTTATGTTATCTCATATATATACCAAAACTAGACAGACTTTTCGTCTTGTAGTTAAAATACATGCTGTGTTTTGTCATAAAACATTGATACGTACTTTGAATGTAGGCAGGCTTGTCTACACAAAGAGCTATTTTCACAGTAAATCATCATGGAAAACTCTGATCAATATTTAATCTCATTTAAGAAACAAAAGCTTTAGTAGTGTTCATTCAAAATCTGACTAGGACTACCATCATGAAAATGTTCATTTTTAATATTTACATTTATAAAGACTGCAAAAACTTGTGTTTGGAGTAAGAGTACGTTGGGGAAAAAATAAACATTTTTCATTTTTAATTCTTCTGGAGAAAATAATTTGAATTAATCGATTTGATTGATATATTGCCCAGCCCTACCCTGCAAAAACTCAGATCTTGGCAAGTATGTCTGTCTAATTTCAGGACAAAAATATCTAAAACACTTATTTTAATTCATATTCACTCAACAAGTCCAGATAAACATCTTAGTACAAGGAATAAAAGGGAAACATAAGGCACTGAATTACTTGTAATGATAAGAAAATATCTGCCAACGACACAAGTAAAGTTTTACTGAGTGAGAGTCTGAAGTTCAGCTTTAATAACTCCTCTGGATAAAACATTTCATTTTTAAGACACCCTTCAAGGTAAATTTAGCTGGTCCCATTAGCAGTTAATTTTTACTTATTACAAGCAGCTCAGGTCTTATTTTTAATTCTGATATCTGCAAATAAGACGTAAATCCAGACATGTCAGGGAATTGTGCCTTAGAATAAGGCTACTGATATTTTTTGGACTAGAAATTGGACAAATACTCTGACTAGATCTGAGCTTTTGCAGTGTAAGGCTTGTGTTACATTATTTTCTACGACAGCGAGGGTCATTTTTGGTCTTGGTAGTGTATGAGTGAAATAATCAATAAGAAACAATAATAACAGAAAATACATCAGGATAGAGCATGTGTTGAGTTTTTCATTTTTAACATCAGTGTTGCCGTCAGAGAGAACATGTAAAGTTTGCTTCAACTACAAATCCAAACTTCATTTCTTATATTTGATATTAAGAAAATCAAACTGCATCATCTCTTTCCTCTAACTGAAGAAAACATGGAGTACGCACTCTTTCATCCACGGCGTAGGTGTTGATGAAGTGAGCGAGGAGGCTACAGCACCACAGGAAGAGGACTTCCCCGAGCACGTGAGGAACAAACCCCCTGAAACAGAAACACAGCTCAGAATAAAGACAACGGCTCCATGATCAATCTGTTAAATCATTAATTTACTCATATATGTGATTCTGACTCACACGTAGAAACCTGCCAGACCTTCTTCTTTAAAGATCTTCACAATACAGCTGAACATCCCCCTGAAAGTCAGAGGCAAACTTCATCAGCATCTTCTCAAAGTATCAGAGAGTTGAAGGAACATCGAAAACATCTAAAACATCGATACGAGAGGAAACTGCAGCAGGACAAACAGGAGCTCTGAACAGAAAATATCAGGTGACTCTGTTTTAACCTCCAAACCTGCAGGAGCATTCCTGAACACTCAAAGTCTCAAAGGTAACATCATATTCAGGCGGCGCTCTGTTCATCTTTCTTCAGGCTGATTTTGGTCAAAATATGTCTAAAAATCAGAGGTATAGCAGCCTGGCAAAGTGATCCCTCCTCTGTGCCGGCCAGGGGCTGTAACTCAGGCTTTGTCCACATGCCGGCAGGTATTTAAAAAAAAAAAAAAAAAAGATTTTCTGCTCCATTTCAAAAATAATCTCAAAGTAACGTGTGAAGTCATTAAAAACATCTTTGTCCACATGAAAACACATAAACACGGTTAATTATCATGTCATGATGTGCAGCTTTTTCTATTCCTTTAGCCGGTGTTATGGTTTAACTGGTGTCTGTGTTAACTGGTGTCAGCAGCCATAATGAATGAGTATTTCTTTGTTTAGATTTCAACTCCAGACACATCTGATCATCTTGATTAAAGCCTGTTATTAAAAAAGTGTCCTAGGTACTCTGATTGGTTACACCACAGAAACACAAGCAGCGACGGGTCACCAGTCAACACGGTCACCTGTGAAACAATAACACCGGCTCTCGTCTATAACGTCTGCAGCGTTTGTGTCATCAGTGTTTTAAAGCAGTCTGTGTCATATAAACAGTTCTGTTATCAACACTTTAAAACAGTGCAACGTCACCTTAAGTTGAGTTTTTAAAGGTCTTCAGCTTAACAGGAGTTAAAATAATCTGCATTTTCAGCGACCACGCGTGGGCAGAAAAAGCTGTTTTTATAAAAACCATCCACATGTGGACCCCAGAAACAATCGATGGCCAAGCTTTGTTACAGCACTGCTGCTTAAATACAGTGAAGACTTCAGAACTTATAAAACTGGTTATCACTAAAATAAATAAATAGTAAAAATACAGATCGTTTTGTTCTGTAATTAAGCGTTAGCGTTAAGATGAGCATACTGACCACTTTAATCTGAAGAGTAGTACTTTAAGATCCTCTTATCAAAACATCTTTGCTCAATCGGTTAAAATGTAGTACACACATATATCAGAATCAGAATCAGAAGATTCTGATTCTGATATATTCACATATATATATAAAATATAATTTTATATAAATATATATATATATATATATGGATAGACAGACAGATGTATAAATATATATATAGATATAAAATATAACTTAATATAAATATATAGATATATAGATATTAACAAGTTCATTGGACCACCCTTCAGTGTAAGGTTTATGCCACAGCTGCCTAAATCAACAGCGTTGGTATATTTTTTTATGTTTATTTAATGGTTGATACACCGACATGCAGAAGCTCTTTATCTGAAATATTTTTAATGCTAAAATATATTTAACATTGTTATCCATTAATTTTCAAATCAACTGTTTTACTAAAAACAGAAAAAATAGTGAAGTACATCATTATTTCCTGATTAAGATGTCAGATTTTAGTTATCTACCTCATTCCTGAGCAGAAACATCAGTTTTAGTGTTTGATTAATTTCTGACTTTAGAGAAGCCCACTGAGGCTCAGACTTGGGTATAAAAAGGTGATTATAGCACTTCTCATTTTTATGACAGGTGGTCTAATACATTTGTTAAACACTGTATCTCATAAAGTCTCTGGAAGGCAAAACGATTTTTGTTGTGAGACACTGATGACTGTTTGTTTTCACAGGTATCCTCGTCTGTTTGGCTGCTGGAGTCAGCTCCACTCTGCTCTGCTCAAACTGTAATAAATATTTCCTCCTTAAAGTCGTCACCGTACCGCCTTTAGTCACAGTAAAGACGAGTTTTCCTCCAGAGACATTTACAAGCAGAGAGGAGGTTGAAGGTTTGATCCAACATCAGAGTTGACACCATGAACCATGTGTGACTGCAAGAGTTTTAATTTAATCTAATCTTTCAAAGAAGTCTCAGCTGTGCAGGAAACTCAGATAATCTTACCCATATTTGACTTCTCTGCCGACAAACTGAGCCATACACCGCACTGACATGACTGAGAAGGAAACAAAACAGATGAACAAGGTCAAAACAAGGTCAAAACAAAATATAAAACACAATGATCATTCTGATCAACACTGGTGCACTGAAAGAGCTCCCTTTCTCTGCTTTTCTCTCTTTTGTGCTCCTACAAAGTCTTTTTAATTCAGCAGGAAAACTCAGGTCAGTGTTTCAGCACCCAGCCTTCATCAGCATCACCAAAAATCAGAGGAAGGAGGCCCCTTTAAAAGGTATCTTACAAAATAAGTCTCTTTTCTCAGTTTGTGTTTTTCTATTATATGTAAGACAACCGATAAAGAGGGGCCGCTCACATGACAACAACGTCACAGATATTTATCACACTTCTGTCTTTATCGCATAAAGACAGTCCCTCTTTTAATTATAAAATAACTAAAAATAAATGCTGTTGGCCACTAAAGAGCAAAAGTAAACCACACACCAAGATAAAGCATGTGCAGTTACTCAAATTAAGTTAACGAATAGATGAAAAACAGGGATGCACAATATTCGTTTTTTGCCGATATCCGATATTTTTTTAATTAATTATTGCAGATACCGATATTTCTGGTCAAAGCACAAGCTCTGCACTTAACAGAAATGGACTTGTTTGTTTCAGTGTTACAGTATATTTTTGCGAGGAACAGATGCAAAACAAGAAAAACAGCTTTTAACTCTTGCAAAAATGAAACCCTTGATTTTTAAATGTACCCATGCGGTGATGAGACGGTGCATCAGTATTGTACATTCGTGAAATTTGCTGATATTCCAGCCGATATATCGTCTGTAAATATCTGCAAAAATTTCAATATGGGCCGATACCGATATCAAACGTGTAATATTGTGCATCCCTGATGAAAAGTCATATTGAGTAAAAGAAGACCTGAGTAATGTAAGTATAAGAAAAAAGGTTTGGTTAAGGCTGGAGTCCCAAACTCTTCAGAAACCCAAATATATTCCCCTCATTTAAAGCATCCATCTCTCAGGCTGATGGTTAGTGTGTAAGTGCTCTTAACAGGTCGTACCGTGAAAAGGATGAGTAGCTACTCTGGAGAGGCACTGAATGATCATTTCCTGTGAGGTCTGGAGACAAAAACAAGGAGAACAAACAGGAGCACAGTTTAGTTTAAAGTCAGGCTAAAAGGATGTTTTAATGCTCAGACGCTGGTCCAATGACGGGAGCCCTTTGGTAAAGATATTATGGAGTCTTTATTAATAACATCTAAGAACAAATGTAGAACTTTTTAGATCTTTTCAGGCACAATTTTGAAAAATGACGATCAGCAGAGGTGTGGAATATTTGATGTTTCTATTTTTATGATATTGTACTAAAATGATGATTTAAGAACTGTAACTTAACTAAAACATGACAAGAATGATAAATTTTAATTAATAATGTGAATTCACATTTATTTCTCTCAAGAGCAGCAAAACAATAGAACATGAGAGAGTGCAAATAACTTTGTTGCTCTCTGTTTATATATAATGCTGCTGCTAACTTTTATTTCTCTGCTGTTTTTTTTTCCCCTTAAAATCCCCAAAATCTTTATATATGACAGTCTTAATCAAAGTGCAATTGAATCTTTTCTGACTTTTAAAGCCTTAAACTTAACAATAAAATTTGAGGATCAGTTGGAATATTTAGGGTTTGCAGAAATGTGCAGAAAGTTTGAATACTTTTCTGCAATATGGGAAGGTCACTGTTAGAAGAATCACAGTAAATAAGCAGAAAAGGAGTCTGTTATGAATGTAACCAGGCAGGTATTTGATCTGGACTTTAACAACTAAATAATTAAAAAGATAACTAAATGTAACAGTGGGTTCAGAGCTCGATAAAACCTTTTACTGCCTCTGCTCTGAGATCTCACCTCCTGGAAAACCTTCCTAAGTGAAGTCTGCTCGTCGTCTTTCTTGGACAGACGCTCCACCTGCTGAATGAAAACCTTCAGTTATTATTCAAACCTTAAAATCACTCTGACCTTTAACCCTAAAGCAGGCCCTCATCGCTCCGGGCCGTCCCACCTGTTTGGCTTTGCTCCTCACCACGGTGCAGAGGGTGCTGGCCACGATTCGAGGAGAGAGGCCGCGGAAGAGTCCTCGCTTTCCATCGACCGCCATGATGTGCTGAGCTGGAAACAAATCGACTTCCTGTTATTAAAATCAGGTGGAAACGACGAGGCTGCGTTAATTTAACGCCTCACTGACCGTAGGAGAAGAAGCCGGGCAGGTACAACACTCTCCGCCCAAACATGGTGGTGCCCATGGTCGGGGGAAGAGGCTCGTGACCCACCTGAAGGACAAAGGTCGCACACAAGGTCAGGACAGAGGGGGGATCAAGATGTGGTGAGGGTAAAAGGAGGTACGGCTGGGTAGTACAGACCAATAATCTGTTTATTTTAAAGGAGTACAGAGATTCTTATACAGGCCTAAATATTTTTTACCAATAAATTAATTGTTGATAGCTCTCACAGCACCTAAATTACACACTTATACACAATAAGCACAAAAAGAACAATATCATGCATCTCTAATCAGTATTAATATCAATATCGGCCAAAATTAATTTGAAATATCTGCAAAAAAAATGTAGAACAACATGATTTATGTGAATAAACATCAACAAACCAATATGCCAGACAAACGTTAACAAAGCCAACTAAAACAACAAACCCATACTGAACAAAAACAAGGAAAAAATAACTATATAATTATATAATAATAATAATAATAATAATAATAATAATAAAGATATATTAACACCCCAATTAAACAGAAACATTACCATGAGTTCATAATGAGGAAAAACTCTGAGGATGATGTTAAAAACAAACTAGGAATAAATTAAGAATATAGTAAAATACAAATAGTACTAGTAATAATAAATAAGGATGTGCCATATGCTGACATTTCTAAAGTCATCATTGCTTATACTGATAATTTGTGTAGAGAACATAAAGTCTCTACTTCACTAAAATTGACCTGTTTCTTCCATGATTACAGTCCATTTGTGTTAGAAACAAACGTGAAGCAAGAAAAACCAGATTTGATTCTTTTATAAATCACACTTTTGACTTAAAAAAGTGGACATAAAGTGATGATGAGGAAAATAACTATGGTACATTGTACTTATAACAAAATTACAGTCAATATTTGGGGATTTTCAGGGCCAATTTGTCAAATATCATCTGTAAATATTGGCAAAATTTTTCATACCAGCGTTTAGGCAAACATACAGCAATACCAGTATTATGCATCCCTAATAATAAATAAATAAATAATTATATATATATATATATTAGTAAACCAAAAAAGACAAAAATGGGAAAACAAAACACGAAGAATTTTGACACTAACATTATAAATGTTTTACAAAATAAATAGACTGAAAAAAAGATTATTACAAATGATAAAACAAACAGCTTAAATATGTGATTAAAATAACAAAATAAAACACTAAGTTCGATCATTTAAACTGAATTTGTGGCTTTAACTCCAGAAATCTTTCTCAATAATTGATCATCTGATAACAAGCTGCCGCCAAACCGGAAGAACAACAATCCCTCATCTGTCCGGGTAACGACCTGATCCATCACACCCGCCCAGCCCGGTACCGGTTGTTCCAGCTCAGAGTGAGTAAATTTATCCAGAACTTTTCCGCTTCAAGAACAAACAGAACCAACAGCTCGGGAGCATCAGTGTCGCCATGTTTACTGCGGTTAGCCACCTAGCTCCGTTAGCCCGGTACCTTGATCAGCAGCTTGACGTAGTGCGGCGGGTGCGTGATGGCGGTCACGCCGGCTCCCAGCACGAACACGGCCGAGTCCACGTCCACCGAGCTCGGCGAGGACTCCTGCTCCGCATCGGCCACATGACCCGACCGGTTCTCTGACAGCTCCATCTTCTTATCACCGTGAAGGAGAAACACGGTTCATCACGGTCGCTCCCGGGCACCGTGAAGCTACGAGGCTACACGGGCTACTTCCGGTCGGACTTTCAAAATAAGGTTCACACTGTCAGATTTTTAATAACATGAATATTTTAGCAAGTCCGTGGATTATTTTTATATTATTAGAGCATGCTTTATGTCTTGATTTACCAGGTAAATAAGCATGCAGCAGTTAGTTCCTTTTAAATATTTGTTTAAAAATAATATTACTCTTATTAATTATTATTTTTCCAGGATCTATTTATACAAACAGATGAGAATAAGGAAAGTGCAGGACAGTAAAACTATTTTCATGCTGGGTTTTAAACGATGTGGCATTTTACCTCCAGCAGGTGGTGCTGTTGGACTGTAGCTGGACCTGGACTGTGGATCCTCCCTGATACCTGGTCTGCAGGTGTAGACTGAAACCAACGAAATCAAATACAGTTAAGTGACTCTCAATCAGTGTTTTTTTTTTTAAAAAGAAAATCAAGAATATATAAAAATAAATAGGGATATATATAATATGTGTTTTATATATATCAGCAAAAACTGACAGACTATAGAGACGCATGGTATTGAGTTTTGGCAATATCCGATATGTTGGGATTTCTAAACTCATTGCTAAGTCAGATATTTTTTATAAAGAGCACAAAGTCTTTACTGAACTTCAACTGACCTGCTCCCTCCATGATTACAGTCCTCGGTGTTGGAAACAGACCTGAAGCAAGAAAAACAACATTTTATCTTTTAATAAATCAGACTTTTGATTCATAACAGTGGACAATGATTGAAGATGAGGTAAACCACTATGGGACATCCTACTTTTTGACAGTACTGCAGCCACTATATGGGATGTTTATGGCCAGTTCATATGGTCAAAATCCATCCATTATCTTAACCAAATAGACCCCAGCCCCTGCTGTCCTTTCTGAGGTCGTGGAGGATGAAGCCTTTCCCAGCTGACGCTGGGCTAGAGGCTCATCAGAGTTTCATTTGAAGATGGAGAATGTCTGTAAAAAGAGTTGACACTGATGTTAAACTGATGCATTTGTGCATCCCTAGCATACGTGACCTTAGACTGTTTTTAAATTAAATTCCATCTAAATCCCCTAAAATAATTATCACCTATGGCTGGTTCTGCACTAGATTTTTTTATTATGACAAAAAATAAATAAAAGAATAAATTGCAGACCCTTAGTTTGATATTTTAGCAAGCAAAACACTAAATTTTGAAGGATAATTTACATCAGGTTGTGGAAATCACTGCTGTTTTAATAAAGGGCAGGAAGATCAAAGAGGTAGTGCTGCAAAAGCTGTTTTTTGGTGGGAAATAATACATTTCAAGGCACTTTGACATGTATAAGGGATGTGCATGATTCACTTTAGACTTAGTTTACAATGTAAAATGTGAAAACAAATCCTGCATTTAATTTTTTTTATATAATAGTATGAAAAAGATTTTTAATACGTCCAAACAACACACTGACTTACCTGCTGAATTATTAACAAAAGAATGTTCTGAAAATATTTCAATGATAAAAACTCCTGTAATGATCAGATACTTTTGTGAAAAAAAACCTGTAACACAGCATCTTTAATGCCGTAAATCTAATGTTACTGTGCTTTTATTTAGAGTGTCTGAGTAAAACCTTTTGTTATTCGTCTAAATTGCCAAAGTTGTGATTGTTTACTTTCCTTCACGGCGCTTTCACTGGAATAAATCACATCACAGTGTAATGAAATTGTCAGACATGAGTGTTTTGTTTTGTGATGGAGGAACAGATTTCTTCTTAAAGCTTCACTTTTACAGCCTCTCCATCAGCGTTAGGACGAGATGAACAATGAATCTTCAGTCTGAGGGCGAGAACAGAGAGGGTCAGTGAGCTGAGACAGGCAGACATCATGACAGTAAATCATCTGACCGCAGAGTCTGCTGCTGAATCAGGCCTGTGTGAGTGCAGAGCCGAACAGTCTGAGGGCCCGAGGAGAACATACAGGACCAGGACTGAAGCCTCATTGCAAGGTCCTAGGGCTGGGAAATGTATTGATCGATTAATTTGAATTCTTTTCTTCAGAAGATTTAAAAATTAAGAAATTGAGATTTTTTTCTTGACTTACTCCTGTACAGTTTTCATGATGGAAGGCCCTGTCAGGTTTTGAACAAGCACAGGTTAAGGCTAATATTTGTTTTTTTTTAATGAGGTTAAATATTGATCAGAGAGTTCAATCTTAATACTGTGAAAATAGCTCATCTTTCAGTGTTTATGTCGACCAGGGGTGGCCAACAGGGTGTCCACAGGAACTTTCTAAAGAGAGCAGAAGTTCACACCACAGTCTGAAATAAAATGCCATTTATGAGATTTGATTTCTATTATGTTTTGCAAATGAATCATACATCAATATAAAAACCAACTAATTTAACATGTGTTATGTTTCAAAATTGCCTTTTTCTTCAAACTTTAGCCTGTGCAGAGTCAAAGTTTACATTGATGCCCTGATGGCACATCTTTATCACCACTGCTGCCAGCTACAGCCCTTACAGTGTCACTGGTACAAAAAAATCAAATCACAAAAGCGACTGCTGGATAAATCAGCTAAGTTTTACATAAATTATATTGTTAAAGATGCATATAAATGTAATATTCTTGTTAATTTATTAAACATAAGCAATAATTATTGTCATTTAAAATAAAAAGTAAACATTCATTGTCCTATGTAGCCTCATAAAAGCACAATATGAATTATTTTGAGGTGAACTGTGCAAATTTATATCAGTCAGAAACATCAAATCAAACAGGTAGCCCTCTGTAGTACTCTTCATCTTTGGGTCAGCGACCCCTGATGTAGACAAATCTGCCTACGTCTGAACTAATAATCAACATTTAATGACTTGCGCTTTAACTTTAAGAGTGAAATTCTGTTTGGTTTGGGAATATATTTTGACAACATAAAGACAAAATTTAATTCATGTCATTTTTATGTCACTTGGACTTTTTTTTCTTTTTTTTGAGAAGGAAAAAAACAATTAAAATTATAAATCGAGTGTTGTTGAAAAAATCTGGGATTGTATTTTTGGCCATATCGCCCAGCCCTTCAAGAACCTACAACCAATCATATAACATCATCTCTGACGTCAGCGTGAGGGACGCATCCATATGTCCTGATGTCTCAAAGAAGAACAAACAAAGACAGAAGATGACCGTTGATGAAAGAGTCTCCTTGACATTTTCACCATTCAAGCGTTTATTCTCTTCACCCGTCAGAGAATCAGAGGTCTGTTTAATGTGTGAATCAGCTTCAGTGTAATCTGGATCCTGTTAGAGAGGAGAGAGAGAGTCTAAGATCATATCCTGCTTTTTTAATTAAACACACAGAGGTCCGAATATGAGCAAACAACTGACTCTCCTCAGAGCTCCTTCATTTAACAAGCTGCTGAAGCATCCCTCAGAGATGTTGGTCCAGAAAGGGACCAGAAGAACTTTCCTGAATGTTCAGCACGTCAAAGCCTGAAGCAGATGAGCTACAGCAGCAGAAAACCACACCAAGTGCCACTCCTGTCAGCTAAGAACACGAAACTGAGTCTACTGCAAAAACTCAGACCTAGGTGAGAGTATTTGTCCAATTTCAGTACAAAAAAATCTCACTAGAGTGATTCAACGCTACAATATCCTGACGTGTCTGGATTAAGATCTTATTTGAAGATTTTGCACCTGAATTTAAGACTCACTGAGTCAAACTTTCCTGGTTTATTGGCAGATATTTTCAGATATTCTTATGATTCTCTTCATTACAATTCAATCTCTAATTTTTGCCTTTCATTTTTTCAAGTAAGATATTTATCTTGACTTGTTACGTGAGTGTAGTTAGAATAAGTGTTTTGGATGTTACTGACTTGAAAACAGGTGAACATACTTGCCCAGATCTGAGTTTTTGCAGTGCACTTCGCACCAGCTCACCAAAACTGGACAACAGAAGATTGTAAACTGGATTTCTGCTCCACATTCAGATGTAGGCTCAGAGTTTGGTGTGATCATGAAAGCATGGATCCAGCCTGCCTTGGATCAGCGGTTCAGGCTGCACTTTTGGCCCCTTAGTCCCACCTGAGCATGGTTCAAACCCCACAGCCTACCTGAGGATTGTTGCTGACCATGTCCATCCCTTTATGACCACAGTGGACCATCTTCTGATGGAGACTTCAGCAGCTCCATGTCTCAGAGCTCAGATCATGTCAAACTGGTTTCTCCATGACGATGAGTTCACTGAACTCCCTCCACAGTCAACAGATCTCAATCCAATAGAGTGATGCTGTGTTGGAGATATGGACCAACATCTCTGAGGGATGTTTCAGCACCTTGTTGAAGGTGAAGGTCTTTTGATAAAGTTTTTACTCATCTATCTTGATTAATCAGAGTAACAATGCCAGTCTTCCCAACATAAATTAATTTCAATCTTTTTCATTTGATTAAAAATGTAATGAAGAAGTTTAGTTGTTATAACAGGGAAATCAGCACTGCAGATGAGACAAATGTGGTGGGATTTTATAAAACTAGAGAAAAATAATTCAATGTTAAGGGTGCATTATGACCTTGAGGAGGACATGGAGGTGCAGAGAGAGTTGGATGGTGCGGTCAGACCAGAAGGTTTCACTGTTTGTGATAAAAGACTCACTTCCATCTATGAGTACAACTGGCTGTGGCAATGTGAACAAGATCAAGGCTCATGGTACGAGACTGTACTGAAGCAAAGCAAATGACGAGTGGAAGCAAAGCTTTTGTGTTTTATGACAGTGTAGTTACACACAAAGACCTGTGGGGGCGCCAAAGTGAGCCAAATTAATCCATCCGTCCATTTTCTGTACGTCTTATTCCTTTCCGGGAAGCTGGAGCCTATCCCAGCTGACACTGGGCGAGAGGTGGGATACACCCTGAACCAGTCACCAGCCAATCACAGGGCCACATAGAGAGGCAGATAACCATTCACACTCACACCTAAGGGCAATTTGGAGGCACCAATCAACCTAACAAGCATGTTTTTGGTCTGTGGGAGGAGGCCAGGGTGCATGCACAGGGAGAAAATGCAAACACAAACCGACACAGGGATTGAACGCGCACTACCTGCTGCACCACCCTGCCACCAAATTAAGTTTCCAAATTAAGTTTCTTTAAATTCAAAGGGAAAAGCCTTTAACAGGATCACAGTCAGAGTTTGAGTAAACAGAAGAGAGCCTTAAGTAAAAATTAAACTTAAGCTGTCAGTAAAGTGAACTGTGGCTGCTCTGCTTGTTCAGATCTCCTCTGACTCCCTCTCGTTAAAGTCCCCCTCTCTGTATCTCCTATCGATCTCAGGGTGATCATTTATGCTCCGTGTTGTTTTACAATGGCCCGAATGGACGTCTGAAGATTGATCTGTGCTGAATGGATTTATTCAGGGGTCAATGTGGTGGTCCTCAGGTTCAGATCAGGTCAGATGGACATCAGGACAACAAACTGTAAATTAGACGTTCAAACTCTGATCCGTCTTCTACACATGTCAAACTGTAGATATGAGGTTTGGTCTGAGCGGTGATTCCTGACCTTTTATTTTCTCTGAGGCCCCTTTGGTGGTTTCTGAGGAGCTACAGAGAAATGTGGTGCACTGCTTGCAAAACTAGCTTCATTTTTAACTGTTTGCATCAATAAAATCAGAACAAATTAGACCTACGCACATGTTACTGTGCAAAAACCCTAAAGACATCTCTGCTATGTGTTAATCAGTGTTGAGCTGACATGGAAACTATGTTTATTTCTTTCAAATCAGGAGGAACTAGAAAAGCACTCAGAGAGCGCAGACCTCCTCCAAGCAGCTCAGTCCCTGCAGTGGCTTTTCCACAACCCCTGTAAAGATACTACTATGATCACCGATCCAGAACAGAGCCAGGATCCAGACCAAACTCAGCACATACATGGAGGTTGTTATCCTGTATGAACACAACAAGTTTGGGAACATCACTTAATATTTTGATTTTATATGGATTATTGAATGTCGTCAATGGGATTTCCCATTATAAAGTTCAATGTTTTGTTGTAACGTCAATCTGGATCGAATCCAGATGAAATTTACCTCGATGATAGAGACATGGACCCCATATTATCCTGTAAAATTGGAAGTGAAAACGTTAAAAAATGGCAGAGATATGATTTTTCTAAAATCCCGCTCAATGCTAACTTGTGGGATTTTTAGAAATTTTGGGAATTTATGCATCCAGACAAATACACGTATCACACCAAAATCTAATCCTTTCTAAGTTGGGCCATTACCAACATCTCCTGAAAATTTTAGTAACATCCATTCAGTAGTTTTTGCGTAATCTTGTTAACAAACAAACAGACAAACAAACAAACGCCGGCAAAAACACAAGCTCCTCGGCGGAGGAACTATCACTCCGCCCTGAAGGCTGCAGAGGTCTTCTGTGAGTGCTGTCTGTTTCTCCTCAGCTCTGATGAACTACAGAGAAGATTCACTCAGTTACTGTCTCAGGTTTTCTTGGGTAAATCCTAGCAGCTCCCGCGTCATCAGTGGTCTCTGAGCTACACGCTGTGAAATGAAAAAGTCTGACGTAGAAATTGAAATAAAGCAGCTCGAACTGCCGACCTTCACTCAGGAGCCAATCATGAAGGAAGGACATTCTTCAAAAGATGACTGATTCAAACACTCTGAAAGAACATTATGAGATAAAAATACACATTCTCAATGGTTTGATGTCGAATAAAAGTCCATAAATCAATTTGTACAGTCAATGAACGGCTGAGGAGGCTCACAAAGCATCACCTGCTGTCTGAAAAAACGCAACTCTTCACCAGTTTATTGTAGTTTCTTCTCAAAAGTCTTATTCTGCACAAATTAAAACCCTCATGCATCCAATAAATCCAGACAAACATCTTATTTTAGGCTGAAAGAACTAAAATGAAGCCTCAGTTGCTTGTAATAAAAAACATATCAGCCAATCTACTTGTTACTCTAAGTGTCTAAATAATAAATTGACATTTTCTTCAGGACTTTCAGGCAGTGATCGATGGCTCCTCTGTGGGCAGATTTTTTCAGCTTCTTACAATCAGTGCAGGTCCTTTTGCTTTTCATGTAAAATAAGATTCAGAAGAGAAAGAATGAAACAGATAGACAAACTAAAATGTAATTTCACAGCCTGGAGGTGTAATAAAGGTATTTTTTAAAGGAAGCACGCATGCTCTTCAGATCTTCAGCTGCTGTTCTGTGATAGATCGACTAAATAAGAGCTGGGCTTATATTCAGAAAAGGGGCAATAAACCAGGAGATTTATGGAGGCTTTAGCATCACACCCTGACACTAAAACCTGCATTAATGTCCTTTTCTTTAAGGAGATGAACCACTTTTACCTTTTTCAAACAGATTCAAATACACATTCATTCTGGTCCACTGGTCCTGAGATAATAATCTTATAATTCACCAAAGCCTCTCAGTTATAGTTTAATATTCACTGACGACTGTTCGTCTGTCCAGACAGATTATTAAAGATGGAGGAGGCTGGTCGAGGAGCAGATTAGAGGACTTTGGAGGTGAACAAAGGTGGTTACTCAGAGAGAAGAGAGACCTGTGGAGTCTGCAGACCGTCGAGGAAAGTTTCTGTTAGAGCAGAGGGTGGGCGACTTTGATTACCAAGAGGGCCGCATATCATTTTTCTTCGGTGCCTGAGGGCTGCACTGTTACATACTGTTGGGCACACTCAATGAGGATATATGTATGTGTATATATGTGTGTGTGTGTGTGTGTGTGTGTATATATATATATTGAGATATAGATATAGATATATTTACATATATATGTATTTTTTAAATAAAACACAATTAAAAAAGTCACAATTTAATGAGCATGACACATAACTTAAGCCACTTTAAGCTTTTTTTAATGCAAGAAAAGAATGAATGTTTGTAACTTTTTAAGCAAAAAATATATATAACCTTTACCACTGTTTCCAAATATAGTTTTTACTAATGCTATATATAATATTTTAATGCCTCATAAAAGGTATTTAGAGATACAATCATAGCAAAGTAAGTTCTTTAATGACTTGTAAAAACCAAAACATATCCCAGCATTCTAAGTTTAGTAGAAATATTTGATCAGCTATCCTAATTTGTGCATTATGTAGTGCTGGTTACTCATGATGAATCACATTTAGCAGCTGTTATGTTTCCTTCATGATTCCAATTTGTGTGTGTTTTTTTTTTTAATTATTGGTGGGCTGCATCGAGTGAGGGGAAGGGCCGCATGTGGCCCCTGGGCCCCAGTTTCCCACCCCTGTGTTAGAGGCTACCTAAAACAACAGGAAGACCAGGACCCACCATGAGCTTTGTGTTTAGTGACCGCTACCTTGGGACATGTGTGTTTTTTTTATTTTATATTTTATTTACATGATTATTTATTTTTTAAGGGGAAGGTTGAGTGTCAGTAACGGCCATTGAGTAGGAGGAACTACAGACTGCAGAAAACTGCTCTATCTCGCACCGTTAAGAAATACCTCCTGGATCTGCATCTGGACTGGGATCAAAACTAAAATCTAATCACTTATTTCTTGCGTCATGACCAACATGTCATAAAAATGTCATAAAAATCTGTTGAGAATTTTTAGAGTTGTAAGCGAAAATGTGGAAAACTGCTCCATCTCACAATGTTAACAAATGCTTAAAAAGTAATGCTGGATCCACATCAGGACTCAGATCACCACCAAAATCAAATCTCTTCTCCCTTTTGTCATGACCAAGATTCCCTGAAAATTCAATCAGAATCTGTCAATCAGTTTCTGAGTTATCGCCTTCACAAATTAACAAACACTGGCAAAAACATAGATAATCATTCTGTTGAACTGTACGTGTAAATGCGAGGTCTGTCGCCCTGAATTTTACCTGCTGCCCCTCTTGTGTTTTTCCCTCTCCCATCCATTGACTGACATCCAAACTGAAGGGAAACTTCCTTCTAAGCGGGCCGAGTGGGAACAAGACGATCCTGGAATTACCAGACATTTTATTATTTTCTAGGAAATCTCAGGATTTTATGTGTGAGAAGGCTGCAGTGGTGTTAAGTTTTCTATCACAGCTATTTTTATACCACAGGCCTCAGTGTGCTCTCTGATTCAAGGATGAACTACGACATGTTTTAGGCAGGAAGTCGAGGTGTAAGTATTTTACCTACTCAGCAACACTTTGAGCAATATTCCTTAAACTTAAAACAAATGTGCACTTTAACCTGAATTTGGCTCGACTAGACTGAGAAGGTTAAAGGTCACAGTTTGAGGTCCTCGGCCTCACGTTCTTCTCTTGCTGAGGAACTGGACTCAAACTCTGCACAAATGTCCTCTCCAGACGTTCACATCAAGTGATTCATCCTCATTTCCATCCCTCAGTGTTTTTGAGGATTCACTCAAACCTTTCACAAAAGTCCACTTTGACTGACGAATGAATGGATTGCACTTTGGAGGCACAAGGTCAAAGGTCACCGAGAAACTTCCACCTTATCCAGCCATCATACTTCATGGAAGCAGCAAGTCTGGTTTTCCTTTTGCCTCTTTCTGTCCTCAGTGAAGCATCCTTCACCGTGTTTATGAAACAACTTCCTCTAATTAACATGTTAATTCTGACATTTCACCCCCCCGCTCACTCCATCCCTAATCTTAATTACGTTTGTCCTCTTCATTAAATCATCAGTGAAGGCACATCGGCCTCAATCACAAACAATCAACATCCATGCTATCCATCAGCCTCTTTGTCCTCTGAGCTGCAGCCTCGTCTCCCAGCATGCTTTGTTCTGCAGGTTATCACGCCGTCTGAACGTCTCTCTGATGATCCTGCAGATGGCGAGGACGTCAGATGAAGTTAATGAACGCAGACGGCCTTGTGTTTGAAACATGACAAACTCATCAGGCTGGAGTTTGTTGTTCTGGTCAGAAGTTTCTCTTGTTTCCCGTCTGGGCGTCAGGATCGATAAACAGAAAGAAACCACCAGGAGGAGTTTGTCTTCAAGTTTAATTTCATCTCATCCTGAGAACAAACACCTGTGGGTTTGGTTTGACAACATCTGTGAGTTTTACAGCCGCACAAAGACAAAGTTTGACCATTCATTTCAAGGCTGTCGTGTTTCTGTGGAGGAAACTTTAAAAACTTCTGATGTTTTTATCTGCTGACGTCTGCCAAGAAAGAAAGGAGGAGGATAAAAGTAAACAAAACTTTAGATAAATCAGGACAGCTGCACCTCACTTTTCCAGAGTGAACTGATTATTTGTCCAAATAAGCCTGAAGTGAATGCCATTATCATGATTATTTATTTGATCCTGATACAATAGAGCCCCTCACCACCACCACCACCATTGAGTCTCAAATCACTCATTTTCACATCATTAGTTCTCCAGGTGAGGCTGCCTATGACGTAGTACCTGCCAAAGTGAGGGCCATATTTTTGCCATATTACCCTTTTTTTAATTTATTCCTTCATTAAGGGGAAATTTTTGCATCTTAAAGATTCTGCACATTGTTTAATTTCTGCTTCTTTAATTTCTATTATGCTATTATCTTAATTTAATTTTCATTTTAATGTCTTTATCTGATACTCCGACTGCTATGCTGTGTATAAGAGCAACTGAAACAACCTAACCTCTTGATTTTCTTCCCAAATGAATTTAAAGAGAGATCAGTCCCTATCACCAGTACTTCTGCCATCCACATTGGAGAAACTGAGCTATTGGCAGCTTATTTCCTGGGCTGTCATGTTATTTATTCTTAAACCTGACTTTGACATGCGCATACTACTGTGTCTAATTATTTGCATATAATGTGTGGTACGTGGGTTTCTGTAACACATATAAAAAAAAAATAGAAATGCTCAAACCTCCATTGAGGCACTTCTGACATTCTTCGCCAAGTTAGGAAAACTGTCCTGTCTCGCATTGTTAACAAGTCCTTTAAAATAATTTCCTGGATCAGCATCCGGATTCAGACCACCACCAAAATCCTATCACTTCTTCCTCGTACCCTGACCATAATTCCCTGAAACTTTCATCAATATCTGTTGATAACTTTTTGAGTTATCTTGCTCACAGATGGACGGACAAACCAAATTTCAACGTTTTTGTTGACCGCAGACCTTAATATCAGCAATAATCAAAAAACCCAGGAAAAAATCTCATAGGCTTTTATTCGAGGGAACCAGACTGATGCCACAGTGTATAAAACTGTCATAAAAATCCATACATTTTCTGATCACATCAACATTTCACAGTAACTCCAGCCTAAACAGTCTGTCCTCTCATATATTCATCAGTCCCTGGGCTCGGTTATAAAGCAGCACAGATATACACAGGACCCAGCGCTGTGCTGCAGAGATTAGCCTGATCCTAAATCAAAGAGGCTCATCGTCTCTGCAGGACATTCTGAAGCTTCATCTTTATTTTTATTTTTATGAGCTGTGGAAATAAAAACCTACACAGAGGATTAGAGCAGGAACACATGGATCAGTTTAATTTATATCTGCCTATAAATCCTGTTTTCCAATTTAAGCCCCTGATCTGCTCCCTATAAATAACGAACATAAAGGTGGAAATGCTCCGTACTGATGTTTACTCTGTCTGATAATGTCAGAGAGAAGCATCTGTTTAATAAATGTTTTCTGTTATACAGTGATATTATCATGTTTCAAACGTGTTTTATGAAACAAATATTATTTTTTTTTAGCTTCAGATGATGTTTTTACACAGTGAGGCACAAAGACAGCTACAAACAAATAAAGGATACGCAACTATTATACAAGACAGGACATGTAAATAATATCATCACTGCCAGAGGGATATAAGATAATAATGTGTAATATTAAACAAAAGTTCAACAAAGTGTAAAGAGCTTTTTAAAATGTTTATGATGCTAAGGCTGGGTTTAATCATTTTTAGCAACTTCAGAATCAGAAATACTTAATTAGTTCACAAGGGGAAATTTGGTTGTTTCAGTTGCTCTTATTCACAGTATAGCAGTAGGAATATCAAATAAAGGCATTCAAATAGATAAGAGCATAAAAAATTAAGTAAAAAATTAAGAAAGCAGGTTGCAACATGCAGAAACTTCAAGCTATATCAACTTCCTAAAATAAATGAAATAAGTAAAGTGAGACTATGAACAAGGCCAAGGAATTACACTATTAACATTAAAAATATTTACATTATAAATATAAATATGACAGCACTGTGTGATAGTAGACCACATTTGTCTGCACTAGATATTATGTTTTCTTATTAACAACTATAACAAATATTAAGAAATATCAGAGGTGAAGACAGTGAAAACTAATTCATTGATGATCTTGATGTCGACACAAGGCTGCATGTAAGGGGGGAAAAGGGACATCTGTATGGGGCCCAGCCTCATCGAGGGGCCACAAAGGTAAAAAGAGTGAATACAAGCAGATATAACCAGAGTTTGGAATTTGTTTCCAAAGTCTAAGATGAGTCAGGACAGAAAGCTTTTAGGTTTCCCAGAATGTTTGTAAATCCTTCCTGAAAACCTTGAATCAGGCTTTCAGTGCACAGCTGTTTTACCTGTTTTATTGGTAATCATATTATTTCATATAGGGATGTGCAACACTGGATTTTTGCCAACATCCAATATGTCAATAAATCTGAATTAATCATTGCTAATACTGATACTTTTGGCAAGAGTGGGAGATGTCTCCTTTACTAAAATTTGCCTGTTCCTCTCATTATGTCAGCTTATTTGTGTTAGAAACTGATGTGAGACAAAGAAAACAAATTTCATTTTCTAACAGAAGACATTGTTTTTAAAATGTAAACATTCAGTAATAACAGGGTGAATCATTGTGCTACATTCATGCATTCTGTGGGTATTACAGCCAATATATGTGACATATACGACTAACATGTTTGGCTAAAATATCCCCAGAAATTTTGATATCTTCCAAGACTGACATTGTGCCAATAATATCTTGAATCCCTCATTTCATGTGTCCTGTATGAGTTGCGGTGTTTGTTTTGTTATGTATATTTCTGCCAGTCTTTTTCACATCTTCTTCTAAAAAGAGACCATTCACAGTAATTACAGAGTATCTCTGAAATATCTCTATTTTACAACCTCTGCCTGGTGCACGGTGTTGTTCCTGCCACTCTAGCTGAATTTCTTAAAGGCAGATTTCGTCTTGTCTCATGTTAAAAATAGTTTTTAATACAGTTTCGTAGACGAGGCCTTGTTCTGTGTGATGGTCCAGCAGGACGGTGCAGAAAAGTGTTCATGTTAAATTGAGCTTCTTTTGTATTTTTATCCTCAGTCTTTGACAAACTGATGGACTTCTTGCTGCTTTAATAACCTGCTTTAATAACCTGCTTCTGTCAAACAGGATGATTTGCTTGGATTGTTAATCAGTTATTGATTATTTAAAGGACTGATGTGTTTGCTCATGTATGATGTTAAATGTGACCTGATCAGAGGTCATGGTGGTTTATTGAATCAGATATTGATCCGTTGCACATTAGTGAATATGAGGCGAGCTTGTTGTCATTTACAACGATCACCACAAGGTGGCGCCCTGCACCTATAAGAGGGTCTCCATGTTTCCTCCACCAGCAGCCTGATTTTTAATAAACCTTCAATCAGACCAGGTGAGTCCACTGCAGGACTCTGGTGACAAAGATTTCAACATGCTGACATTACAGGAAAACAAATCAGTTAGATTCAACAAGATTTACACATTCATACTCCTCAGAAGAGATTGGAGGCCTTGTTTTGGTTTCTTATTCCTCCCCTTTAGTAAGAGCCGTTGGGATTGTATTTTTAAGTGTCGTGTTCAGTCACCTTAACGATGAGGCACAACTATATAATAACAATGATAATTATAATAATAAGAGGAACTTTGTTTATTAAGCACTTTCTAAACCAGGTTACAAAGACCTGAACATAATATAAAATAAAATAAAATTAGGCTGATTGAAAGCATTAAAAAAACACAAGACAAAACATAATAAAAGAAGACGCTGTCACACAGGTGGTTACAACATAAGAAATAAGAGCAAATAAAAACTTATAAAAATAAGATAGAAGAAGACAGAGCATTGTAAGATTTATCAGTCAGCGATCAGGAAAATGCCTTTGTGTAAAAATGTGTTTTAAGTAGAGATGCACGATATTGGACCTGTATGTCACAATGGAAAGCATATTTTTGCAAGGAACAGATGTAAAACAAGAAAAACAGCATTTAACTCTTTAAACCTTTGATTTTTAACTGTACCCATGCAGTGATGAGAAGGTGCATCAATATTGTACATTTGTGTAATTTGCTGATATTCCACCCGATATATGGCCGATATATAGGCTGTAAATATCTTTCAAATTTCAATATCTGCCAATACCAATAGCAAACCGGTAATATTGTGCATCCCTAGTGTTAAGTTCCTCAGCGAAGCAAGAGGCAGAAATTGGTCTTCTTCAGGTGTTCCTCACCTCACTGTCTGATTGACTTCACCAGTCTCATGGTCCTAAGTTTGGAAATGGCACCAAATAATCCTGACACCCTGCAGACCATAACACCACCTTGCAGATGTAGGGGCGCTTCCCACACTTTTAGCTGTGCTGCTCATTTCACGAATGAATGATCCTAACAAGTTGGACCTCGATGTAAAGGCGGCTAATCAGATTTTTAATAATATGAATACAATACCAATTAGTTTTATTAAAGGGGGGAATAATAGACCAAAGTAATGTCTCCAAATAAGAATATATTGAACTAATGAAGTAAAAACATTTGGCAGGGGAAAAGCTCTTTCAGTTGTGATAGTGCTGTCCTGATTTTCGGCTTTATGTTCCAGGAAGCCTCCTGCAGAGACCTCTCAGGAGTTAAAGGTGTGATCTGCTGGGTCCACATCGTGCCATCATCCTGTGAAACAACAGATCCTGTCACATATGAGCACCATCCTCTCCTCACAGACTGAAGCTGTTTCATCAGGGGGAAACCTTCAGGTCAGCTCCTTACAGGTTCTGCAGGTGTGTCAGACTTTACTGGAACAGAACAAATATGTCCTCATTAAATGTGTTGGTGATGACGGAGCTGAGTACGCTCTGTTTCAGATGAAGCGGTGGTAGATGTTTGCTGTTTTTGTCCTTGTTATTAGAGGAGAGGACTCCGACGTCATTTTTTAAACCTTATAGGAGAGTTTGGTTGAAGGCTTTTAGACACTGAGGTTTTTTTTTATCAGTAATCGCTCTGTGTTTAAAGGAACTCCTCATTTTGTGTCAATCACGTCTGCATCAGCGAGCAACCCCGGAGGATTAATCTAGCCGAGCAATGTTAAAAAGCAGAGTTTAGATCAGGCCCAAAATAATCCAGACCAGCCCTACCTGAGGCCACGGACGATCTCTCTGAGAAAGTCGAAACAAACTTTCTTTCTAAAGCACGTTTAAAAACAACCTTGGTTGACCACAGGGGTACAATATGATCATGCATACACTTAATAATAATAAAAACAGTAATGGAATAAAAATGAACACAATATTAAAAATGGATATATAGGGCTGGGCAATATATCAAGTAAATCGACTCATTCAAATGATTTTTTTGCAGAAGATTTAAAACCTAAAAAATCAAGAATTTTTTTCTTGACTAACACTTACTCTAATTGTAAGTTGTTGCAATGTTTAAAATACAAATACTGAAAATTAACAGTTTTCATTGCGGTAGGCTCTGTCATGTTTTGCACAAGCACATGTTTAGGCTTTTATTTGTTTTTGTTTTTTTTTCAAATGAGATTAAATTCTGATCAGAAATTTCCCTGTCAATGTACTGTAAAAATAGCTCAGAATTCATTGTTTATGTAGACTAACCTGCCTACGTTCAAACTACATTATCGACATTTTATGAAAAAAATACCAGCCTGCAACTCAACTATACGAGGGAAATTCTTATTTTTATAACATAAAAGCAATGCTTGATTCTTGTGTTTTTGTGTCACTTGGAGGTTTTTTCCTTAAAAGGGAAATAAATGGATTGAAATCATCAATCAATTTTTTGTGAAAAAAAAATTAGGGATTTTATTTTTAGGCCATTTCACCCAGCCCTACAAATATATAAAAATGGAGATAAAATATGAGTTGCAAGCAAGTTTGGGCCCCTGATTCAAAGCCTCATTCAAACTGAACATTTTTCAACGTTCTGGCTATAAATGAAGCTTGAGTCAAAGATCTGACCTCTCTTTACTCACTGTTTGGGTAAACTGAAGGTAGAGCTGCTGCTTCTTCTCTTCTAGAGCAGTTTGAGGAGGACTGAGCATGAGAGGATCTCAGGATCTTCCTGGATGCCACCCTTAATGGGGGTTTTCTAGGCACTGATCAGAGACCCTGGAGCAGACCAAGAGCTCACTGGAGTGATTGTATGTCCCATTGGCCCTGAGAGTACTGCAGGATCCCCCAGGAGGAGCTAGAAAATGTTTTAACGGAGAGGGACGTCCGGGTCAACCTGCTTGACCTGGTGCCACCATGACCCGGTGACAAATAAGTGCAAAATATGGATGAAGCTTAACCCTTTGACTTCCAAACTAAGAAAATACATTTGCAACAAATTACTTGTTTTAACAGATTTTATTTTACAGATTACCCAATCGGGATGCAGATATGTTGGTCAACCAGCTGGTTGGCTTGCCTGTTAAGGGTTATCCTGGGCATGAATATCTTTCTTTCATTTCTGCAACGTGAGAACATCACAGAGAGCAAAATTCAGATATTAAGCAGTTGACCCTGTTTTCTGAGGAATCATAGATAATTTTTATATCATCAAATTTATTTCCTTCAACTAAATTATGATTATTAGAGAATCTGGAAGTATGGGAAAAGATTTTTCTTACTTCGATGTATGCTCCTACTGTTAGATTTCTGAGGAGCAATGATTCACTTCCAATTTTTCTATTTTTCAAACAGTTATATTTATGTACAGTAGTGCCACCCACTGGATTGGAATTGGTGTTACAAATACTATTAAGAGAGGTAAATATGGGAAAACAGACAAAGATAGGCTTTCAAAATTTTAAATACAGTGGTAAGGCAGCAAAAAGTCAACCACAAGGTTACAATGCCAGTCAAAGGGTTAATCAACTTGCAAAACTGGTGGTGGATGTGTGGAGAGAGAGAGATCAAAATGAAAATATTCAGAACCAAAAAAAAAAAGGAAAAGAAATTGAGGGCCTGACCTGAGGGGGAAAGTGCAGCGTTTTCAGATCAGATTGATGGATGGATACTTTACAGACAGATTCAGAGTCATAAAACAGATGAATACAGACAGACAGACAAGAAAAGACCGCATTAAAACAAGCTTAAAACACTGCTGACATTATAAAGACGTCTAAATCAGGACAGACTGTTGCACAGAGCTCTGCTGGGTGCTAATGTTTTGCAGACAGAGCCTGCAGGGTTCTTTGTTCCTCGTAGACGTGCTGATCTATGGAGCAGCTCTGAGATGATTTGGGGTTATTTGAGGGGAATGGGAGGGTACAGGGGGCTGATCCAGCATCTACAGCCGCCATGCTCACACACCGAGGGTAAATATACCTCCTGCTCTTGATATGGTCAGACTCTTACTTTGAGGGAAAGGTCAGGAAAGGCTCCTCATCAAGCTGAAAATAAATTTTAATTGTTTTAGCAGAAATTAAAGGATGTCAACAGTAATGAAAGGAAAGAAAGAAAGACTCATAAACTCAAAGTTTTCTTGTGTTTTTTTTTTTTTTTTTTTAATCAGTTTCTTTAAGTGAAAATCTGCTGAAATCTGCAGTTACTGAAGGACAGACTGAGGAAATGTGAAGAATGTGCTGTAGTTCTCCTGCTGGCTGATAGAGGGCAGCACTGTCTATGTGCTCCGTGTGTGAGTGTGGTGTGTGTGTGTGTGGTGTGTGTGTATATGTGTGTGTGTGTGAGGCTCTCTGATGGAGCTGCAGTGTGAGGACAGTGAGCTGCCGGGACATCATGTACAGAACAATGTGTGCCGCTGCTGCACAAACACTTTGAACATTCTGGACATCATGTACCATCAAACTGTATTTCATTATTCTGGCATTTTAAATGTCATTTATTATTATTTTTTATTTAAATTTGCACCTTACTGATGAAATTTTTCTCATTTTACATTTTTTTTGTTTGTTTTGGGCTTTTCCTCCTTTTAAGTTACACATTTAGTGTTTTTGTGCTCAAATTAATGAACAGAAATATTATGAATTAAAATGTAAAAGACATTTACCTTCAAATAGAACATTTAACACCACTGAAAAACACATAATTTGTATTGTTTTCACATTAAAGCTCTTATGGCAAATATTAAATCTAAATATTTTCGGATTGATTAAATTAATATTTTTATTTTGAAGGTTTAAATGGAAGAAAAAAAGAGCAACTTCTTCATACAAACATGGTCGAATGTTAGAAAAGAAATAAATGCATGTACTCAAAATTTATCCATCGATTGGGTGAGAGGTGGTCTTGTGATGGTGGAATTGGCTAGTGAGCCGGTCGCCAGCCAATTTCATGGCCACATAGAGAGACTAACAACCAATCACACACTCACACGCGCAGCTAAGGGCAATTTAGAGTCACCAGCCATCTGGAACCAACAGCACCACATTCAGTCTCAGCTAAATCACCTTTCCTCTCCACTCAGGTGCTCGGTTAGATCTTAAGGAGGTCTTCTTGACCATACCTATGTCTTACTGCATTGAGTTGCTGCCATGTGATTAACTGAGAAGCTGTTTGCGTGGTCATGAGTGATCCATGTTAGCCTTTCTTTTTCTTTTTAATATTCTTTAGAATCACACATAAAAGACAATGGTGCAATGACTGGCAAACGAACTTCCAGCATGATTCCTCTGTTAAATATGTTTTAAACATACTTTCAAATCACATCTTCATGATATGACATACAGAAAACCAAAGCAATGACAAAAAGAAAATAAAGAAAAATAAAAGCAAGAAGAGGACAAATTAACAACACAAATTTACACTAAACATTTGAACATGGGGTGTTTCATATCTAATAAAACAGGAAGAAAATAAAAAAAATAAAATAAATAAAAGGGGCTTTTAGGGAGAATGTTTTTTATTTTCCCACAAATCTTGAAATTTGTTCTTCTGAAGCCGCGATAAAAAGGTGATTCGCTCCATAACATATGTTTCATAAATTAAATTGTACCAGTCGTCTAAAGTTGGAGCCTCTGTACAGTATTTTACCGCAATATCTACAGCTACCTAATGTAAAAATCAATGCAGTAACTTAAATGGTAAAAGATTGTGGGAAAACATACTGCTTTCTGTAAAATTAACAGCATTTTACCATAAAATCTGCACCTCTTTTCTGCAAACTGTTTATACAGTGAATTACTGAGAAGGCCAATGGATCAAGAGACAGTCCCATTTTGACCAGGAGAACTGACCAATAGCAGGTAAACGTTTCACATTTTTGGGTTTTTTAGTTTCAAAATGATATCTTGCTCATATATGATCAGTGAAATAGTTAAAGATTTAGTAATATAAATTAAAATACAGCAAGTTTTCTGTAATGAAAAAGGCATTAAACAGTTGCAAAATAAAATATGGCAATGACACTGTAGATGAAAAACAGTCAGGATGCTGCTTTTGGAAATGCAGTAATTATTCTGTAAACTGAAACAAAGTAGTGATATCTTGAATAAAAGCATAGTAGTAAAAAAATTATAGCAGATACAGTAATGATGCTGTAAATTAAAACAGAGTTATGCTACTGTAAAACATTTACCGGCATCTTGTTGCCAGAAAGTTACTGCAAAATTTACAACGACCTTTTTACAGTGCATTTTTTTGTAATTGCTTCTGGACAGCGATGTTCAACGCTGCCTGTGGTTGCTTTTCGTGGCGCTGCGATACGTCGCCTTCGATATGTTTGGGTTACAGTGAGGAGGTCAGGAGGTCATGAGATGTCCTAGATGCTTGCTTGTCGACTCCTACATGGGATAAGACGGGCAGTTTGGGGGTCCATGATTAAACGTGCAGCCTGACCTGGGCATTAGACGGTGTTGCCTGTAATCTCTTGTGTGAATCAGTTGTTCATGTAGATGGGACTCCGACACGCCCCTACATTAACATGACACATCCCATGAAGCCTCTGTATCCCACTGTTGCGTGCCACAGACTCATAAATCCTGGATTAGGGCCTCAATGCTCTATATGTTTTCTATGAATGTCCCACTGTGACCTTTTGAACCCTCACTGGGCAGAAGGTTATGCAACTCAGACAGTAAGGGTCACCGCAGTCTGTAAAAGTGAAGAAACACCTTAAAATGGGGCGTTATTGTTCTGTGAGACTCAGCTGAGCTCTCACAGCTCTTCAAACCTGATGTCACGGTGACGATCAGCTCGTTCAGTGTTGGTGTATTTCTCCCTGTATGCTGCAGGCTGAAGAGCACACAGGCTCCACTGTTCATTTCTTATCTTTGTCCTGAAATGTAAAGAATGTTTACGCCCCAGAATCGATCTGTCCTCACCCCCTCCTCCTCCTCTGACGACCTTTGACCACGTTCAGCGTCTTTCAAACACGAGCCGAGGGTGGAGTTCAACTTAAACTAGAACACGTTTGAATTACAGCGTGACAGACCGTTACAGATGTCATTAGACAGGCAGTGATGCTCAAAACTTTATTAATGCAGCGTCTCTGAATAAAAAAACAGGGTTTAGAGAGTTTGTTGGTCAGGAGGAGGCGAGAAATCAACATTTAAACCATAACTGAAACCATAGAAAGACAACAGATAAAGCCTCACAGAAAACAGACAGATGGATGGTTGGACATATGGACAAATTGACGGATAGACGAACAGACTAACTGACGGACAGAGTAAATAACCAGATATTGAACTTGTATTTTACTAAATTCCCTTAAAGACATTTTTTAATTACCTAAATATTTTCATACATCAGAGATGTTTGTCATTTCACAAAAATCTACCTCATACAAAATTCTTTTTGTATCACAAAAAAAGAAATATTTGTCAGTTAATATATGTGTTTGCATTTCACAGATAAAAAACATATATTGCAAATTTTTGAACATTACTCAAAAAAAATTATTATAATGTTTTGCATTTCAACATTTTTTTGCACGTAAACAATTAATTTTGTTTTTACCAAAAATAGATAAATAAATGACCTTGTTATTAGAATCATTCATCAAATGGAACATTGTATAAAGAATGTTTTCTACATTTTGTCTTCTTGGTTATTAAAATTTAATGTGTGTCACTAAATGCTTACAAAATGTTTATACATTTAACAAAATATTGTTTTTTGTTTCAGTGGCCTCATGAGAGCTGTTCCAGCACGTGAAGGAGTTGAAATCCTTGATATCAACGTGCACAAACATGGTCAAACAGAGAGTTTAAAACAACAGGAAGCAATGTAAGAAATTAAAGTCACAATTTATCAAAATAATTTGAAGCACAGGATGAAGAAGAAAGCGTTAAAGAGGAGAAAATATAAAACAGGAGGCTGGAGGAGAGCTCAGCACTTACAGTTGTTGTCATCAAATTCATCACGTTTTGTTGTTTGCTCATTTGTGCTTATTAAGTCTACATAAAAAGAAAAATTAACTTAATTTGGTGCAGCTTACCTGACAGTTTGATGCCAAAAATTTTATCATAACCCTGACTCTTATTGTTGAATTGATCGTATTTGTGTCATGGACACAGCCAAGAGCAAAGAAAGAGGAGTGAAGGAAGCACACTCAATCATGATCTCTGTTGGTGTTTTAGTTTTATTGTCATTTATTTATATATATGTATATATACAAGATTACAGCTGGTGGGGCCACTGTTTCGTTTGTTTTTGAATTTTTTTATGTACGTTTTGCTCATTTTTGCTTCATGAAGTGTTTTTCATTTCAGATGTTTTTTTTTTTTTAAATAAACAGTTTCCATGTCATGTAATGTTTATGTTGTATTATCTTGTTGTAACTTAATGTTTCAGTGTTTCATGATCTGCTTCCCTCGTGCATCTAATCACTGAAAGTAGTTTAGTTCAGTAATTTGTTTCAGTATGTCATTAACTATTTCTGCACAATGTGATTTATTTGTTTTTCATTTCTCTCATATCCTTTCAGACAGTTAAGTGTTTTTGCTAGACCTCAGAAGCACCATAAAAATGAGCATAAATCAGTTATGAGCAGATAAAAGTTCTAAATATTTATAAACATGCTCCTGTTAGTGCTGCAGAGACACTTTCATGTTACGGTAAAATTCATCATCCTCGCCCAAATGATTTAACAGTCGATCATCTCTGACCCTGCAGAGTCTTATTAAAGGAGCCACACCACCTCCTTGGCCCCGCCCACATGTTAAGACCTGTGACCTGATTGAACCTCGATCCACTCGGGACAGGTTTGATTGACAGCTCCTCACTCTTTTGTTTTGCTGCACCTGTTGGAGCAAGGTAAGTGTAACCTGACAGGATCAGCTCGGGGAATAAAGAACACGGCGGCCTAAAACAAGACCATGAAACATGTCAAGTTACTCTTCCACAAGGGGGCGCTCTTTTCTGTTGTAGCTACAGGAAGTAAACAGAATCATGTGGACAATCGTCACTTCAGCAGGTTTATGAATCAGTTCTTTAAAGTCAGATTGAACTGCACTCTCTGTAGTCAGAGAAGATTATAATATCAGATTATTTCAGCTCTAAATCTTAAATGTTCAAACAGGAGGTTAAAAATGCCCTGACAGATTTTTCTGCTGTGTCACCCTCAGAGGAAGCACCAGGACATTCAGACCGGGCCATGCCGTGCCAGGCCGTGCCAGGCCAGAGGCTCAGGTAGTTCTCAGATTAGAGACACACAGGTGGATTAGGATTAGAGGAGCTGAAAAACTTCCAGCCTCTCTCTGGTCGGGCCGGAGAGAGGTCAGGAAGTGGGGAGGAGGTAAACCAGTGACCCGGGTCAGAGGAACGGCGGGCTCCAGGATTTACTGTCTGGTTAAACTCACACACATCAGCGAGGAGGGAGAACTAATGAAGAATTAAAGTGTAACAGAGGAAGTGTGGAGATTATTGAAGGGATAGTTCAGGTGTTTGAGGTGGGGCTGCTTGAGGCTAGAAAAGCACTCAGAGCACAGACCTCCACCAAGCAGCTCAGTAACAGCAGCAGCTTTTCCACAACCCCTGTAAGAGATACAACTCTGAATCAGCAGATCCAGAACAGAGCCAGGATCCAGACCAAACTCAGCACATACATGGAGGTCGTTATCCTGTATGAACACAACAGTTTTGCGAAGATCACTAGAAATTATGATTTTATATGAATTATTGAATGTCGTCAATGGGATTTCCAATTTTACACTTCAATGGTTTTTTGTGACTTCAATCTGGATCGGACCCAGATGAAATTATCCTGTAGAATTGGAAGTGAATCCATAAAAAAATGGCAGAGATGTGTTTTTTTAATATTCAGCCAAATTCTAACTTCTGGGATTTTTGAGAAATTTTGGGAAATTTTGGCATCCAGACAAATATACAAATCACCACCAAAATCTAATCATTTCCAATGATTAGATGGGCCATTACCAACATCTCCTGAAAATTTCAGCAACATCAGCGAGTAGTTTTTGTGTAATCTTGCAACAAACAAAAAAAACAAACAAGAAAACAAACAGACAGACAGACAGACAAACATACCCTGGCAAAAACATAACCTCCTTGGTGGAGGTAAATATGACGGCCAGTGGAGACACCTATAAGGTGCCACCTCACAGTTTCCCCACTTTTAGGGTAAAACTGCAAATTCTATGCTGGCTTGACTAGACGCTACAGTAAGACTCGTCACAGTGTTTCACTTTTCACAAAGCCCCTGTGTTTGGGACTACTTTGTGATGCATCAAAGAGCTACGTATCCTTCCACCAGCAACACGCCGCTGTCCTCTCATCAGCTGTTCAGAATGCTGCAAACTGAGACTCCTGAATATTTAGAGATGGCTCCTGTATGTAGAAACAAGCAAAGCAAACAGTGACAGTGCTGATTTTCCATCTCCTGACATGAGCCTTCACCAACTTTGTCTTGTTTAGAGTACTGATGTCAGGATTTCCCCTCTGCAACAACAGAACATCGTGCCCACTTTACCCACCAGGACCAGAGAGGACCAGGAGAAGAGTTGTTACAAAGTCCGACCCATGACAGCAACAGACCTCCAGGTTCATGCAGGTTTTTCCTGCTCCTCAGTTTCCACAACAGTCTCTCCATCCCTCTTTCTACCCGTGACTCTGTCTGCTAAAGTTCTTCCTCTGTGCACTCCAGCTCATAAAGATCTCCTCTCATACCCACAACTAATGACATGTCATTGTCACAAGGGTGAAAAGTTTTCATTTTAAGTTTGGTTTTGGTAAAGTTGTGTTTGTTTTTCCCTCAGGAAACCAACAACCTGAACAGCTGATGAGGGAAAAGCAGCTCTTTGCTGGTGGAAGGATACTTCATGTTTGAGTCGCATCAAATGGTAAATGAACTTGAGCTTAAATCAATAAATCAATAAGAGAATGTGAAAGCGAATGGGTGTTCCCTTATTGGCTCTCACATTCACTCACTGATGGTTGGAGTTTTGATATTAGTTCTCCATCAGTATCAACTAACACATTCACGACCTTTCATCCCCATTTACACACCACTGATGTAGCAGTGAGACCAACTTGGGGCCCAAAACATATCACCATGCGGGAGCTGGGCTCGAACCTGCAACCTGAGATTATCAACCAAGCACACTATCAGACTGTGCCACCATTGCCACCATCATACAAAGGCTCCAAAAACAGGGCTTTGTGGAGTAAAAGGGAAACGCCGTAAAGAATCTTACTGCAGCGTCAAGTCGAGCCAATGATCTCTAGTTTTACTCTAAAGCCACGCCCACCTCCTGGATCTGCCCGATCCATCTCTGTAACCAGGCAGATCCATCTTGGACCTCGGTCTGCAGAGGCATTGACCAATCAGCATCCTTGAAGGAGAAGGAGGCAGCTTGACAGCTTAATTCATAAGATAACATGTCACCTAATTTACATGCTTAACAAATTAAAAATACAAAAAAATCTGAAATAAAATATAAATGCCCTTACCACAAAATAAAAATCATGTAAATAAGGGAATAGACAATAATAATATAAAAAAAATTTTAATACAACAATCAACATCAAACAATTGAAATGATCACACAGTTTGCACACAATCACTCTGTACATCAGGGAGACTTATTTGGTATTATCATGTGTACTGATATTAATTGGGCATTGCTTTACATTTGAATCAATGTGAGCCTTTACATTTTAAGAGTTAATAGTAATAACTAGTTTTAATAAAATTATATTAAAGGTGAATTTTTTCCCAGTTTTGTGGCTTTGGATATATGGAGCTGTTTGTCTGGAACATCCGGTAAGATCAGATGCGCTGCCTTTTCCATCCAGATGCAGATCTTCCTCTAATGCAGCCTTTTTGTTAAATCGGCGTACACGGCGAGTAATATCAGTGTTTTTATGGCCTGAGTGACACTGACAATGAGAAAACCTCAGAATTAACCCTGTTTTCAGTGTCATCCTGAGAGAGAGAGACTTCTTTAGTCAACACGCTGAATCCAAACAGAATTAATGAGTCAGGCTTTTACCTCCTGTCTTCTCCTTGTTAATGAATATCTCTCTCTTGTCTTGATGAAGCACTCGCTGACATTAGAGGAGACAGGTAAACAGGTCTGTCTTTCAGATTAAAAGATGACATTTCAAACAAACATAAAGAAAAAGACTGTGTTAGTGACATAACATTTTCCTTCTTTTATCGACTCCTCACAAAACCTGAAGCTTTCACAGAAGGACACAAACAGATCAATACTCTTTCATGAGGAGATGAAGCCATTAGCTGCATTAATTATGGCGTTAAATGAATCACACCACTCTTTATGCTCATGTTGTTTGATTCTTACTGTGTCAAGACTGCCAGGAAAAAAAACTCCTTTATGCTTTTCACATGAAAAGACAAAACAAACTGATCTTTAAATGTGAAGCCCGGCTCTCTGGAAACTGAAAACAAAGATGAAACACAGACTTTAAAAGGGTCAGATTTTGCTTTAACTCATATATTCAGTTTTGATGACACTAGAGTATGTTCACAATCACTGTTAGGTTCACATCCCTGATCCAGCTGTATTCTCACTCCGTCCGAGATGCCCTGATGGAGCTCCTTTTACTATAAGGCCCCCCTCAGGCCCAGTCTGCTCTGATTGGTAGACCTTGGTCCACATGAAAATGAACAAACACAGTATGCATGGATAAAATATAAGCACAGTGCAGACAAGATTATGGCTGTCAGCGCCATGTGTTTTACCTAAATATCTAATTGAATCTCTTTATCAGGTGAAATTTGGACCTGACTGCAGTTTTACTGACTTTGTGGCTCATTTTGAGTCAAATATGGTCAAATATGTCAGAGGTCCCCAAACTTTTTGGCCTGTGGTTCCTTAAAAAAGCAGAGCCAGAGGATGAAGACCCACCATCCATTCAGGAGGTGAAGCTCAACCGCAGTTCAGCTCTAATAGTACTCAAATTTGGAGTACATGTACTCAATTTTGGTTAACCATGCATGAGTAGACTTTACTAGTGAAAGTTTTTAGTTTGTGAGTAGACCTTACTAGTAAAGCAAAATCATCTGCTAGTAGACAATTTTGTGTTACTGGTACTACTAGTAATACAAAATTGTCTACTAGTAGGCAATTTTGCTAGTGCCCCAGTTTTGCTAGTACTACTTGTAAACTCAAAATATCTTACTGCACTAGTAGACTGTTTTTAGTCTACTAGTACTATTAGTAAAGCCAAAAGATTCTCTAGTAGTAGTTAACCTAATGCAAACTAGAAATCACTCGGAGAGCTCAAACCTCCGCCAAGGTAGCTCACATATTGCTGTTACATCTATAAGCAATAGTTCTATGATAAAGTTACCATCATAATATGATTCATGACCCTGAGAACCCACACCTAGCACTCAGACTCATGTTGATATCATTATCAGTTAGACAGTTATTGAGCAAAAATGATCGTTCACTAATGGGCGTTATCTGGATCACCGTCAAAATCTAATCGTTTTTAAGTTGGGCCGTTACCAACATCTCCTGAAAATTTCAGCAAAATCCACCCTGTAGTTTTTGTGTAATCTTGCTAACAAACCAACAAACAAGCAAACAAACAAACAAAAACAAACAGACAAACAAACAAACAAACAAACATACACCAGCCAAGACATAACCTCCTTGGCATTAGGAGGGATTATAACCAAATCAAGCTCCCTGATTGGTTGTAATTAGAGATGTGACATTCATGAACCAGCCAGTCTTTGAAAGGAGCCATAGATCCCATCTCTATCAATCTCTTCATGAGTTTGGTGTCTTCTTGTTGGGAGAGTTTTGATTATTAAAAAGATGATCAGTTTTTAGGCCTGATTAAAAATTAACTTTTCATAATGAAGAAACTTTTGATTTTGGTTGTTTCCATCTTATTTTAAAGGAATTTGAAAACTTCTTTGCTATTATCAGAGGCTCTTATCAACCGGAAAAAAGTCAGAATCCTGAGAATGAAGTCTGAATTCTGACTTGAATCTTCTGTTAATTGGAAAACAGTGTTGACTATGTGAGTAAAGCTCTCCCATTGTGTTTTAAGTTCTTCATTAAAAAACAACTCAATACCATGTGCATTTTTTGCATTTCAATACCAAAACAATAAAACAGAAATCAACACAAAAGTGTTGACATCCAATCTCCTGATAAAATGTACACTGAAGTATATCTGTGTTAACATGTGATCCAGGCTTACCAGTAGTAGATATAAGGCTTACTAGTAGTAGTTTCGAACATTTTTAAGTCTACTTGTAGTACTAGTGACACTTTTTGTTTCACTAGTAAAGTCTACTCGTGCACTAGTTGACCAAACTTGAGTGCATGTTCTCCAACGTTGAGTACTAGGGGAGCTGAACTGGTTGATTTCACTGATATCAAATTTATGCCCAAGCTCTCGTCATACTGAAACATTAGTGAACACGTCTCCGTCTGTAACAAAAGCTCAGCTCGTAGAACATGATCTGTTTTTATTTGTGTGATGACAGACCGTGAACATGTTGTTACATAATCTGCAGAACATGTTTGAGTTCACATGTGAGAGAGAGAGGAGCGCTTCCTGAACACTGACACCAGGCTAATATATGATCCCTGAGTGCCCCCCCCTTTACATTCAGGAACATGTTGTTCTCTCCCTGTGAGCCTGAACACACAGAAACATGTCGGCCACTCGTGTGCACACGCTGCAACATGCTACTGACATGTATGAGAGCGGTTCATACAGAGAGCATATGTGAGGGGGAGTCGTGCAGAGTTCACGCCTGTTCCCTGAAACAGAGGAAATATCACCAACACGTATGTTTAGGTTTCATATTTTAGACATAAATGCAGTTTGTAAATGTTGATTATTTTGATTTAAGGACAATGGAGAGGAAACATGAGTTTACCTTCGACCTCAGAGGCTGTTTCTGACTGCTTAGACTTCATTCATCATGCTTTTAAGGAGTTTAAACTTTTATTTTGACCTCAAATAAATGAAATTTTAAGGGAAACAATAATTTGCTTGAGCAGGATTTCAAAAATTCTTCTCTTGAGAATCATTCTGCAGGCGCTCCAGTTATATTATGTACAGTTTTTTGAGATACAACAAGTGGCATGTTAGCACTAAAATGTCTAATACAACGAAATTCCAATGAAGTTGGGACAACATGTAAAATGGAAATAAAAGCAAAATCCTTTTGGACCTATATGCAACTGAATACACTACAAAGACAAAATATTTAATTAGTTTTTTTTGTTTGTTTTTTTGCAAATATTCACAGCAAGACGTTCAAAAAAGGTTGGTACAGGGGTTTGTTTACCCCGTGTTACATCGCCTTTCCTTTTGACAACACTTAATTAGACCTGAGGACATTATTTTTTACTAATTAAGCTCTGTAGGAATCCTTACAGACCTTCCTATCCACAGTGATCCAAGAACACATTGAAAAATCCAATACACTTTTAGTCGAGGAAACTAACGTCCACGTTTTCCAACAGAAATAAGTCATCCCTGCAACACACTCTCTCATAAAACATGTCCATCACAGGAATCAAACCCTCCATCATCAGCTTCATATTACTGTAATTCAACCCAAACTCTCCTATATGTGGATTAAAACTCGTCTCCTTACTGTGACAAGAAGCCACAGACTGAGAGCCAGCTACACCATCATCCAATGTCATTCATTGTTGTTGTGATGGACGTCACAGCAGTTTGATGCACACAGTAAAGAGGGACCATCAAAGTTCAAACTGTGAAGGAAAATGAGGAACTAAGCACTAAAAATGAGCACATGCCAGGTCGACACTTCGCCACTAATCATTCCTGACAAATGGTCTGCACCACCTGTAACGTCAACCCTACGTCATTTGGTGTGATGAAGTTTAACCCTTTGACTTCCGCATTAAGAAATACATTTTCAAAAAAATTATTTGTTGGTAAAACTGTGTCATACCTCTTCATTTAGCAACATTTTAGGTTTTATTTTTCAGATCAACCAATCAGGAGGCAGATATGCAGGTCAACTCATGGGTTGACTTATCTATTCAAGGTTATTCTGGGCATGGATGGATTTCTTTAATTTCTTCAAAAATTTAATTTTTTTTTTCCATATAAAGACATCACAGAGAGTAGAATTTGTTAAAATAACCTTTAACCTTACTCTTACTCTGAGTTTTCTGAGGAGATGTGTAGCACAGAGTCACTTTCATTTCACGGTTTTTAGACAATGATATACCCAGTGGATATAATTAGTGTTACATACACAATTCAAAGAGGTGAATGGGATTAAAAAGCCAAAGATAGGTTTACGGAGTTTTAAATACAGCAATATGGCGGCAAAAAAAGTAAACCGTGAGGTCACAATGCCAGTCAAAGGGTTAAGGGCCCAAGGGTGCAAAGCCGTCCACTCTTCAGCAAGGCAAGGGGCCCCAGGAAGTCAGTGTGCTCCTCAGCCACCAAACCAACTTCCTAGCGTGGTTCAATCAGGACTTCGACCAGCCACCCTCCAGTCCCTAGTCCCAGCCCTCATAGACTGAGCTACACTGCTGCTACAAGTTCAGCCATCTGATGCTTTACTTGTGGGTCAAAGGTCGATGTCATTGAATCATATGTCCATCCTTTGCTTATGAACACTTTGAGGGAATTCTTTAAACTTTACACAAATGTCTGATCTAATCAAATCAGATTTTGGAGGCCAAATGTCACTATGACTTTAGATTTATTATAAAACATGCACCAACGCTGTCAAGTAAGATTTCTGCCAATCACTGAAGCACAAAAAACACCCCGGTCCGTCATCTTGACCTTCCCCTGACCTCTCACTGTCTGGTGGTCATGTACCTCATGTTGACATCTCCACTGGGGAATAGACCCTGATTTTAATCAAAGAGGCTGAAGTGACAAGAAGAGAAACAATTTTATCTTCAGTTTATTTCACATTAAAGACGAATGTATGTGC